>VXBA01002340.1:9160-64719 GCA_013399895.1 Serilophus lunatus | reverse complement strand
AAACCCCAACAACCTAATTCCTTCTTTTTGTTATCCTTTTTATGATAATTTGCCCAAGGAACAGGCAGCTCTTAAAATTATAATTTTTGAAGAAGTCTTAATAATTTTCTGTGACTCTGCATAGCACTTTCAGTTGGTTTGTGTGTTATTAAACAATTGTGTCCTAATCGCCCTTTGTATACCTTAGAATCCTTTAGGTTACAAAAGACCTTTAAGGTCATCCAAATCTGACCATTCCCCTGGCACTGCCAAACCCACCCGAAATCCATATCCCCAAGTGCCAAATTCACATGTCTATAAATGCTTCCAGGGATGGTCACTCCAGCACTGCCCTGAGCATCCTGTGCCAGTGCCCAACCCCTCTTCCAGGAGGAATTTTTTTGTAATATCCAATCTAAAGCTCCCCTGGCACAACTTGAAGCCCTCTCCTCCTGTTCTGTTGCTGTTCCCTGGGAGCAGAGCCTCACCCACACCCAGGGCTTCATTCTTCTTATCTATAAACATTGATCTCTAGTGGATATCTATGTAAAATTCTTTTCTCTGAGCACCAGGGAGTGAGGAGATCATTCATTTGAAATGAAACCTTGAAAATATGAATGCCAGAGAGACATGGGGTTGAGACCAGAGCTGATGTGCTGTCAGCAGCCAATTGCTGGGTTTGGTCTTCTGCTCTCCACCAGAGAAGAGCTGGGGAGAGCCACTCTTCTTAAGCTGCTGTGTTCCTACAGACCAGGCATGATCTTCTTCATGTGCTGCAGGGATTTCTCAGCTGTTTGCTAGTGCCTGCTTTCTGTTTGCTCTGGCTTCTCCTTATCTCTGTGTAATGGGCTGCTGTATGGGAAATGGGCTCCATCTCAGACAGACCCAATACACTCTGCATTCCTGCTCTGGTTTCTTGTAGCCTTAGGTAACTCTCAGCACCTGTAGCAGCAGTAAAATCCTGGGCTCTTGGCCAGGTTTTTGATATAATTCTTATGATCTACTAAGTCTCCTTTTTCAAAGGTACAGGGAGGAGGCAGATATTTATTCTTTTACTTCTACAGCTCTTCTGTCTTTGTTTTCTCCTGGCAACACTTTGTTCTCAAGATCGCTGGCTTGTGTGCATGGGTCTTTTTATTTCATTTGCCTTGGTCACAGTTATGCTCAGTGTCTTTCACCCTCTCACCCCCTTACTGCATTCAAATGCCTTTTTTTGAGATATGAACAACAAATATGTATTAAAATTTACAAAGGACACATTCAAGGAACCAGCCCAAGAGTAAATTAGAAGCTTCTCTTTCTGATTTTTCCCACCCTTCCTAATTCATTGGATTTACATTATGTACTTCAAGACCATATTTTTTCTAGGTGTTTCCAAATGATTGAATTGAAAATTCAAGCACGGGATAGTGCCATGTTTTGTAATATTCAGCCTGAATTATGAATTAACACATAGGTTTATCCTTAGGTAGACATTATTTGTACATCTGGATATTGGCCTTTTTAATACCATTTAAAGGCTTTTTCATGTGGTTTGGCAAACCTCAGGCACAGGGATCTGTAGCTCTCTTGGTCTCTTCCAAAGCTTTTAAAAGTGAATTAATATTGTATTTGCCACCTTTCCATTCTCTGACACAGAAACATTTATAAGTGAGGGATTTTAGATGGTAATTCAGTGTTTTGCCAGTGAAGTCTTTGAGATATATTGATGTATAACCTGGTCCTGTTGATTTGTTATCAAGTAAGTATTGTTTGGTTATCCTATGGCCAGCAGTTATGACTGATCTTCTGAGAAGTCACCTAAAAAGAAGGACTCCCTCTTTCCAAACTTGTACACATAAAAAACCCCATTATTCTGTCAACTTTTCTGTGGTTTGATGGTTTGTTACCTCCACAAGATTCTTCACAAGCTTTTATTTTTGCTCATGATCTGTTTGAGGAAAAAAAAAAGATCAGCTGTTCTACATAAAAAAATTGCCCTGCTTTATTGAGTATCTATTTGTTAAATTATCAGAGTTCAAGAGCCTTTCTGGTTTTCCCATAAGAGCACTAGTTCCTTTTTATTTTCATATCTGAGATTTTCTTTTTCCTTGAATAGATATTGTTAAGGATGCAATACAGATTACGTGGGGTAACAAGGATCATTGAAGTCCAACTCCTGGCCCTTGACCTATATCCTGGATTTGGATGTTCTATGATTCTGGGATTCAAATGCAAACCTAGACATACAGAATGTAAACTCACAGGAAATTCCCAGGCCTTGAGTCACAACTAGCAACCTGTTCAGTCTGGCTGGATTCTGTGTACTTAAGGATCTACTGTAGGGATGCTCAAATTTGAAATTATCTTAGAGATTGATGGTGTCCAGAAATGTCATGGAATCCCAGAATTTTTTAGATTGGAAGGGACCTTAAAGCCCATCTCGTTCCACCCCCTGCCCTGGGCAGGGACACCTCCCACTATCCCAGGTGGCTCCAACCTGGCCTTGGACACTTCCAGGGGTGAGGCAGCCACAGTCTCTCTGGACAACAGAGATGGAAAACCTCTTGGTTTTCCTTACTAGCTGAAATTAAGGAATAAGTCTAAATCTTTACCCTTGCTTAAGGGAGCTGTGGAACTTGCAAATTGCATCAAGAGAAATTCTAATTAGATACTGAACGTCTGTGCATCTGCTGCCGTGTGGAATGGCAGGAGCAATCCATGTGTTTTGCTCAAACAAAGCAGTTTAGTAGCTCTTCTCTCTCATTCATCTGATGTGGTACATTTCAGGGAGCTGAAAAATTATTTTCTTGTCTTGGGGAGTAGAACATTTAAGTACAAGTCCACCTGCAAGGACAGATGCAAGACCTCCAAACCATCCCCGTTTTATTTTCTCACATGTCACCCTTTTCCCTTTGCCTCCCAGTTTAACCAGCTGCATTGTTTTTCCCATTCTCTTTGAGTATTTGTCTCTCTCTGTTGATTTGCACAAGAATTCATTTTCCATGTTCCTGATTCCTATTCCCTGCTCCAGCATGGTGTTCTCAGCGCTGTCACTTAGGCCATTTCCGTGGTTAGTTCTTTCCAGCTTGTTTCCCTGTCTGCTGGCTGGCATGCCAGTTTAAGTTGAACTTAGGCAATTTTGGAGCATTTTAGAAAAACATAGTTAAAGACATTAGATAAACCTGCAGATATTAGTTCTGCCAAGGGATAGGAGCTGTGTTGTAGGAATTTTTGCTCTCAATAAAGCAGAATTGCAAGAAGATGCATGCTGCAGTGCTTGGAAGAGAAGTAGGAATTCCCATGGAAGTTGCATTACAGTCTGCTGTAGGTAAACCAGAATGGAAGAAAAGAAAAATTCAGTCTTAAAACTTGTGCTTTTTTTCTGTCACAGATTTTTGGATGAACTCTCTGTTTTTTTATTAGTATTGGAGGAATAAACAAAAACTCAAGACGATTTTTTTTTAACAGTGATTTCCTCTAAAATAAATTAGTTTCTTCCAGGAAATGAAGTTTCTAATAGCAGTGTTCAAAATCCTTACCAATCATTTGTAAGTCTAAAGCTGTTATCATTTGTTTAAATCCTAACAGGCTCTTGGCAGGGGTTAGGAGCTGCTCAACATCTTATCAGTGAAGCCCCTATGAAAATTGTTCTGTCATTGGAATTTCTCCTGATGGGCATTTCCCCTCTACAGGTGGATGACACTCAGTCTTTGAGCTGTTCTTAGTCTGCAGGATGACAAAGCCATTTTGTTTCATAGAATCATTAAGGATAGCAAAGGCCTGCAAGATCATCTAGTCCAGCCTTGGATCTGACATCACCATGTCCACTAAACCATATCATGGACTGCCACGTCCATTCAGTCATCACACTGGAACAGGAATGTTATGGTGGAAAATTGGAGGCAAAAGTGTGAAAGGAAATAGAAGAAAAAGAGGGGTTAGGATTATTGGTTTTAATAATTATACCTCATTCCTCCTCACATAACAAGCAGCAAACTCCATGATGATTTGCAAAATGTACTGCCCCCAGATTCTTCTCTTGAGCAAGAGAGCTGGAGAGGGCTGTGGACAAGGGCCTGGAGTGACAGGACAAGGAGAATGGCTTCCCACTGCCAGAGGGCAGGGTTAGATGGGATATTGGGAAGAAATTGTTCTCTGTGAGGGTGGGAAGGCCCTGGCACAGGTTGCCCAGAGAAGCTGTGGCTGCCCCATCATTGGAAGTGTCCAAGGCCAGGTTGGACTGGGCTTGGAGCATCCTGGGATAGTGGAAGGTGTCCCTGCCCATGGCAGCAGGTGGAATGGAATGAGCTTTAAGTTCCTTCCAACCCAAACCACTCTGGGATTCCACTATTCTGTGAGAATGGTTTCTGACATCTGTTCCCCAGTCCTGTGCAACTTCATTTTCTCAACACATAGTTTCAAATCTGTGGTTTACATAAAAAGGGCTTTTTTCCAGAGGGAAGAATGGTCAGATAAAGCATCCATCAAGGTTTTTCTTTCACCCATCTTAGCTTGGCAGGCCCTGCTCCTGTTGCCCACCTGTGTGGGAACAGATGGATGGTTAGAACCCCGTTTTGTGCCTCCTTTGGGGTGTGTGAACTGCCTTTGATGTGTCAGCAAGATCCCGAACACAACAAAAAGTAAGAGAAGTCCTGAGGGAAAATGTAGGGGCTTTAAATTTTTCTATGACAGGCTAAAGATGGACACAGGATGCAAGTGTTTATTTACAAAGAGACTGAAAAACTGGGCTCAAATCTTCTCATCTTCAACTCACTCCAGAAGATGCTTCCACAAAATGAGATTTTCCTGGAAAGTTTGAATTTGCCCTCAACTCACAAATTTTGGCTTATTCTGAAATTAAATATTTCAAATCTTTTGAGATTTATCCAATCTATTTTAAATATATATGCCAAATCTGAAATGAAAGTCAGTACTTTTCGTATCTGCAATTTTCCTTTAGTAGATGATAATGACATATATTCTCAAATTTCTTCAGGTTAATATGAAAATAAAAAGGTATTTGATTACTTAATCAAATATAGGTTTTAAATCTAAAAACTAAATTTGACATGATTTTTTTTTTCCTTTTAATAATTTTGGTCTATTTGTTTCTCTTATCAGTTAATGGCAATTTCCAGCTCCATGAATCCAAACCAGCTGATTCAACTGAACCAGTAAATCAAGAAATTTTATCTAATCCCATTTTATTTTTTTAAATAGAAGCAAAAGAGGAACAGGAGAAGAAAATCTGTTGCTGTAATGTTTCACAGTTATGTCAGGAGCTACTTCATTGCAGCTGGAATGCCTGTGTGTGTATGGAAGTAGGTGGCTATATGTGGAATGAAAAGTAATGGAATACAGTCCTGTTCTACATCACTTAGGGGGAAAAAACTGAAACGTTAATTTGAAAGCACTTTTTGGAAAGAAATTAAGTTGGGGTTTTTTTTCAGAAATGAGAGAAAAAATAGTGGAATTTGAGTATTTTCTGAGGTCTGTTTCATCCACAAGCTTCTACAGTTTTGGTGCCATATGCACAGGAAGGCAATTTTTAGATTGAAGTGGTTTGGAGGCTCCTCGGAGTCATGCATTTATGTTTAATAATTTGGGTGTTATCTGGAGATTCCCTTTAAGCAAGTCTGTGGTTTGTGTCTGGTCAATACAAGAAAGTAGGAAAAGCGGTCTTAAAAGAGCAAGGACCATAAAGGTCTGTGAGCAGGGATATAGGATCTGTAGACTATAAGGTCCACGATGGGGATGATACATTGGAAGCATCTGGGTGGTTTATGAGGCAAGGCCTTTGTGAGACTTGGAATAGCAACAGGATAACCAGGGAAGTAGCACAATCACAGAGCTACCTAAGAGTTAGCAATAGTTTCCATACGAAGTGTGTTTATTCTTTGGCTGCCCATGAATAATCAGGAGTTTTTAAGGCTCTACAAAATACTGTATCGTGCTTTTTAATGACATTAATGTGGCTTTATACTCCTTTTTCTTTTCTTTCAACTACTATGCTATTCATATTTCATAAAATTTATTTTTCCAATGTATCTTTTTTCATCCCATTGAAATGCACTTTTATGATAGATTTCACTATTTCATTGGCAGGGCTCTAGAAATACTTGACGTTTTCAGGAGTACTTGAATATTTATTACTGATTTGGGGTGCTTTTTGTCTTCAAAAAGACTGTGAGGCCCATGGGTTTCCACCTGCCTTCACTCTAAGCAGTCACACCATGCACTTCCTTTCAGAAAACCAAGATCCCTCTGACTGGTGTTAATGTTTTCAGCCAACTGTTGTTGTTTTAGAGACTGATACACGAATATGTTCCTTTGATGAGTAAAACTATTTTTAATCTCATTGTAGATTCAAGCAGGGTAATCATTTTCCATGTGTTTCCCATGATATGTGAACAATGGATTTAAAAAGTGTGGTTGCTCTGCCCTCATTTGGATTGTCCAGACTCAAGAGAGCTCACAGATGTTCAATATGCATTTCACTTCAATTTAGTGTTTTGTGCTTAAAGCTATTTGATCTTTGGATATTGGATTTAAACCATGGATTCATGAGAGGTTGACAGCAAAGCAACTTGGTGAGTTGTGAATTATAAAGGAATATTGTTACAATACTAACAAACCCCAGTGCAGCAGAGTATGGTATCACTCTATTTGCCATCACACTTAGAACGTTCTAGATTTTCCATGATCATGTATCTGATTAACTTGGGATGGTTTTAATGTTTCACAATCCCAATTTCTGTGTCCAAGGGATTGGCTCAGCTTCTGGAACCAACCTGAAATGTGTGGCCGTTCAGACTTTGGCAAGTCTCGTCCAAAAGAAGAACAGAAGCACCTGGAAAGTGGACTTCTGTTTGGAAAATTAAGTACTTGCTGTCTGTGGAACCTTTGTATTAATTGGCATGACTTTAGACTGCTAAATAGTTCTGATTATTTAAAATAAATTAGAATATTAGTTTAAAAATATTCTCCAGGATATTTTAAAACAAATGAGAAGAGAAAAACAAGCTTTACTGTCTTCTCTCCTGGTGGCTGTTTGGTAAGAAGTCCAGATGTATTTAATGCAAAATATTTTGTGAAATCGATGAGAAATTTTTGGGGTTTTGGTGAATTAATCCAAGAGCAGATGTCCCTCTGACTTTGGGGATGATTACAGACTCCTGCACATTAGCCTTTGAAGACCAAAAGGTTATTAATTGCTCGTAATATTTAAGGTATCTGCAGAAAATCCAAAGCAAAGGTAATAACATTTTGAGAGTGATGCTGGGCTAAGAGTGCTGCATGTTATCTGATGGAAGCTCAGAAGCTTTTGGGTGTCAACAAGATTGTTAAACATTTAATTTGACAATTTGAAAACAGTGATATTGAAAAAAGTACATATCCAGTTGTGAGAAACTGAGCTTTAAAGGAATTATAAAGGACATGAAAATTATTAGCAAATGTTATTACAGTGTCACAGATCTTGCACAGTTGCAACTGTTTATATTTATATTGCACTTATATTTAATCAAGGAAAGCACTAAAATTTGTAAAAAGGTGTGCCAGACGTTGGCATATATCTGAGCATAGTGTGAGAAAACTAAAAACCAATCTATTTTCTTTTCTAAAGCAGAAAACACATGGACTACATGAATATTTTGATAACTCCTTATATGCAGAATTCCCTGAAAGAAGTGGTTCTTGGGTGCTAGAGGGAAATAAGATTGTGAGCTATTATTCAAAGGAGGTTAAGTAGATTTAAATATCAGGAGTGCAATAGGGTGTACACCTGTTTGCATGACAGAATTAGGGATGATGTTTTCCTGATAGCAGATGCACCGAAGGAGGACTTTGCTGTTACTTTGCATCCTCCAGTACTATTTTGATGGTTCATATCCTTGGAGAAGACAGCAGCTTCCCTTCTCCATTTTTTGTGTGACTTCCATTGGCACATGCTTCAAACATGTGGGAAACTCCTCTGGGCATGAAGGTCATGAGAATTTTTGAAATTCTTTTTCAGGAGGTGCTTTGAAAGCAGAATAGGACGTGTTTGTGGAGCATTGGAGCACAGCAGGGATTCTCTCCAAGAGCAGTGAAATGCCAGATGCGCTGGGAAAAGTTAAAAAGCTGGTCATGTGTGGGTTAATTTGATATTTGCATATCATGAAATCATAGAACCATTAAGGTTGGAAAAGACCTCCAATTGAATCAAATCCAACCTCTTTCCCAATCCCACTATACCCACTAAGCCATAAATCCTCTGTCGACTTGTATTTTGAGCACTTCCAGGGGTGGTGACTCCACCACGGCCCTGGACAGCTCCTTCCAATGCTTAACCACTCTTTTAGTGCAGAAATTTTTCCCAATATCCACCCTGAACTCCCATTGGTGCAATACATGGCAGTCTGCAAGCTGGCAGTGCTGGGTTAACAACTGGACACCAATATTCCAGGCCTTTCCATACCTTAAGGATCCTGTGATAAATCGGAAGTGCAGTCACTGTGTTCTGTTTATTTTTCCTAGTTTGTATCGGAGAAAAGCAGTCTGCATGTGCTTCTGTGGGGGGAGGGACTGCAGAAGAGCATATTTGTCCCCAAAGTCCAGGCCGATTTAGCAGCAGAACCCCTGGGCGTGCACAGCAGAAGGCTTTATGTGTGGGGAAAGGTTTACATTATGAATAGGAAGCTTTCCCTGGTGAGTTGGGGTTAGAAAGGGAAGTCAGGGCCCTGCTGGGACACAGGGCTGGGATAGAGCAAGTTCTGTAAACACCAGACACGAACATCAGATGAGGGGGACAGAGATGGCGAAAACCAGACATCACAACAGCCTGGAACAACATCTCAGGGTCTCCTAGGAGAGGAGGACGTGCTGCTCTTCGAGGGGATGATGGCAGCGACAGCCCGGCCCTCGAAGGGATGGGGTGGAGAAGAGGGTGGGCTCGGAGTGGTGGGGCCAATCCGAGCTGTGTGACGGCTGTCACTCGGGAGGGGGATGTAAGCCCGGGGCAGGCATGGGATCGGGGAGTGGGGCATTTGGAACGAATGGTACCGCTCCCTGTCGACAGAAAATAAACATGCCTCATTTTTTTACGTGGCCTGTGTGTAAGGTCAGTTTCCGTGCATCACTGGATTCTCTGTCTGCTGCCTCTGTGTGAGGCCAATTGAAGCTTAGCAGAGAAAGATCAAGTTAAGAAGACTGGATAAAGGTTGCTTGCTGCATCCTCTGGCTGGAGTGTGAGCTGCCTGCCGTGACGCTCCACAGGTGTCACTGTTGGTGCCCTGGGCACAAGGAATTAATGGTGTAATGGCTCTTCATGGAATCACAGAGGGGTTTGGGTGGGGAGGGGCCTCTAAAGGTCATCTAATCCAACCCCCTGCCATGGGCAAGGGTTTCTTTAACTTCAGGGCAGCCTTTAAATAGGCTATGAATACTGATTGAGACTCTTTAAGCATTTGGAGATAACATAAATTTTAGAATGGGATTCTCATGTGTCAGTTACGAGTCTCCACATGTAAGAAGGTTTAATTACTCCTCTTTCCAGAGAGCTGAATAAACCTTGGAAGATGTACTAAGTCATCTCTTGAGATCCCTTCAGTCTGTGTTAACACAGTGCATTTCATACATAGGTGGTTGTGCAGTGAGTTGAGTGCCTGGAGAGGGCTGGTGAGCTATTGAGAGTTTTTTAATTCTCTCACTATCTTGATTTTTCTTCGAGAAGTTCAACAGTCTTATGTGCTCCAAGCAGAGAAAACATTGCTCTGGTATGACCAAGGCTTTTGAACATGGGTGTGGAAGACTTCAGACAAATGAACTCACGTCCTCTGCTCAGACATGATGCTGCACTTGGGTTTTTTGAGACAGGAGCTGTCATGAGCAAGGTGGTTTTCCACACGTCCCCTGGTAGCACTGTGTTGTTAGGAATAACAGAATTCCAAAGCAAGTACTTCAGTGCGTGTTCATGCTTCTGTGGCTGGAGTTTCAAGCTTTAATTAAGTGTCATAGCAGTTTTTGCCTGGTACTAGTGGTGCATTCTAGCAAGACTGATATATTCAGTTTCTCTCTTGGAGTTCAGAGGGGGGTACAAGGAGCTCTGGAGAAATGGTATGTCCATCATTTCCTACTATCATGCTTTAACCTCAGCCAGCAGCCAAGCCCCTCACTCACTCCCTCACCAGTGGGGAGGGAATTTGGGAAGGTAAACCCAGAAAACTCATGGGTTGAAGCAACGACAGTTTAATAGGGAAAGCAAAAGTCATGCGCACAAGCACAGCAAAACAGGGAATGTATTCCCTGCTTCCCATGGGCAGGGAAGCTTTCAGCACCTCCAGGAGAGCAAAGACCCATCCCATGTAACAGTGACTTGGGAGGAACAAAGATCATCACTCCAAGTCTCCCCTTCCTGCTTCTTCCTCCACTTCCTATACTGAGCGTGATGCCACCTGGTCTAGAATATCCCTTTGGTCAGTTTGGATCACGTGTCCTAGCTGTGCCCCCTACCCAACATGACAGTAGAAGCAGCACAAAAGGCCTTGGCTCTGTGTACCCTCAGCAATAACAAAAACATCTCTGTATTATCAACCCTGTGTTCAGCACAAATCCAAAACACAGCCCCTCACCAGCCATTGAGAAGGAAGTTCACTCTTTTCCAGCCTAAACCAGCACAGGTTCCGAGGGAATTCTATTCCCATTACCTGTTAGAGAGTCTGTGGTCATCATTCAGAATACAAACAATCGCTGCGATTCTCCACCCAATTCTGGCTCCAGTTCTTGTTTTCTTTCCACCACAGCCATAAAGCAATAAACCCCTGTATGGAGTTTTGGCAGAATCCATTAGGTGCATGGCCTGCAGAAGGGAATCCTCACTCCCTGTTTTCCCAGCCAGTGGCATCTCTTGCCACAGCACTTCTGGCAGATGTTCCCTGTGTCCTAGTTGCTCTAAGCCCCTGCAGCAGGAGTGGCTAAATGAAGATTAAATCACCAGCCCTGCAGCTGGTGTTTGTACTTGAGCCAAGTGCTCTTGAGCCTCAGTGGCAGGCCTTTTGGGACTTGGATGAAAAGAAGATTCTCACCTTTTCATAGACTCCCGGAATGGTTTGGGTTGGAAGGGACCTTAAAGACCATCTCATCCCATCACCTGCTGTGGGCAGGGAGACCTTTCACTATCCCAGGTTGCTCCAAGCCCCATCCAACCCGGCCCTGGACACTTCCAGGGATGGGGCAGCCACAGCTTCTCTAAGCAACCTGTGCCAGGGGCTCCCCACCCTCACAGGGAACAATTCCTTCCCAATATTCCATCTAATCCTGTTCTCTGTCACTGTGAGGCCATTCCCTTGTCCTGTCCCTCCATGCCCTTGTCAATATTCTCTCTCTTTTTGACTTGTTTTTCTTCCTCCTTTCATTTTCCTGCTTTTGAGAAACTCCATTTCTTTTTTTCTATTTTCCACTGTGTTAATTCCTCCTGCCTGTAGCTGAAAATATTCAGTCCCTTGATTCTCCTGAACAGCTGGTGCATAGCCAGGACTTCTTCAGGCTTAAAAAAAGAAGAAGAATTTTTATCTTCAAGATATTTGTTTTCTTGCTGGTGACTCAGAAGAATAGTCCCTTTTTCTCTCACGCATTTTATGATTCTCCTACTTGGTGTGCAAGAGAAGCTCAGAGAATACCTGCTCCAGCTTTGCTCCAGAGATTTGTGCCGAACAATTCTTGAGCATCCCTGGTACTGTAAGCAGTGTGAGGTTACATTTTATGGAACACTGTGTCATTAGTGGGAATATTTGTATTTCTAAAGCTAAAGATTCAGGTTTTGCTCAATAGGTGAAGTTCTCATTCTCCTTAGCACCAAGTATTAACAGTGGAACTAAAGCTATCCTGCTAATAATTGCTGTGTAAGTAAGGAAAATAATTTCTGCTAAAACTGTTTTTTGTTTTTTTTTAATCTGACGGAATTCTTAGAAATTATTAATATTCCTTAATGTCTTCCAAGTTTACCTTAGGAACAGTCCAGGATATTACAAAAGGATATATCTCAATTGAAAATATTGATTTCTTCTTTCGTACTTTTAACAGGAATTTATTTTCTTGATGCTAGGTGGAGGGAGAAGGATTTCAAGGGAAAGGTTTTATGGCTTTTTACATTCCCTAGCATTTCCAGGTATTTCAAAAGCACAGCAGCATGTTTTCCCATGTGGATGTTGCATTGCTGCTACGCTGACAAGGGCAGTGGCTCAGTGATTGCCCCTCTTATGGTGGAAGCTAAAGCTGATTTAGCCAATGCCCCTATATTCCTTTATGAGCTCTGCGCCTGTAAGATTTGACTTGACAAGTTCTTCATCATTTTTTGTGATTTTATGTCCCCTTCAAGATGCAGTTCCCTGATTCCATGAGGGAATTGTTAGGCAGCATCTGGTGAAATGAAGCTGACGATGTGTCCTGTCAGTTTTAGTAACTGAGTATGTGAAGAAGTCAGGCTCTTGGATGGCTGATAATATGTACAGGAGGTGTTTCTGCCTTGGAAGTTCATATAAGAAGCCCAGGCTGTCCCTGACATGGCCTCTGACTTAATGTGAGAGATTTTACTTTTTATATAATTTTTATTCTGGTTTGTTGTGATCAGAAATCCAAGGGCATGTTTAGGTCCTAGCCGCCCTAAAAAACTAAGGAATTTCAGTGTTATGGTATAAACAAGTAAATGGTTATATGAAAAATTAGTATTTTTGTGCTGATTTATTAGACATCAGAGTGTATAACACTAAATCCTGCATTCTCAGATGTTCTGAGGAAGGCTTTCAGCAGGGTGTCTTTTATAGTTATTACTCAACAAAAACCTTACCTGTGTTTAGATTTTCAGGATTTTTATTGTCCTCTCAGGACTATCTGCATACTAAAATTAATCAAAATCATGTTAGTCAAGGTGTTTGACCTCCTTTTAGATCAGAGTACCTTGTGCAGGGCAACTTTATGGAAGAATTGACTTATTTGCACCCACAAAAGTGTTCTCCCGGGTTCAGAAAGGATTCCATGTGAAGGAGACACACAGCCTAACAGTGATAGTAACATAAAACCTATAAAGAGCAATATGTAAATATTATCTAATAAAAAAAAGGTACATGGCTCAAAATGCATCAAATTGGAATTAATGTGGAATTAATTTCACTAGTTGTTTAAAGAAACTGTATCGCTCAGACCAAGCCCAATTTGGTCAGGCCAACACCTGGAAATGGCCAGTGGCTCAGGGAGGCCATGGCCAGTTGAGTTTTGATCATCTTCAAGGATGGGACTCCACAGACACTCTGGGCTACCCTTTCCAGTGTTCTGTCTTCTTTACAGCAAAAACTGTTATTATTTTTTTTTAATTTTTCTTGCTTGTTTTTTAATTTATGCCCACTGTATTTTGTCCTTACCTGATAGACTTTTATAAAAGATATGTAAGAACATCCGCATAAAGTGTCTTTGAGGTTGGAGGAATTTGAAATGCTTTCAATTCGTAGTAATGAGACTGTAAAAAAAATACTTTACTTAGATTTTTTTTGGCTTTGGCATTTTTAGCTGGTAGTTTTTTCTATGAAACACTCTTAATCCAAATTATTCCATGGTGAGGGGAGAACAACTTGGATGTCACATCATACTGCTGGTAACCAGGGCACTGTTAGCGTGTTTGGTGCATGAAGTCCTTTAGTGGCCTCAGATGGGAAGTTCTATGAGTTGAGTATTTGTTCTTTCTCTTGAATTCTCTACCCCAGCCTGCTTTTAAATCTATTTAGGTTTCTTTTTTAAAACTGTACACAGTGTTTTAAGGTTGTGAAAAAGGCATTAATCACAAGGAAATGAGAAATACAAGGACAAATTCTGGTTTTCAGACTTTGCGTGTGAGTGCCGTCACCTCCTGGTGTGCATTTGCCCGCAGCTGATGGACTGTGGGAGCAAGGAGTGAATGTGTTTTAAAGTTACCTAGAATGGAACAGGCTGCCCAGAGACGTTTGGAGTTCCTATCCCTGGAGGTGTCCAAGGATGTGGCACTCAGTGCTCTTCACTGAGGGACAAGTTGGGGATTGGGCACAGCTTGGACTCTGTGGTCTGGGAGGGCTTTTCCAGCCTTAACCGTTCTATGATTCCATAATTCTGGATTGTTTTTCTGTATTGTTTGGCATTAGGCATGCTCAGTTGAGACAGATGCAGTTTGCCAGTTCTATGTTAGTCTTTATAGTCCTGTCCCAGGCCCGTGTCACAGCTGAGTAATGACATAGTGGCTGGATGTTCCCGTGGAACAGGAATTCAGGGAGCAGCTCTGAAGGATGTTTGGTATCACGCCACCTTGGTAAGATGTGTTAAGCCATTAAGCAATGAATTTTTGATGCCAGTCTGAACTTTAGCTTCTGTTCCTCATGTTTTAACAAAATTGTTTATTTTAATGATTTTCAAATAATTTCTTTGTGGAGGGTTTTCAGCTTCACAAATATTACATAGCCCTAAGATTATCCGGAGATACTGTCAGATTTTGTTGAGTACAAAGCTTTTGTACTTGCAAAACAGGCTAATCAATCTTTAAATCAGCCTTTTCAGTGAAATGCATAGTGAAAAGATGCTGGGAAAAGGCATTTTTGCCAATTTATATGAAAGAGATTCGGGATGGTTCAATGCCGTCTCAGACATTGCTTGCTTGAATATGCGATGTGTGGAATGAGGGCCGCTGACAGTTTCAAGAAGTGTCATAGAACTGTCAGCACTGAAAATGTTTGTTAACATCAGGGCAGCACAGTAGGAGAGACAATTTTTGTCTTTACTGCCTTCAGAAAGAAGGGGTGTGGATCAGAAATCCATCAAAGTTTTCTCTTCACTAGTCTTAAGAATCTAAAAATGTCCTGTCTGATCTCTGCTTGCTCTTCTAGAGGAGACAAAGATCTCCTAATACCATAACACCACTAAAGTTCCTTTCAGATCTTATGAGGAATGATTTTCCTGTTTGCTTTGTTCATTATTATACCCAAGAGCATTTTCTTACCAAATTTAGCATCACCACCTATTATCAGCATAGATTATTAGTCCTGCACCTCCAATGTAAACAACATGATTCTCCTGCATGTTCGAAGTTCCCAAGGCATAGTAGTTCCCATGATGACAGTATTGTGCTCTTCTGTTTAGGTAATATCATGATGTGTATTCATTTTTCTCTCCCTGCAGACAATAAGTGAAGATTTTTAGTTCAAGTTGTGCTGTAAATGATCACACCATAGCAATATTTTGGGATTGTCAAAACATGGGAAAAAAGTAGCCAAGGCTGTGCACAGACTTTCTCTCTCCAACTCTTAAGGCAGTGAAGACAGCGAGATGTGTGTCCCCTGGGGGATCCCATCTTCAGGAACACATGCCCTGGTTTCTTAGAGTCACTTGGACTTGATTAAACAATGAAAGATCAGAGAATCATAGAATAATTTAGTTTGAAGGGGAGCAAGTCCAGTCCCTGCCTGAGCACATCTGATGAGATCAGGTTGCCAGGGGCTGCAGCAGTCAAGTCTGGAACAGCTCTGGAAAGGCTTGAACTGACCTGGTTGATCATGTAGCAAATCCAGGAGTGCTGCCTCTTCTCCTCTGTGAGAGGATTAATTTGCAGAGAACAGGTGCTGAGACGTGTCAGAGGAGGGGGAAATGTAGCCCCACCACAGCTGCACCCTGAGAGGACATGCTGAATTCCCTTTGGAAATACTTCAGAGCCTGCACATCTGCTGCTTCAGCTCAGGCCACGCAGGTGCAGCCAATACCAGGCAATTTCCATAACCCAAACTCAGATGCCACAGAAAATTCTATCTAACCTCTGTTAATTTACCAGCAAATGCATGCTCTCTTCTTTCTAGAAGCAGTGGCAATATCTTCTTTTGAATGACAACTGTTGATCACTCCTTATCTATGAGACATTTTATCTTGTGACCATTTTGTGTCGAAATCTCTGCCACTCTTTTCAGAGTCTCCACTTTTTGGCTAGATTTTGGAATGTATAGACATCATTTTGCTTTTGGAAGGTGAATGCATGTTCATGCTGAAGTGAGGCAGTCGGAGAAAGAACGGAAAGCAAAAGCAAACATGACTGATCCTTTCTCCTGGTGAGAGTGACAGCTGAAACGGGCACAGTGCGGTTCAGTCTCTGTTGGTGCTTCATATGACAGAGCTGTGAGTTAAGCCAGAGAGACTGATTTTAGCCCGGAAGAGGTGAGTTGGTCTTTATTGCAAGCACAGATGTTCCAGTTGTACAGAATACACAGAAATGATGGTTCTTCTTTATTAAATTCCTCTAGTGCGGAATGCTTAGCCTAGACAGCATTATCCAAAGTGTATAGTTGACCTAAGAACAATTTTCTATGAACTTAACAACTCAAGTGCACTCTTAAGCTTAACAAGGGAAATTGTGAATCTTGAGCCACCCAAGATGATGAGAAAAATAGTGCCTAGAATATTCACATAATGAGTTCATATTACCTGGATCATTTAAGGCAGGCATTCAGCTTGTTGAAATAAGTACTGTACACCAGAGATGCAAAGGAAAAGGGAAGCTTACACCTTCATCAAATGGTTGCATTAGAATAAATCACTGCTTTAAAAAGTGTGATTATACCTGTCAAGGGGACTTTTCATCTCATGGTAACCACAGGTGCTTACCTGTTTCAGCACAGTACCTATACATTGCTTTCAAGGCACAACTGAAGTATTTAGGGACATCTGTTCATGTATTTAGCACGAACACAAAGAGCATAAAGTGTTAATTTGTAAAGCAAAATACTTAGTTGAAGCAGAAAAACTCGTAATTCCATATCCCTGTTTATTGTGCTTGTTTTCTTTGTTATATCTCATGTTGGTTTTTTTTCTTCCATGTTATTAATGTGGCACTGAATACGGACTCATTTTGGCTGGGAAATGCCTCCAATATCATCAAGTCCGAGCTGTGCCCAATCCCCACTTTGTGCCCCAGCACAGAGCACTGAGTGCCACAGCCATCCTTTCTTGGACACCTCCAGGAATGGGCACTCCAAACCTTCCTGGGCAGCCCCTGTCCACCCTTTCCAGGAAGAAATTCCTTCTCATGTCCAACCTGACCCTCCCCTGGCACAGCTTGAGGCCATTCCCTCTCATCATGTCCCTTGTTCCCTGGGAGCAGACTTCCCTGACTTCCCCCTCCTGTCAGGGAGTTGGAGAGAGGGAGAAGGTCCCCCCCGATGCTCCTTTTCTCCAGGCTGAGCCCCCCCAGCTCCCTCACCCACCCCTCATCAAACTGATTCCCTAAAACATGCTCTACATTTCATAATGTGCAGCATGCTTCCTTGCATTACACAAAATGCTCTCGCGTTAAAGTACTTGTGCGTGTGCAGTTCTCTTTTTTTAATATAGATCATCTATAAATTGATCTAAATGTATATCAAATAAGGACCTCTCTGTCTATTAAATCTCACTCTGCATATTTTAAAGAGCTACCAGAACCAGATTTCTTTCTTTGGTTTCTGTGACCATGGCAGAACTGGTTCTTCTGTCAATGCCAAGTGGTTGCATTTAGGCAGCTCTGCTTTGTCAGCAACACTGATTTGTGCAGGATGGAGTTTGCTGTTGTCGTGTCATTCTGAGGAAGATGAGTTTCATATTATTTGTGGTTATTTTGGTTGTGTGTGATATAAAGACTCAGATAGTGTGTTAGTTCCTGGGGTGATTACTGGGATGGAGCAGCTCTTCTGTGAGGATAGGTTATGAGAACTGGGATTGTTCAGCCTGGAAAAGAGAAGCTTTGGGGTGACCTAATTGTGGCCTTCCAGGACCTGAAGGGAGCCTGCAAGAAAGATAGAGGGGGAATATTTACAAGGGCCTGAAGTGACATAACGAGGGGAAATGGCTTCAAACTGCCAGAGGGCAGGGATAGATGGGATATTAGGCATAAATTGTTCCCTGTGAGGGTGGGGAGGCCCTGGCACAGAGAAGCTGTGGCTGCCCCATCCCTGGAAGTGTTCCTGGACAGGTTGGATGGGGCTTAGAGCAACCTGGGATAGTGGAAGGTGTCCTGCCCATGACAGAGGTTGGAATGAGATGGGCTTTAAGGTCCCTTCCAAGCCAAACCAATCTGGGAATCTGTGAAGAGTTGTTCTATCCATCTAGATTTGACTTACTGGTGTTAAAGCAGAAATTAGTTTCTTGGTATCTGGAAATGACGTGACAGTGTCCTCTGGTGGCCCGACAGACGGAGTTTTGTTGGATCTGCTGCTTTCCTGCCTTTTTTTTTTTTTCTTTTAATTTTCTTTTTCAATTGGAAGAAATTGTGACACACTTGCAAGGAAAAAGGCTGCACTTCAATCACTAGTGGGGATTTATTGAAAAATGTTATTATATATATATATCTACTCACATCTACAGTAGCCTGATGACTGATATGAAGGGCAGGGACCACTTTCTTTAAGGCACTTTAAGTAACTGTCTTATATATATATGTATAAAATACATGAAGTAGGGCATAGATTTCACTGGTACTTTGTTTCTCAAGCTGTTTTCACTGTATGTCCATGAAACACTAAACCATAGAAGCTTTGAACTTGTCTGAACTTTTAATTAACTGAGAATTACACCCTGTGATATAGGAAAATTCAAGTGTGTGTGAACACCTTTCACAGACAGGTGACTACATCAGATGTGGAGATGCAACAGAATCTGGGAATGTCACTTATTAATGTGTATGAATCCCACCCAACAAAAGTGACTCAATAATTGACTCCTGTCTTACCAGCATTTGTTTTTATATTTATTTATCACCTCCTGAAGTATTGGCAAACTTACTACATAATAGAACATTAAAGGATCAAAGTAAGACCTCCTGGCATTAAAAACTCTTAATCTGTTAAATGGAGTGGAGGCTCATTATTTTTCCCCCAAATATGTGTGTGTGTCAGACAGAGCTACAAGCCAGAGTCTGCTGTCTAAGAGAGTCCTGTGGAGCTCAGCTTTAGGTCCCAAAATCTAATGCACCATCCATTTTCACATAAATATGGTTTTATGTCTCAAGATCATGGAATATAAACCAAACCCCCGTGTCAGTGGATAAATGACTGCATCAAGAAAAAAATGCTCCTTTGAATCTTAATACAAGAATTCTGTTAATCCAGAAAGCAACAAAGACATAAAGGAGGTTTTAAAGCACAGGATGATGCAGATTTTTCAATGGACCAATTAGCCTTTTACTTTTGTGTGTGTTTTGCATTAAAACTCTCAAGGAAGAGGTCTGGGCTTTTTATGTTTTCCATGAGACTGTGTTCTTGTAAGCTAAAAAAAATGAGGAAAAGCTACAACAAGCATTCCAGATATTTGAGATTTCTGCAAATAAGAACAGTTCCTGATTAAAGGCTCAGCTGGTATTGAAGTCTAGCCCCACTTAGGTTAGTGGAAAACCAATACATCAGAATAGACTTTATCTTAATTTTCACTACCACATCTTTTCTTCACTTAAAATGACAATGGGTTTCAATACCAGTTTTTTCTTAGATTATACATAGAAAATAATAAATACAGTACATAAATAAATAAATAAAACATTGGGAGGGCAGCCTCTTGTAGATCCAACTCTTCCATGTGCATCTTGGAATTGTTTTATCTCTGTCAAAGGTATGAAGTGTGGGTGCAACCTGACAGTTAAAGGTGTAAGCATTTGCCTTTGCATGCACGGATGTTGGAATTCCTGAAACTAAAGAATACTTCTTTCACTAAAATCCCATAGAAAATCTTCCTTCTGTAATTGCATCCTTGGCAAAATCCCAGGTTGGGTTGGAAGGGACCTTAAAGATGATCCTGTTCCACCACCTGCCATAGGCAGGGACACATTCCAGTATCCTAGGTTGCTCCAAGCTCTGTTCAACCTTGGAGACTTCCAGGTATGAGGCAGTCACAGCTTCTCTGGGAAACTCACTCAGAGATATAAATATCCCAACCATTTTGGATAGATACTCATAATGAACATATATTTTAACTTTTCACTCACTGGATACTGAGTTGTTTTTCAACTTAAAGTGAATACTTCAACATTGAAATGATATTTGTGGAAATTTTCAGGTTCTGGCTGTTATAAGTGACTGGACAAATCCTGTAAGGGAATTTTCAAAAATGGGTTTTTCACAAAGATGTGGGAGTCTAAGTGCCCTTTCCTCTTAATTTGGTTAATTGTTGATAAATTTTGTTTTTAGCTTCTGGCTCAGAAGAAATGGTGGCAGTTTTTACCTGAGCAGTGTCTGATCCAGCCATGGATGAGCACAGTTATAGTTTGGGTATTCCAACAGCTTGATTTTTCTGTACAAAAATAGAAAATGTTGGATATGGAAATGTTGCTTTACTCTGCTAAGAAAATGTGCCAGTTAGCTGTGGTGACACAAAATATTTTAAAGCCATAATTAACAAAATAAACCACATGCACTGGTGCTTCTGTGCTCTATGTTTTCAAATTTCTTATAAATAATAGACACACTTTCCCTGCGAAGGAAAGTCAAATCCTGCTTTGGTTTCCTTGCTGGCACAGGTTGCCCAGAGAAGCTGACCCATCCCTGGAAGTGTTCCAGGCCAGGTTGGATGGGACTTGGAGCAACCTGGGAAAATGGAAGGTGTCCCTGCCCATGGCAGGGGATGGGATGAGATGATCTTTAAGGTCCCTTCCCTCACAAACTAGTCTGCGATTCCATGATTTTGTGGATCCAGGTTCTATATTTAGTAATTTAAAGTACAGTGAGAGAAGTAAAAATGCTGGAATATCAGTAACCTTAGAGTCTACATGGAATTTTTCTTGCCTCTCAAATTTGTCCTTAAAATGTCATGTTCAGGCAGTGACTTTTCCACCATTCCCTCCTTGGTTTTTTTTTTTTGTTAGCCCATCCTTTCACTTTGGAAGAAAAAGGACATTGTGCAGAAAGCCCTTATTTTCAACCCTAATTCAAGCCCTTTTCTCTTCTTGCATCACATCATTTGGTCCTCATAAATTCCACAATCATACACAATCTCTGTTGGATTTCTAACAAGATCTTCTGAATCTTGGTTGTGAGTATCCAAAAGTAAGAAATGTAGAGAAAAAAACCTGTGAGAGTTTCCCTGGGTGTGTTCTCACCTCCCAGCTGTCAGAGGTCAGGCAGGTGTTGGAGTTGGGTGCTGCTGTGCAGGATCCTTGTGCAGTAAGAAATGTAGAGATGCCATCTGCTCCTTCCCTTGCCAGTTGAATAAACAACTTTCCGCCTGCTCTGTGCCATCAGTGTCATGCAAAACAAGCAGATCCAATATAGAGACTTGCACTGTCTGTGGCAGTAATTAGAATTTATTTCTGCTCACTCACACACTGCAGGAAAACATCTCAATATCATAATTGTGCAGAAGACAAGGCAGCATGCATTGGCTGAAAACAAAGGAATAGGTAATCAGGGTAATAAAACTCCTAAATTCCAGAATAAAAATAACATAGATCAGATTATGGATAATGATCAGGTAATTCCTTTGGCTTTACAGAATCACGGACAGGTTTTGGTTGGAAAGGACCTTAAAGCTCATCACATTCCAACTCCTGGCATGGGCAGGGATACCTTCCGCTATCCCAGGTGGCTCCAAGCCCTGTCCAGCCTGGCCGTGGACACTTCCAGGGATGGGGCAGCCACAGCTTCTCTGGGCAACCTGTGCCAGGGCCTCCCTCCCCTCACAGGGAGGAATTGCTTCCAGTATTTCCGTCTAAACCTGCCCTGTGCAGAGGGAAGCCCTTTCTCCTTTGTCCTGGCCCTCCTTGCACTTATAAAAACTCCATGATGTATTCCTTGATTTACCAGAAATTGGTCTGGGAAAGTTTTCTGGGTCTCAGCACTAATAAAGTAGGAATTTCTGCATTTTTTGTTTGTAAGTTCCTAAATACCACAGGAATATTTGTTTGTTGCTGTGAAGTTGTTCACAATACCTACCATTCCCAAGGTGAAGATTGCTTTGGTGCATGACTGTATTGCTGCAGAACCTCAAAAGCCAATCATGGTTAACAAAGAATCTAAACATTAATGCTGTCACCTGACTAATTGACTTTCGACATTTGGGTATTTTAGGAGATTAACTGTGTTGTCTAGCCAACATAAAGATTCTATGCCAAAAATAGCATGCACTTAAAATGTAAAATAATTAAATAATCAATATATGGTCCAGAAACGTCTCTTGTTTTATTTTTAATATGGCAAATGATTCATAGGGCTTCAGCTGAACAGCAGAATTGCTTTAAGAGACTTTCTGGGCTGTGCTGCACAATTCAGGGCAGTGACTGCAAAGCTAGAGGGAGAAAACCAGTGGTAAATCAGCTGCGCTTTTTCAGAGGTTGAAGTAAACAAGCCTACAAAATAAATTTCTGTGTTAAATAAAATTATCAGTAGCTTTGAGGCTGCAGCTACATCAAACTGATTTAAATTCTTCCCTGGATTCTGCAATTGGAGAGTGAACTGAACATGTCTGCACAGGCCATTCAAGTATTTGATATTTAGCAGTGAAAGGACTGCTATTTAATAAATTAGCACTATTTTTCAAGTGGCTTTTTTTCTTAGGGTCATAATAGTTAAGGAACACACGTTTTCTCTTACTAGTTCCATCTCTAGCTGAAAGATGAAGCAATCATGTGGGTGATTGTGAACATGGGCTTTGATGGTAACCCTTGGCCTTCATTGCTCTCATCTGATCTGGTGGTTTTGTTCAACCACAGATGCACCTCAAGGGCTGCTCCTGCAATATTTGTGAATCAAACCCAACCCAAACCTCCCCTGGCACAACGTGAGGCTGTTTCCTTTTGTCCTGTCACTTGTTCCCTGAGAGAAGAGAAGGTTTCTTTGTGACTAAGGAAAACCATTGGGTCAGCCTTTGGGGGTGGAGGGGGGTGGANNNNACATTAATTCTCATTATGGAAATACCTCCAAGTCAGTGCCCTCTCTCAGTTTGATCTCTGCAGCTGCTGTAACTCAGGTTGGATGTCTGATGGTTGGTTGCTTGGTTGGTTGAGCCCTAATTCTCTTCTGACTCTGCTTGCTTTGCTTTGGGGTTTAACATTTTCCCAGCTGGAAGCCTATGTTTTCCTCTGTGCACATGTCTATACCTTTTTTTCCTGCCTCCTGTGCTCAGTATTCTTCCAGTAGACTTTGGAGTGAGAAAAACACCTGTATGGACTATTTTCTCACTAACAGGACAAACCTCGTAGAGTTTCACTACTTCAAGTGTCACTTCTAGGGGGGGGGTGGGGGGTGTTTATGCATTTCTGTCCCCTGTTTTGGCCAGTGTTATTGATTGCAGCTGCCTTTCAAAGAAACGTAGCATTGCTTTTTCATGGAAAATGTACCATTAAATTGGAGATGTCATGGATGAAAGCACTGCAACTGCAAGAAAAGAGATTTGACATGCAAATATGTTAGGATCTAATTCCATTCTTGCTGAAGTCAGAGGGAATTGTAAAATTGGCTTCCAGTGGGACCAGGAGCAAATACATGGTGCTGAAGTTAAAATTGTAAAGACCTTGCTGTTTAATCAGAAATGCTAATTATTCCCTTTAAAACAGTTAGATTTACAAAGTAGCATTGCTTAAAAGTTAGTGGCTTTAATTATTTGTTTAATGAAGTGAATACAATATTGCAGAGGAGTTGTCATCTGCTGTTTTAAGGCAGAGCAGGTCTGGTCCTCACAAGCAGTGAATGCTTTCCACTCCCCTGGTATTCCATGGACCCAAGGTGCTTCTCATCAGGTTTCCAGGTCTGTGTTTGGTCACTTGGGACCTTTGATCACTTCCTACAGGAGCAAAACGTGGGGATGGATGCGTGGTTTACATGAGAATCTCCAGTTGTGTGTTTCACAGCTGCTTCCTGACAATCCTGTGGGTTTATGGCTCTGCAAAGCAAAGTGGTGACATCTCTTTTTATGGTTGACTTTCTTCCTTGATGGATTATTTTCCAGCAAGTGCTGAGATCACTGCACAGTGTGTGAAGACAGAGGGATTTCCACTGTGTGTTGTACCTTGTTTAGTACATCATTTTCAAACCTATTAGTTTCAGTTAAATATGTAAAAGTTTGAAGCTGTGGCGTCCTGGTGCGTGTCAGTGCACTGGTTGGAAAATGATGCTATAAAAGTTTTAAGAAGCAGTAACAATAAAAAGTTGAGTTTTTAATTGAAATGTAGTGGTTTTCAGAGAAGCCATATGCAAGTTTAGCACAATGTTGGTACTGCAGATCCTCTCTTTGTGAGGGTGTGAAATATTTCCCCTTAAGGAGGTCATTGGAGTCGAGTGAAGTTGGTAGGATTTGGGGGTAAATCCTTTAATAAGTTATTTCTTTAAGTGTATTTTTTGTTTTCACTCCTTCAGAAAGTGATTATCTGGGGGACTGTAGGAGAAATATTAATAAGGGTTTAGTTAAAAGGTAAAAAAATTGAGAATTTATTGAATTACAGGTGCACATTTTGTCCCAGCATAACCAGGCTGGTTGATTGGGAGTTGGCCTTTGTGGAGAGCTGATCCAATGGCTGCCAGAAGATTAGGTGGGGTGAATGATGGTTTGGAACAGCATTTCTATTTTAAACTATGGAAAATAGGGATTGTATCTATGGTAGTATTGAATATTAATGAATAAGATTCTGTCTGTTCCAGCTGAAATCTGAGTAAATTCATTCCCAATTTTGTCAGTGAGGTGTGATTGGTTCACAAATAGTAATAAAAATTACTTTCTTTGTACATAACTTTAAAAAGTTAAAAAGAGGTTTGGTAAATTACAGTTTCCTGAGTGGGGGAATAAATAAAATTTGCTTTACAGAATTAAACTCATTACAGACATTTGAAATTATCCCCAAAGCGTGTTTGGAATTTCTATTTTGAAATGGTTTGTTTGTTAAAACAGATAAAATTTTCAGAGTCATAAAGCTGCCAAGAAGTATTGAAACACACTTTTGAAAAAACAGAGGATAAAGAAACTTTTGATGGGATCTCAAGCAGCGTTTTTGAATGTCACTGATGATCAGGAACATGATAACACTGAGTTTTTCATTTTGACATTCCGAGAATTTCTCCATTTTTTAATACCTAAGTGAAAAGAGATTTGACTGAGCCTTGAAATATGTCATATGCAATTCTGTGGTATTTTTATACTTGTCTCTTTAAATTGGTTCCCTCCTTTATTCTGTGTATGAAAGAGGGATGCAGATCCGCAGCAGGTTTTACCCTGTGAGTGATCCAGCCTCCATTTGCTCTCTCCTACCCCATGAAGTGCCTGTGGTTTTAGAGGTGGCTGTTTGGCTGCTCTTAAGAGAATGTTTGCAATAAAAATAATTCAATTCTTCCTAACCAGAGCCACTCACAAAAGCGAATTCTTGTCTCTCAGCATTTGGTTGTTGACAAATGTGTTTTAGGAGAGCGAAGGAAAAAACTGTTCATTTACAGCAAAACAACAGGAATTATTTTTTAACAGTACGAGCAGGAGGTCGGGATTGGTGGTTATCACCCTCTGTCAGAAGCAGAATTGTCCATGTTACTTCAGTTGCTATCAAGCCTTCTCTGTTGCACTAAGAAACTCTGGCTCTCTTATGTCCCCTGGGTATGTGGCCATCAGGGTCATCTCCTCTCAAATGAACTGTGACAAACACCTGGCACAGTTGTTGTTTTGATCATCTTGATACTTAAAACATTCCACACAGCTTGAGAGATTTTTTTTTCCCTTTCCTGTAGTTGAAGCCAATAAGTAGAAATATTATGTGAGATCATTTTCTTTTTCACTTTTTTTGCTCATTTTATTGTGGTAAAAATCCTGGGCAGGGACACTTTCCACTATCCCAGGTTGTTCCAACCTGGTCTTAGACACACTCCCAGGGATGGGGCAGCCACAGCTTCTCTGGGCACCCTGTGCCAGGGCCTCCCCACCCTCACAGGGAATGACTCCTCCCGAATATCCCACCTAATCCTCTGGCAGTTTGCAGCCATTCCTCCTTGTCCTGTCACTCCAGGCCCCAGGAAATAGTCCCTGTCCATCTTTATTGTTGGTCCCTTCAGGTCCTGGAAGGCCATAATTAGATCACTCCAAACCTTCCCTTCTCCAGGCTGAATGTACATTAATGCTTACAATTAAGGATGTTTACAGAAACCCAGCTAATTAATGAGCTGGAAAGCCCACATCATTTTTTATTTAAAGCACAGAAAGAAATTCATACTAAGTGAGGCGGATCTGAAAGACGTCGTAGGCTGCTCCCCTTTGTGGAGCTGTACATTTGGCGACCTATCACAATATGCTGCTCCCACAAGACACTGGCCTAATTACTTTCCAAAAGGCAGCCAAGGATGTTTGAAGCTTCTTCTGGTTTGACATCCACGATGAGTTTTGAAAGACAGAAATGCAGATAATGTCAAGAAAAACAATGCCTGTCTCCATGTCGGGGAGGGGCATCCCCAGAGTCTCCTCACTGATATTTAATTGATGTGAAGAGTCTGCTGTCTCACTTGGTGGTGCATCCATGGTGTGGAGCAGTGTAGCTGGCCTCAGGGAGAAGTTCAACTCTTCCCTCAGTAATACTGACCAAACAACAGCCTGTGGGGTTGTTTTCTCCTGCTCTTACCTCGTTGACCACAGTACTCTTTTGTGTCTGTGAGAATTTGTTTTTAGCTTGCCCTGCTGTCTTTTTTCAGGCACTGTTATTATAAAAGAAAAAATATTATAATAAAAATAACCTTCTGAATACAAAAAGCATACAGCTAACACATGAAGGGGTGATTACAGGAATGGAGGCGTCTGCTGTGAAGAAAGACTGGAGAATTGGGATTTTTCAGCCTGGAGAAGAGAAGCTTTCAGGGAGACATAATTGTGGCCTTGCAGGACTATTTCCAAGGGCCTGGAGTGACAGGACAAGGGGGAATGGCTTCCCACTGCCAAAGGGCAGGGATAGGTGGGATATTGGGAAGAAATTGTTCCCTGTGAGGGTGAGGAGACCCTGGCACAGGTTGCCCAGAGAAGCTGTGGCTGCCCCATCCCTGGAAGTCTTCCAGGCCAGGTTGGACAGGGCTTGGAGCAACCTGGGATAGTGGGAGGTGTCCCTGCCCAGGGAAGGATATGAAATGAGGTGGGCTTTAAGGTCCCTTCCAACCCAAACCGTTCTGTGAATCTCTGACTGTAACATAAGTTATGTTTCCACTGCTCAAGAAGTCAGTGATGTACAGCAGTGAAAAGCATTGCATGAGAAAAATACAAGTAGGAGTTTTCATAATAATGTGACTTGTAAGAAAATCATTGCATATTCACCAAGACACTGTACTGATAAAATTGAATTCAAGTGCCTTTAATAACGTTTAAATAAAATTAACTTCATTTTATACTTTCTGCTTGTATCTAACAGTTTCTTCCCCCATCTTGGATATGGTCCATGCGATTCGGTGGTTGGACTTGATGGTCTTAAAAGTCTTGTCAACCTTAAAGATTCTCTTGTATGATTTGGAAGTATTCTGCCTTGGGTTTACTTGGGTCTGTAGGGGGTTTTTTGTAGTGTGCCTGCCTTGACGTGGTGCCTCAGTGTTCTAGGATTAATTTGGCCATGAGCTGAGTCCCATTTGCTGGATTTGGGGCTGGCAGAAGCCATGGCTGTACGGATCTGTGATCCATCTGTGATCGAACCGTTGGGGGAGCGCACGCAGCCAGCCTAAGCTTGGTAATTAGAGCTGGGAGGAAGGGAAATGTTCCCTGATGGCACCACTTCCACTTCAAATGCTTCTCCCATCCTGTGGCTCTTTGTGTATGTGAACCTTGGGCAGGCTGAGGGGCAGCCAGAGAGGAACCTTAGGTTTCCAGGCTGCAAACAGTCCTGAGAAACACAGAATCACAGAACCACAGAGTACTTTGGGTTGGATGGGGACCATAAGGATCATCTCATTCCAACTCCTGCCATGGGCAGGGACACCTTCCACTATCCTAGGTTGCTCCAAGCACCATCCAACCTGGCCTGGAACACTTCTAGGGATGGAGCAGCCACAGCTTCTCTGGGCAACCTGTGCCAGGGCCTCCCCACCCTCACAGGGAAGGATTTCTTCCATATATCTCGTCTAAACCCACTCTCCATCAGTTCAGAGCCATTCCCCCTTTTCTTGTCGCTAGATGCTCTAATAAATAGTCTCTCTCCATGATCCCTGTAGGCTACCATCCCTCCTCCTGTCCCCACAGTGCTGTCTTTGAAGCCAGTTAAGCCTCCAAATTCTGCATTTTTTCACATGCATCAAGTTGATGATAGAGATGGCGCAGTGACAAAGAGCTTTGTGGGGCAGCTGCTGGTGTTGGCCTGGCCTGGCCGCGGCAGAGGCTGTTTCTCCCACATCTAGGTCTGAAAGTGTCACTGTCCAGCCCAAGGGCAACCCAGCAACATCACACTGAGCTGGTTTAAGTGTTTTCCTTTTCCTGCAGGTCTCAGCTGTGCTGCATAGTGGTGCATGTTGTATAGAGCTCGTGGATGGCCATTCCTTTGGGATGGCAGGACGACCTCCGAGCCAGTTCCAGCACTGTGGTGTCAAAAGCACAAGTTCCTCGGGATTGCAGGCAGTTCAGCATTCTTGCAGGCAGTAATATTGATGTTCAGGAAGCTGTGGTCTTTCGAAAAGCTGACTGTGTATGTGTTCTGTGCTCCTGACCTTTCAACAATGGCAAATAGAGTAACACTTTTTTATATAAGACACATTTGTCTTACAGTCCTTGCCCTGGGCTCAGTAAATAAAAACGTACTAGCAGAGCTGAATCCCCACAGGACCAGGACAGGGACAGTGTAAGCAAAGGAGAAAATAGAGAAAAATGTACTAGTACTTGTGCTAAGGAATAGCACAGTAGAAGCCACTTTCTGACTGTAAAATTTAGGCTTCTTATCAAGGACTATATGTTTGGTGGACAGAGGTATTTTGCCTTAAAAATCCAGGGATGTTGCTGAATACGACTTAAACACTTTGTTAGATGTGTGTAGTGTTTTAGCAGTATTTGTGCATTGGGAAGAAGTGAGACAAATTACCTGAGTTTTTCAAACTTCGTATATTAACGTGTCTTATGAAAACTATCTGCATCATTGCTATTGTTATGTTCCCTCATAAGGTTACATTTTACCTCTGCAGATAGGGAGCAATAACCCTTCCTTCCCTTTTCTTCATGAGAACCCTCCTATTGCAACACAACTTTAAGGAGAGCTCAGAAAAAGATCCCTTTTCTTCACTGATTCCCTCCAGGAATCTTCTATGGATTATTCTGTAGACAAAAGAGGGGACTAAAGAGTTGCCTTGCAAGAGTATTTGTACAACATAAGGCAATGAAAGGGAGTTCCTGAATATCGGGTTTGTGAATATCAACAGGATGGATGTGTGTGTGTGCCTATGTTCTTTGTATATTTAAAGTCAGTAAGTGCAGTTCACGAATTTGGGAGCAACCACTCCACGCAAAAATACAAAATCTGAAAACTAGTGATTTTTTTCATTTTGACACTGATGTTTCTTAAAGTTTGTTGAGTAATAGTAACAAGCCTCTTCTGGAGTATAGTTAAAACCTGTCGATGTTTAATAAAATCCTGCAGTGTTTAGTCCTGCAGTTGTTGCTGGAAGGACTAGTCCAGTATTTCAGACAGAGAAGAATCTATTCTGTGCAGAACCACTGTGATCAGATGAGGAAACTGAGAAAAGAACAGGAATATTTAGGACCCTGTGATGAGCTTACTTTCTTTCCTTCTTCAAAACAGGTACTGCCTGGTTAAATGGAGTGATGGCAAAAAGTACTTTTTTTGTCAGCTATTGACCTTTCTGTCATCCTTTTTCCTTGGTTCTCCTAAAAATATATACATTTATTAGCACGTTTGCATTTGGAAAGCTGCCATCTCTGTAACACATGCAGTTTTCACCTTGGAGGTTGTCACACCCACTTTATCACTGAGGGAGTCGTTCAGGATTTATCCTCTTTCCCTGCCGGTATACAAACAATTTATTTCATTTCTTTCATCTGAAATATTGTGAAGAAATGAAAGCTGTTGGGGAATTTTGAGTTCACACTGGAAGGACAATTCAACTTTGAATGTTACCCTGTTTGAAACACTGACTCTCAAAGGTTCTGATTAATTTTTTTTCTTTTTAGGGAGAACAATTAGCTATTTTCCAAAGTTTTTTAATACACAGCAAGACAGAGCAGACAAGCTATGACAACCAAATACCTGCCACCATGAGCCCTACTCCTGGCCAAACGTTTTCCTACATTTGCTTTAAACCTATATTCCCTCTTCTATTCCCTTCTCCTTTCCTGAGCAGATTTGGCTTTCTAGTTCTAAGGACACCATCATATTGGAGGTGGCTTCCCTGACAAGGGACTGGGAATTGTGCCTTTGAATCTCCTCAGGGAAAACGGGAAAGTGAACCCAAGTCACAGGCGTGAGCAGCTGCTCCTGGCACTTACTGGTGCTGGCACTGACTGGGAGCCCTCAGGAAATCTGTGTTTACCTCCCTCCGCCTCCCTCTCCTTGCTGCTGTTGTGCCCCTGACCTTTAATGGGGTGTTTTACAAGTGTCCTACCAACTGTAGCATTATTTTTTATTTCAATCCTGGCAAGTTGCAGTGTTTGGAAACTGAAGACCTCTCTGGACATGCCAGAAAGGCTGTCAGGTGACTTTAGATGTACCTGGCTGGGGCAGGTAGCACTAGCACTTCACCAGACATCAATGAAACTTCCCAACAAGAAGAGTGGGCAGGCAGTCAGGAGTGCTGCCTGAAGCCTCATCTCTGTCAGGACTAGCCACAGAATCCTCATATTTTCCTTTTCCATCATGCAAAGCTCACCTTTAATATTGTGGCCTTCTAGTGTACCTGCATGGAATTTGCTTCAATGAACTTGCAATTCTTCCTTTTGTTTCAAAAGAAAGCATTTATAAGCAAAAGTACTTAAGACCTTTGATGCTATTCCTAAATTTAACCACAGGTGTCTTCAGAGTGTTTACTGATCTCACTGAAAATAAAAATGCTGTAATTTAGGGGCTCTCCGTTAAAAATTAAATGAGCCATAGAGTACAGACTCTGGAGAAGCAGCAATACCTACTGTTCTCACTGTGTGGAAATGCTATAATAGGTCCCTCCAGTGCAGCAGCGACTGCAGGAGAGCCCTGGCACATGTGAGCACTTAATTCTCCAACAGGCTTCCCTAGAAAATTAATGAAGGAGGAGAGGGGCTGCTTGCACAATTTTTCCTCTGGTTGGTTTAGTGTTAGGCTTTAACAGCTTTGGTAGAGACTGGGTTATGTTGTATATGGGGACTCTGCTCTGTGAAAACGCTCCTCCTGGCCTCAGTCTTTGTCACAGCAGCAAGACCCTGCATTTCAGCTGCAAACTGCCTGTGTTTCTCCAAGGTGATAATTTGACAGTATTATTCCAATCTCTGTTTTGCATGGCTTGATTTGCTTTGCTTCAAAATGGAGAGAGGCATTTAAGAGAGAGTCCTGAGCTTTGATGTCTTGATGGTTTTCCTTCAGCTGAGTGTAGCCCTGTGAAGCTCTTTAAGTTGAACTCACACAGGGTCGATAGCTCTGAGTGCCTTTGTGATCACAGGAACACAGAATCACAGAATGGTTTGGGTTGAAAGGGACCTTAAAGGTCATCTCATTCCACCCTCTGCCACAGGCAGGGACACCTTCCACTATCCCAGGTTGCTCCAAGCCCCGTCCAACCTGGCCTTGGGCACTTCCAGGGATGGGGCAGCCACAGCTTCTCTGGGCACCCTATGCCAGGGCCTCCCCACTCTCACAGGGAACAATTTCTTCCGTCTATCTGACTCAAATTTCCCCTCTGTCAGTTTAAAACCATTCCCCCTTGTCCTGTCACTCCAGTTCCTCATGAACAGTCCCCCCCGCAGCCCTGGAAGGTGCTGTGAGGTCTCCACACAACCTTCTCCTCTCCAGACTGAACAGCCCAAATTCTCCCATCCTGTCTCTCCAGAGAATGTGCTCCAGTCCCATCAGCATCTTAATAGGCTCCTCTGGAATTGCTCCAGCAGTTCCATGTCTGTCTTATGATTTGCTGGTCTAGGCAAGCTTGTACAGAAAGGATGACAAGCATGGAATTGTAGCCAGCTGTTTCCCAGCATGACAGTTTCTCATGTACCTGTTCCAGCAGCACACAGCATCTGTTACATTTTAGAGGTCCTGTTTGCTTTGGTAGCCTGTCATCTGAAATATTCTCTGTGTGCCCTAATGAACACAGTTAATATTTTATAGCTTCCTTTACCTACAGTATCAAGCTTCAGGAGTACAATTGGAAATGTTATAAACCAGGGAAGAAATGCATTTTATATGGCTAATTCCAAGTCATTTTTTGCAGTTCCTGTCTTATGGCAAATCTTTCTTCACAGCCCTCAACTCCTGTAACATTCTTTAAACTTTTAAACAGCAGGCAAAACATTTATAGCATTTTGTGTTTTGTATGTCTCAAGACTTGTCATGGCAAAATATCCCAAGAAAATTAGTTATTTGTATCTAGAAAATAAACTGTCCCAATGTCATGAATGATCCACAGAATCTTGTTCTGTGACTGGAAGAAGCCTTTGTCATCATAAGTGCTCCAGAGGAGGTCGTTGCACATTGTACCTGGTCAGTACAGAGGAAGTGACCTGGTCAGGAATGTGTCTAAAAACTGAGAGTGGGAGAGAATGGGGAAGGACTGTCCACAGTTACACAGAATCATGGAATGGTTTGGGCTAAAGGGAACCTTAAAGCCCATCTCATTCCATATCCTGCCAATGGGCAGGGACACCTTCCACTATCCCAGATTGCTCCAAGCCCCCTCCAGCCTGGCTTTGGACACTCCCAGGGATGGGGCAGCCACAGCTTCTCTGGGTAGCCTGTGCCAGGGCCCTCCCACCCTCACAGGGAACAACTTCTTCTATATATCCAACGTAAATTTGTCCTCTGTCAGTCTGAAGCCATTTGCCTTTGTCCTGCCATTCCAGCTTTTCTTTAGATGCTTATGTCTGTATTTTTGTTAAGGATAAATAAACCACAAAGTATTTTACCAAAACAAGTACAAGTGTGACTTTGTACACTGGCAAATTTCCATACACGTTATATTGATGATTTGAAAACAGAGATGAAACCAGGTGTTAAATTGACCCTGCTTGAAAAAAACAATGTTCTGTTAAAGTGGCAAAAGAATGCTGATGCTGTAGATCACAGCATCGATCCCAGGAGCAGCTGGCACTCAGGGCACACTCCCTGGGTTCCATATTTAAAAGTTTAGCAGGTCACCATTGAAATTCAACATGGTGAAGCTAAGTCACTGTTAAAGTTAGGAAGCTCATAATGTCTGTGCTCATTCTGTTATTGAGACTGTATGGCTTAAAATAACCATCTCTATCTTAATTCTGTAAATACGTTTTTTAAATTAGATTTGTGAAGTATTGAAGAAAAAAATCTTACATTGTTGACCTCATAGGTTTGTTGGATGTTGGTGTCTCATGGTTTGTCTGCATAGGTAGCACTGTTTGGTTCCTCCATTATTTAGGAAAACCCAGTCTACAACCCCTGGTTAATACAAAAGCTGGTTTAATTCATTGCATTTCTTCTTTTTATTTGGAAAATCAGAAGATTCTAGATTTACAACGTACTCTGAAGATGGTATTGCATACACTCAGTTCAGGAGGAAAATTCAGTTGTTTTGATACATTTATGTGCTTCCTTGACAAATTCAGAGCTGGTAAAATCAATATTTTATTTTTTTCAATGAACTACCCTCAGAAGGGTACTCTCACTGTCAGCAGGACTGAGAGACCTCAGGAGATTCCACTGTTTGGGCTACAGGAGTCAGATTATCAGCAAACCTGTCAGCTCTTGATAAAATATATTTTTCATGCTAATATTTCACAAGCCATTGCTTTTATACCCTCTAATTTATAGTAGGAGTTTGTAAAATTGAGATTTGAAATAAATAGTAATTAAAAAAAAATAAAAAATATTAAAAGAAAAAGTCATTCCTTAAGTCTCTAGAAGCTGTAGGAGAGGCAGTGCCACAGTCCTGGCTGTCAAGAGTAGAATAAAATTTGCATTTTGTTCAGCAACCAGGAAATTCTGGAAGGGGCTTTGTGGATGGGTGGAGGTGCCCATGAATGTTTGGAGTTTCTCTCATCATTTTCAGTCCTTTGAGAAGCTAGTAATACTTAGATTGGTATTGAATTCTTAAAGAGGAGTAAAATAGGAGAAAACTGAACATTTTCATGATCTTGCCCTCTGTAAGGGTATTGCTGATGGTGTGGCTGTCACTGATACAACCCCCCCTTCTTTCTTTATAGAGACATCAGCCTTTGTTTCAGCCTCCTCTTTATTTATTTTTTTGAACTTTTGAACGTTACGTTGAGTCACTGAAAGGCTCAATTGTCACTTGTGTCCAGTTTTGAAGAAGGATGGTCTTCATGGGAGGAGAAAAACATCAAAGCCAACAGCCCTTGTTTTGTGACAGAGTCAGGCCTTAGTTTAAGCTTGTCAAAACTCCCTGTGTGTTGTGCAGTCAAGAACTAAATCATATTTAAACTTAAGGTTGATAGTGCAAGGGCAACTACTCAAATGGATAACCCCTGGAGTCAGTACTTGTAGGTGTAATACACAACTAGAGCTTTGGTAGCCTGGTACAAGGAGAAAAATACCAAGTGTGTGTGGGCTGTAGGAAATAAAGCATGTTTTACCACGATAAAAAGAAATTGGAGTCTTTTTGAAGAGTTTAGAATTGCATGAATAGGCTCATGTGTTGCATAAAGTGGTAAATAAGTAAAATGTCCAAATGCAAACTGCTGCGCAAACGTGTGGAGGCAGCTGTTGTTCCAGATGCTTAAAATGGCTTATCCAGGGAATGGCTATCATTGCTATTGTTTGCAGTGCTCTCACTTAAGAGCAAGGGCACTAAATCAAAGGCCAGGACACTCTGAGAGCAGGTGACTGGCTTTTCAGATGAGCACAACTCCAGGATCAGTGAACTAATCAGAAAATCCAATGCCTTTCTCCAAGGAAACCTTCAGAAACCATTCTGAAAACCTTCAGAGGGCAGCCAGTTTTAGAATGTCTCCTTGTGCGACTGATTTAAGGAAGCTGGTGGCATCTGGAGATATTGAGACTGAAAAAAATTAGACTCCAAGCTTTGGGAAACACAACCAGCAAGTGCTTTTTGCTCCTTTCAGTGGAGTCTTTGTACCTCTGCACACTGTCATTCACCACAGCAAATCTCAGTGTGCTCTGCCTGCACCAGGTTTGCACTGGGCTTGAACTAGTCAAGAAAATATGTGTGAATTAAGACAGATTCTGTATCCAGGTCTGCCTTGCAAACACTTGCAAGCAGCTCCTGAAGAAAAAGTATTTTAGATCAAATCTTTTACTAAAATATCCTAAACATATTATTGTGAACTGTGGGAAAGCTGGGACTGGAAAAGAAATAATACTGTCATTAATTGAAGAAGAACATAGACTTTAATTTTTCTTATTAAACAGCCTCAGTGTTTCAAAGTTTCTCCCACACATGTTTATAAAACGGGTGAATGACAAAGAGTGTTACAATGGCACCTGTCATTAAGTTTTAAAAATGTGTTTTATTTCATTTAATGTGTGAAACTAAGGAGAGAAACTCCAGAAGTCAGGAAATAGCTTTGATGAAGGAGAACCCGCATTGGATACAGCGTGTTTTCCTTCTTTTGTTTTCCTCATGAAAAGTAGATAAAATATTTTGAATTATCATCTTCAAAAATGAATAAAAGTAGACTTCAAATTGATGAAGTAAATTTATTTTTGCAGATCTTAATCAGCAAATCTCTTGCATATAATTAGTCCTGTTACACTCGTTTATGGTTAACAATTGTAGTAATTTTATTTTAAATTAAAACAATGACATTGAGATTTGACATTGAGGATACATAAAGTTGTGGAGACTGAGGTCAACACTAATTTTTGTGTGAATGCTTATGAACGTTAGGAATTCACTGAGAAGTTTTATTTCTCATTTCTATCTATTGACATTTCATTAATGATTGAGAAAGTACATAAACACTCAACTTGCATTTCACCATAAATATTTTCAAATGAAGATGTCAAAGGTTGGATTAGTTTTTAAAGCAACCTGGTCTAGGGGAAGGTTTCCCTGCCCTCACGGAATGACGTGAGATTTAAGGTCCCTTCCAATTCAAGTCGTCATGTGACTATGTAACTCAGGACACCCCCTCAAGTGCCATCAAGTGCTGGGACTCCTCCTTGTTTCACATCTTTTATAGTGAGATACACAAAGGCTACTCTTTTCTCTCTCTCATACACTCAGTAGGGTTGGGAAAGACCTCCAAGATCAAGTCCAACCTTCAGCCAAATCCCACCATTCCCCCTAAACCATGTCACTGCTGCCCCAAAAGCCTGTTCAGAGTACGAAAAGCCTCCAAGAAACTGAAAAGGAAATTTATCTGTTATATTTTTGGGTGTTGGAAAAGGTTCATTTCCAAGGCAAATGAAAGAGAAACAGATTTCAGCCCTAGACATCCAGAGACAGCAACAGGAGCAGTGCAGAAGTCAGGGGTGGGTAGAGGTAAATGGAAGTGGAAATGCCCCAAACCTAACACGTCTCGCAGACACTTCCGTCCATCCATAGACCTGCTGTGTTTGGATTTCAGAAAGTACTTGGTGTGTTCTCATATGAGGAATTACTAACAAAACTGGGATGGAGAGGGGCTCTTCATCAGGAACTGCAGTGACAGGACAAGGAGTAATGGGTATAAAACGAAAGAAGGGAAATTTAGTTGGGATATATGGAAGTAATTCTTTCCAATGAGGGTGGGGAGGCCCTGGCACAGGTTGCCCAGAGAAGCTGTGGCTGCCCCATCCCTGGAAGTGTCCAAGGCCAGGTTGGACTGAGCTTGGAGCAACCTGGGATAGTGGCAGGTGTCCCTGCCTATGGCAGGGGGTGGAATGAAATGAGCTTTCAGGTCCCTTCCAAAACAAACTATTCTGGGATTCTGTGAAAACTGCAAAAGATAAATATTAGGTGGAATATTGTTCAGGGAGTAGGAAACTGGCTGGAGTAGAGGCAGGAACTGAACTTCCAGAGGTGAAAGAGGTTATTTGGAGCCAGAGGGACTGAGGAAAGCACAGGCACATCAAATGTTCCTGTGTTTTAATATATAGCTGGATAAATTGAAGAAGTGTTTAGCTGATGATTGGTGAGTGGTGGCCAGGGACTGCACAGGGAGTCCTGAGAGGCCAATTCCAATCCTTTATTCCCTGTCTGTCCACTTTGGGATGATGCATTGGCTGTTCCTGTTTACAGGCACTTGGCAGTCCTTTATGCTTTGTCATGTACAGAGTTTTAATGTATTAAAACCCTGAAAATAGCAGAGAAAATGAAGACCATGTAAATTACCTTTTGCTAATAATCAGATCTGGATATTGCAGTGCTGTTAATGAGTTCAGTCCTAAGGCATGGTAGAAGCAAAGGTGATATTCTTGTTAAGCTGAGCTGAAAATATATTTAAAAGATGAAAAATCTTGTTTTAAAGAAAAAATACATTCACAAGAAAAAGGACTTACATTTAGAATACACTTTTCCCTATATCATAAAAGGCTTTTATTCATTTTGGCACAATTTGATTCAGAGAACACAGAACATCCAAAAACATGAAGACAATGTATTCTTGAACTCAATTTCCATGGAAGGTAATGGAAAATTTCTGGGTACATTATGACAGATCCAAGAAAAGTGAAAATGATGAGTAGGGCAATTCAATAATCCCAGTGGGAGAAGATCATCATCTCTGGAAAGATAAGAGTATTCATTTTCACTTGTATTTGTTTTATGAAGTGCATTGAATGTCTCTTACTTGGTGTCACATCTGACAGTCAAATACAAACCTGATCTTGAGCTGCTGGGGAAGAGCAAGAAATTCAGGTAGCTGTCAATAAAGTTCAGAAAATCCATATGGATTCTGATTTAAAAGGAATTGGAGATTATTTTTTCCTTTTACAAACATCATAGAGAGCAGAAAAGTGGCAAATTTGAATTTTTTGTGTTCATACGCAACCATTTTTTAGGCTGCAATACAAGAACTATCTTATGTTTTCTTGCTCTTCCTGGGCTCATTTTTGCAGCCATCCATTGAGCAAAAAATATGGAATTGCGTGTAGATTGGTTCATTGGTAAACCTCAGCACACAACCTTTGTTTTTCAGTCAGTTGCTTTTGCTAAGAGCATTCACATGAACCTCGCCCTTCTCCTCCAGGATTCGGGTCATATCAATACAATTTCCACTTGATCTCCTCTTTTTTGCCTTGCCAGGAGCCAACTCCAGGTCTTTTGTTACATGGCTCAGTCTACAAGCCTCTGCCTACTTTTACTTGGCCTTTGCTGCACTTGTGAAGTCTTTGCAATGTTCTTTTTGATCACTGGAGGTTTTAGAAGGCTAAAATACTACATTATTGACACGTTTTCTCCTACTGGGAAAAGTCAAATGTGCCAGTTATTTGGGAAAACTAGAGACTCCAATTAGGTATCCACAGCAAAGAACTTTTTTCTCTCCATTTATCTTTGCTACTTGACAGTGGAGTCATAATGGAGATTTTATTCCTGCTTCTACTGCTTAACTGCAGTACAGTTAAATTGGAGGATTTTCTCTTGTCTTTCATGTGTTAACAGCTCTGAGAAGATTTAAAGGAGAGTTCTCCCTCTCACAGTTGTTCTCATTCATGTCCCTTGCTATGGTTTTCCATGCTGTATCTTTTATTTGCTCTTTAGTGTGATCTCTGTCCCATTCCCTGCAAGGATTACTTGTTTTTACTGTTGGAGGGATTCTCATAGGAGTAGGTATGTGTAAGTTGTGTCTTTATATCATCCTCTCCTTTACTGTCAGCTAGGATTCAAGGGAAAAGGTTTAGTTCCTGTTATAGTCTGTCTTTTATTTCTTCATTATAGAAGAAATAAAATTATTATTAAGAATTAATAATTACTAAGAATTAATAATTAAGAAATAATAATAAATTATTGTACCTTGGCCAAGGTACTTCATAAACTGTGCGAGTTCTGGTTTAGGAATCATAGAATGGTGGGGGTTGGAAGGGACCTTTAAAGGTCAAGTCTAACCCCTGAAGTGAGCAGGGACATTTTCCACTATCCCAGGAAGTTCAGAAACCTCTTCAACCTGACTTTGAATGTTCCCAGGGATGGGGCAGTCACAGGTTCTTTCTCTGGGCAACCTGTGCCAATGTTTTTTCTCTCTCATTGTATAAAATATCTTCCTTCAAACTCATCTAAGTTGATCCTCCTTTAGTTTAAACCCACCATCCCTTGTCCTGTCCCTCCAAGCCCTTGTCCAGAGTTCCTCTCCAGCTCTCTTGGAGCTCCTTTAGGCACTGGAAGGGGCACTGGAAGGGGCTCTCGGGTCTATCCTGCTCTCCCAGCCTGGCTCCAGAGCAGAGCTTTCTCTGGACTCATTCCAGCAGCTCCATATCCTTCCTGTGTGACATGTCTTTCATTTATGAGAGATCAGATTAGCTAATTCCCTTTGCATCCTTCTTTTTTTTTTGAGATGGTGTCTCCATTAATCTCTTACTCCTGGAGAGAGGTGACTGTCCTTTGAAGGTAGGAGCTATAAAAAACCTGCTCAGCCTGTTTTGGTCAGCCATGGGAGTTACCTTGTCCTTTTCTTGCTGGCTCCCTGCAATTAAAAGCTGAACAAACAGATGAGAGCTGTATTTGCAGGTCAGACAAGTGAACTCCTCTGGGACACTGTGCTTTTGGTTGGGAAATAACAGCAATCAGGGTTATTAAAGAACAGAGATTCGGTATAACTGGATTTTGTTGCTTATTGACAACACAAGTGGCAGCAGTGAGTTGTGCCTGAGTTGCTAAATTGGAGCCAGTTTGCTTAATTTCATATGTCTGAAGTTTATAAAGGTTGTTATTAAAAATAAGTATATATATATGTACTGGGAAAACAGCAAAAGCAAAATAAACTTGATTGCAGTTTAGCTTTTGCCCAGGACCTTTGTTTTACCTACATGCTTTGCACTTTTAAAGCTGCTTAAATAGAAGAGTCTCGCTGTGCTGCATCCATGGCCTCACTTCATGTGCCTTTATGTCACTATTCCCTTGGAGGATGTTGCTGGAAAATGCCTGGGCTAAAGTCATATTTTCTTCCTTGCTGGAGGCACATGTTTTCATGTAGTCCATAAAATGAGGCTGAGATGGGTTTGAGACTTTATTTGTAAGAAAAGGTGAGTAAACAGGCAGTTTCCAATATCTTGTTCCACTGTTTCAGAGGAGAGGAGCCCAAATGATAAGAGATTTATTACAGAAAATACCTTTTAAATGGGCTTATCAGGATAAACCTCAGCTACATCAAAGCCTGTGTTTCACACCAGCCGATGCAGAAGCTTCAGAATCCTTTTGCAAGCCCCCTGTGCGTGGTATTCATGCAAAGCTCTGTAATAAATCAAAGACCAAAATATCTAGATTGGTTTCACAAAGCCACTCTTTGCAGAAAGCAAGTTCTCTGAAGAAAGCTGTCCTATTATGCATTTAAGTGGCTGTGACATTAATCATTATGTCATTAATAATTTGACATTAGTAATTTCTCCCATCACTTAATCCCTTTTAATCTCTCTGCTACAAGATGCAGGAATTTAAAACAATCAGTTAGTCTTGCTGTTTTCTCCTCTCAACTCAAGCGCTGGTTGAGTTTTAGATATGTGCAGAAGTCAGATCTGTCAATTAATTAATGGCACACTTGAGCAAGTTTAGTTGTCTTCTTGCTCTCAGTTTGTCACACAGTGTCACGTTTTTTCATGGTGCAGTTCTTCTTAATTTAGGCCCTTGGCTTTTCCTGCTCTGTCTGGGGTTCTCAATGGAAGATTAAATTTGTGGTTTATATATTGTTGGCTGGACAGTGTGAATTTTTGGGTCCTCCAGCTGTTGTTGTTGTGTTAGTTGGGTTAAATTACACCGGGATTACCTGTGGTTTCTTTATGGAGTTGTAGCTTTTGTATTTGGAGGGTACTGGAGGGCTCAAGAGAAAGGAAATAAGTGCTCTTCCCTCTGATTTCTCTCTGTGTAGTCGAATTCCATGGCAAGAGAAAGTCTGTACATCTGCCTTGAGCTCCTCACAGGGCAAACAGGGCACAGATCTTCTCCTCACTGACAGGAATTTTGTGGCAGATGGATTTGTTTGTAGTCTTAAAAATGGTTAAATAAAAGCATAGTGTTAAAAGGGCGATGTTATCAAGGACAAAGAGTTTATAAAATTTAACAGATGTGGGTTTAATTGTGTGGCACCAGCTCAGAGCTTCACTGGAGGACATTTGCAGATAATACTGAGGCAAATGAGTGTATGCATTGTAAGCATGTGTGTGCAGAGATAAGGCCTCATTTGCATATTTCTTTCATTTTAGTTCCCTTGTTTTCAGAAGTTGCATTTGAGAACAAGCACAGAGCTACCCTGGTATCGGCTGAGGTACTTGCCATTTGGTTTGCAAAGCATTTCTGTAGAACTAGAAAAGCTTTTTGAGAGCTAGAATGAATGTTATTTAAGCAATAACATTTACACTGATGATTTCCAGTAGAGATGGAGCTGTACCTGAGGGGAAAATCACACCTGAGTCTGGCTGATCCCTCTCTGGAGCACCGTTCCTGAGCAGGGTGCAGTTGTCTGCAGCCCCAGGTGAATGTTGCATCCTTCACCCACGGAATCACAGAATTAACTCGGTTGGAAAAGACCTTTAAGATCATCATCATCAAGTCCAACCTATTACCAATACCATCTCATCCACTAAACCATGGCACTCAGTGACACATCCTGTCTTTTTTTGAACACTTCCAGTTTTATTATTCACCCATTTCCAACACAAACCCCTTCCTTTGCCCTTTTTATTTACTACTTATCCTTTACTTATTGCTTATCCTTTAATTTACCTTCACTTTTTTTACTTACCTTTTACTTACCCTTTACTTAGTACTTATCCTTTTTCTTTACTCTCAGTCAGTTTCCCCATGAGCCATAGGGTTTGCACATACCTTGGCATATTTGCTTCCTGGCCATTCAAGAGGAAAATGGATTTTTTCCTTGAAATTGGTGCAGATCCCGTCTTGGGTTGAGGGTGAAGGCATCAGATTACACTTGGAATAATCCCCAGTTCAGGAAAGATGAAGTAAGGCCTCTATGGAGTGAGGCTGTCAGGACGCAAAAGAGGTGGACACAGCCCAGTTCACAGACAGTGCCTCTGGCTGAAAATGGTTTTTTTAGCCGATGAAAATAAAAGAGGGAGAAGGAAACAAGACATGAATGTGCTGGATGGCATGAAAGGCATAATTATCTTTGGCACTGGTACCATTGAGAGAGAACAAAAGTAAGGAGCTGAAAGAGGGGGGTCCCAGGAATGTGGAGGAAGAGTGTGAAATTAAGCTGACAGCTCAGAGGCTGACACCCCACAGCAGGGGGAAGAAGTATTTAAGAGTTTGTATTAAAAAAAGAAAAAGAAAATAAAAAAGAAAAAAGAATCTGTACTGTATAGATGAAGTACACGTTGCTGTGTTGTTATATTGGCTCTGCTGAGGGCACACAGATCTAGCAAAGCTTCCAGAGTGTGCCAGGAAAAGAGAAGGATTTACTATCAGTTTACTATGACATATGGCCACCCACCCCTCCTCTGAAAATGTACTCATTAGTTAAGGGATGAAACTTGTCATACTTTGCTTTTTAACATTAAAAGTGGGGTCTTTAGGAAAAAAGCATGCTCTCACAAACTGCAGGCTAAGAATAAGATCTCAAGGTTTTATGTGATTTGGCATCTATAGTAAGTTGTCTAATAAACTATCACAATTCATCACCTACTTTGGAAGTCTGAAGTTTAGGAGGCAGTCATATAGTATGCCTTTTGGTGCCTAGACTACCTCAGGAAAAAAAAAAACCCCATGGATTTTGGAGGGGCAAGGGAATTATGTCTTGATTTATCTGGCAAGAAAAATGACTGTAAGACTACTCTTACTATGCTCAGGGGACCAAGGCATAGAGATGTCATATTGAGTAATAATGTCAGGATAATATCAAGGTCTTTGGTCATCTCACTGATTTCACACAGGCAAAGCCACAGATATAAAACACTTGATACCACAGGAATAGGACATTTCACGTGGATAATAAACACCCAGGAAAATTAATGACCTGTCTGGCTAAAGAGATAAACCCTGAGTCACAATAAGTGAGAGCACTGGAGGGAGAGCTAGCAACGTGTGTTTAACTGTTTTAGTGCTGCCTGAGGTATCACTTAACAGGTTTGTACATCATACATTCCTAGAGAAGAGCCAGTGCTGCATCTCAGGAATGCCCTGCATTCTGCTGAGTGCTGCCTAATTGCAGTAGTTAATGAAAAAAGGACATTTGTTATAAGATTCCTTTTCTCTGGGACACGTTTTAACACCAAAGTGAGAAAGGAAGGTTTAGACCAGGTGATACCTTGCCGCAGGTACCAGTTGTGGTCAGTAATGCACTGAGAGCTCCTCACAAAGTGGGCAGGAGTTGAGCTTCCCTAATTTTTGTCTGGCTCCACACTGGAGTGCACATGGCAATGCCATGAGGATGTTGAGCCAGTCTGCAGCTCTGGGCACACAGAGCACGAGTCTGGTGAGCAGCTGAGGGGGCTGGGGGGCTCAGCCTGGAGAAAAGGAGGCTCAGGGGGGCCCTTCTTCCTCTCTCCAACTCCCTGACAAGGAGGGAGGAGCCAGGTGACAGTCTGGCTCTTCTCCTGGAGAAGAAGGAACAGGACAAGAGGAAACAGCCTCAAGCTGTACCAGAGGAGATTTAGTTTGGATATTAGAGGAAAAAAAAGCACATAAATATGGCACTTGAGGACATGGTTTAGTGATGAACATGGTGGTGGTGCTGAGTTGTGGTTGGACTCAATGATCTTGAAGGTCTTTTCTAACCTCAACAACTCCGTGATTCTGTGCTACACTAAAAACAGATGAACAAAATCTATCCTGAAGGAAAAGGCAATTCAGATCAGAGGTTTTACTCAGCTGGGCTTGTCTCTGATTAATTTTTGGTTTGAAATTCCCTGCTTTGCATCTCAGCTGGTGGTTTTACGGGGACTCTCTGCAGGTCCAGTGGGATTGATTTCAGCAGAGCATTCAAATGTGCCCTTCCCTGCAAACCCACACTCGGATCTTGCTGAAGGCATGACTGTGACTGAGCTACTAAGCAAGTGATGGAGTGAGATGGTCATGAAGTGCCTGCCCTGAGCACTTTTAGGTACCTGCTTAATAGTCTGCTTATGTGATGGGATATTTTACAGCATAAACTGAATTAAGCAGAGGTGAAGGAAGGGCAGTTTGGAACTCTTGGTAGAAAATATCTTGCTTTTTCTTCCATGCAAAGATTATATTGTAGGACACAACACACATGGAAGAAAACAGATCCAGCTCTTCTGTGGGTATAAAGCACCCTGTGACTATTGAGTTGTTATACCACTGGCTTTTTCCTCCTATTCCTTAAGGTGACCAAAATTGGCTTAAATGGCTTTAAATGGCCTTGTAGAACATATGAGTGTGTCTCTTTCAGTAAATTCATTTTAAAAGAGAGAAAAATCTCTAAGCAGTTAAAAGGAACTTCCTGATCCTTGAGGTGAGTCTATGGGTGATGAATCAATCCTATGGAGATAAAGCAAAATATGGACAAAATTTGGCAGCAAATAGGGAAGAAGACAGAACTGGTGTCCATGGACACTCTCACTTGCTGTGAAATGAATGTGGATTCCAGCCCTTGTGGAAACTGAAAATGCTTGAACCAAACTTTGATTTTATGTGGGTGGGGGAAAATGCCATAAACAGAGGTTTTTTTCAGATTGAAACACAATTTTAACTTTTTTTTTAACTTTTAAGTTGGGAACTTTTGGAAGGAAAAAAAAGCAAAAGATAGCAAGAGTTGGTTTAGAAATGCAGAAATTCAAGTTTGGCTCATTGTCAATTTGTGCTCTGATTTATTATTCCGTGTATTTTGTCAGAAATATGTGAATTTAGATTTTAAGAGAAGTTTGCATGAGATTTGTCCATTATGATACTCCTGATACTGGATTCTGCAGCAGGCTAAGTTATAAACTGCTCCAATATTTGCATTTTTAATACCCCATTACATTTTACGAGTTACAGTTGATGCTTTCTCATTTGTTATTTTATTTGGTCTGTACAAGCATAGCTGTCATAGAAAAATTGCAATATACAGCTGTTCTCTCACAGAGGAACTTTTCAAGAATAGCCAGGAACTGTTATCCCAAACCTCTACTTATAAAATTTATGTCAAATCCCCCACAATGTGTGTGCCATATAAGTGATAGATTATACTGGGCTACGAATGCAAATAAGTTGATAAAAGCACCAAAGCATCTTGTCAATAGAGTATTTAAAAAGGAAATATTTCCAATCAAGCACAGTGAACATGACATTTTTCACAAAATTTAGTAGCACAGAAGTGTTTCACTGTCGAGGGGTCAGAAAATTCCCAAAAGAAGTGTGCACAACCTGTGGATACATTGCAGTGTTAGATTATAAAACAGAAAAAAATCTGCTGTCTTAATACATGGGTTTGAGGAAGTTTTAGTATATTAGGGCTTGAACTGAGCTCTCAAAGTCTGAGAGAGAAAAGGCTGGCCTAGGTGAATGAAGATCTGTAGCAAGAAGGAAGGAAAAGGCAATTTATGATCCAGAGAGATTGGTAGGAGAAAAAAGGAAAACACAGGGAGAGCTCTGGCAAATTTCCACCCTGGGGACAGCAAATAAATTTGCCTTTGGACAGAGAAGAGAAATAGGATGGTCTCCCCTATCAAACCAAGCAATCTATTGCTCACTGTTTTCCCCTGCCTTTAACAAAGCAACAAACCCAGAACAAAACAGAGTCGACAGAAAGTTCAAGGGCACCCTTGAAGGAGGAGGATGTGATGCTTCACCTCAGCCAGGGCGAGTCACTCAGTCCACCAGTGGAGCTGGATGTGTGTGAGCTCAGTCAGGGGATGCAAGAGAGTCCCAGGTCTGATTCTCTTGGTAAATAATCTCATTTAGCAATTGGGTACTTTTCTCCTTATTTCCTAAGTGCCAAATCATGATCAGTCATTTTTCACTATGGAGATTTGCTTGCAGAAAATGTGTAAATGCTAATTGGCCTTTGAGTTTACTAAAGTACTTGAAGATGGATTATTGAGAGTGATTTACTAGATTTGCTTGAATAATTCAAATTCCAGCAATGGGCTTCAAAAGTTTCCATAGTGCTGTTGTTTCATTTATTTGTATTCTTCAAGAAAAGCACTGGTACTTTTGAGATAATTTAATTCCTTCATTTGTTGTGGAGAAAAAAAAAAGCTTCTGCCATTAGCATTAGATTAATATTACAGAGATGCAGAAGGTGAAGCAAAAAATAAGGACATGATTGTACAGAACTGTAAAAAAGATTGGCCATTTCTCCTGCACCTTTTCATGGAGCATGGGGAAAAGGCTGAAAGCCAGAATGAGGAAGTCTTGCCTGTATGGCAGTACATTTTCTTCCCTCTTGATTTGACTGGGACTCCTGAAAGAGCATTTTCACAAGTAACCACAGTCTCCATTGTCTCCATAGCTTTAGGTTGTTAAAGCTAAGATTACATGGTAGAATCAAGACCTCATTTCTCTTAAATGCTGTAGCAATAATTTAATCCAATGCATAGATAAAATTCCAGTTGTGTCCCAAGGCTCCCCTCTTTTAGTGCTTTTAATGCCAGGCATAACTGGAAAAAAGAGGTGGGATTTTTGTTCTCACTGTGATGGGGTGAAGCGGCTGAAGGATGAAGTTGGTCCATGTAATCTGTTCTTTCACACTTGGACTTTTCTAACGAGCACAAATTTTGTCCTTGCAAACTTCTTTGGCATCACAGTTGCAGTGGGTAGTAATTACCTGAGAAAAGATGGCATATGGTTCGGGTTGCTTTAAAAGTTAAATGAGATGCATTCATTACGTTATGGTTCACAAATTTAAGAACAAAACTCACATTCTCTTCAAATTTATCCTTTTTATTGTGCCTGGTATATACTGCCTTGTATATCTATGAACTCAATTTGCATCCAATATTCTTGTTTAAAAAAAATAAAATATTAAGAGTCACTTGAAATTAAATGCAAATAAATGAACTGTAAATCTTTACTATTAGAGGCAATTAAGAATATTACCAAATGACCATCTTAGACACTTTTTATGAAGCTCTATCTATGCAATTGTTGCAGAGGCTGGAGCTGCTGGTGGAAGGATTTTGAATGTTTCTTTTGTTTCTTTAAATTGAAATAGATGCTCTGTGGAGGATGGTGGAGCTCTCCAAGATATTGCTGCAGTTAAGCAAGGTCAAAAGGGAGTAGCTGCACCTTCGACTGGTTTTAATCACTGTGTATGCACTGAGTTGATTTTACATTAGGTATCCTTTATAATTTCTTATGTTAAAGTAACTTAGTTTTGGAAGAAAATCATATTTTAAATAGACTAGGTAGCAAATGATTGATTACTCACTAGTGTGCCTTGAACTCACTGTGTTGGAATAGGGATACCTTTTTGGGACATGGAACAGAGGAGGTTAAGCAATATTTTCTGCTATGTATAATCCATTGGCAGTCACAGCTTAGAGTCAGGAGTCTACACAGAGATGAGAAACTCAAAAGAGTTCTCACTGAGAGAGAATTCTGTCTAAGGCCAGAGATGAGAAGGGAATTCAAGAAATTCCAGGATGAAACTCACTGCTGTGGTGGGAGTAGACTCCTTGACAATGGAGATTTTTAGGTGGGTTTTGATCTCTCAGAGTCAATATTAAATGTCACTGTGAAGAAGCTCATATTGCCAAATTGTTCATGATATATTTACTTTCAAGTGTCTTCAGTTTTTAGGTCTGGCAGAAGCTTTCATGAAAGCTAAGTTAATTTCAAAAACGTTTCTAATTTGGTAGGGCAGAGTCAGCATTAATCCTTCATGTGCTACATGATAAAGGTCTTTAGTTACCACGGTTTGACTGATGGCACGGACGTGTTCAGCAGATATGCAGTGGGAGAACTTTCTGCTTCTCAGAGACTCTATTAATTTTCAGTAGGTAGTATTTTCAATATTGATGTCTCTGCAGAAATAAATCAGACCACTTTATTCAGTAGAAGCCCAGTGTGAAGTCAGTCCCGCCAAGCACAGCAGCAAAACAAATGCATCATCCGCAGGGAGCTTGAGCAGGGGAAACTGCAGCACAACTGCACGGATTGACACAGAACTCAGCCCTGAGATCGAGTGGGTTTGTGTAAACATTGCCCTATATATTTGTTAGTCTCAGCCAAGTCCTTGGGAATTTTCTTCCCTTCCATGATTTCCTCAGAGGCTCTGATTCCAATAAAAGGGTATTTTGTTTTGCTCAGTGAGCATTCCAGCCTTCCTTTCAGCACAGAAAGTAGTATTTTGTTTGGGTGTGTCAGACTTGCATACATGATTAGCTTGAGCTTTTCTAGTAAATAGGAGTGGATTATTGAAGTGTAAAAGCTCTTTGTCTCCTATGACTCCCTTGTTGCCCTGGGAAGATACCCTTGTTTGAAAGAACAGCAAGAAGTTACATGTCTGAGCAAACACAGCTTCCAGTTACAAAGTTTATTAAACTGAATTTACAGTGCTGGAATTTTGAAGAATGATTTCTGATCCTCACTGGATCCCACTCTCACCTCTGTGAGGTGTATGATTCTTGCTTGGACAAGTGTTTACTCTTCTCACAGACCAAGCTGCAAATGCAAAAAGTTCAGGCAGGAGGTTTCAGTTGCACCTGTATCAGCTTCAGGGTCAACAGCAGCAAAGTCAAACCTGCTTCCAACACCTCCTTGCTCCTTGCATTTTACTGAAGGTGTCCTGAAATAGCAGTGGGAGTGGAACCTGGCTCCAACACAAGAGCAGTCTGGGATCCTTTCCATGTAGTAGGATCTTAGTTGTGCTGCTGGAGTGTCAGAGAATCCTAGGGTCACAGGTTGGAAAAGCCTTCCCAGCCCATTGAGTCCAAGCTATGCCCAATCCCCACCTTGTCCCCCAGCCCAGAGCACTGAGTGCCACGGCCAGTCCTTCCTTGGGCACCTCCAGGGATGGAGACTCCAAACCTCCCTGGGCAGCCCCTTCCAAGGCTTGACCACCTTTCACAAGAACAAATTCTTCCTCATGTCCAACCTGACCTTCCCCTGGAACATCTTGAGGCCGTTCCCTTTCATCTTGTCCCTTGTTCCTTGGGAGCAGAGCCCGACCCCTGCCGGCTCCACTTTCATGTCAGGGAGTTGGAGAGAATTTCAGGTGCCCCATGAGTCTCCTTTTGTCCAGGCTGAGCCCCTCCAGCTCCCTCAGCTTCTCCTGGTGCTCCAGCCCCTTCCCCTTCCCTGGACACCCTCCAGCCCCTCAGTGTCTCCCAGAACTGGACATGGCCTTCGGGGGTTCCCAGCAGTGCCAGCGCAGTCTGCGAAAATGAAATTCTAGTCTTTAAAAACAGATACAACCTTTGATAACATGAAGCATAAATGTTTAGAAACAATGTAAAGCCATAAAAACATAGAATTAATTAAACAGTACTTGTAAAATAATTTAATATTTGAGCAGGGTATCATGTAGAGATTTGATCCTACACTAGATCAAATCCAGTTTGATTTACACTAGATGAAACTTTCCCTCTTATTTGGGAAATCGTGGGACTTGCTCTGCATGAGGCTCTGCTAGGGTTTCTGAGGTGCTGTTTTTTTCTGCTTATGAAAAAGAAAAAGCTGTTCTTAGGGAACTGTAGTTTAAATGTGCAACACTCAAACGATCAAGTCTTGAAGTGCAAAACTCCTATAAAAAGTTAAAAGCAGAACTGAAATTAGAGAAGGTCAGAGGCAATGCAGTCTCTTACAGTTTTTTATACACATCATTTACTTTCCTTGATCCACCATCCATGCTTTCAAATGAGTTTTCCCCATGCCAGCTTTTAAGGAAAGAAGTTTATTTTCTGATCATGAAATTAAGTTGGAAGCATTTTCTGCCTTCTAATGAGGTGAAACTTGTTTTACCTTTCTCTCCTGGTGAGTGCAGGTAGCCAGAGGCCTTGCTAAGTGCTAATGAACTCAGTTCTTAATTTCAGCAAATTATGAATTCAACAGCTTCAAAAAGGGGGATATGCTGAGGCAAGAGACTTTACTAAAATTTGAAGAATTTAATTGTAGTAAGTTCTGACCTCATTAGATATGTTGGCGGTTTTGCCAGCAATAAATGCTGTTTTCCAGGTTTAATAGTTATTTAGTGCTTATCTTGGTGTGAGGGTTTTAACAGTTCAATTAGAACATAGATACATTTTTATACTTCTGCAGTAAAGTGATGTAGTGTGTAATTAATCACTCCTGCTCAAAGTTTCTCTTTGCACTCTTGGGTTTATGGCGGGGCTATGTAAAAAAAGTAAAACATTATAGTCTCTTGCATTAATTTTTATCTGTAATGCGTGTTCATATTAAGGAAGAGAGCATAAATACCCCAATGCTACTTATAAGTAGAGCTTTTCTCTTTCAAAGAACCTCATTTTTTTCTGAAGAAAGTAGGGACAGAGCACTGAGTGCCATATCCACTTGTTCCTTGGACAGCTCCTGAGATGGGGACTCCAAACCTCCCTGGGCAGCCCTTTCCTAAGGCACACGAGCAGAAGGAACTGGAGGAATTGTACAGTTTACTAGAAGACAATTTCTATGTGACTTAATAAATTTGCAGCAAATCAATTTAGATATTACTCTGTCCTTCACAGAACATCAGTTGCCTGGCTGAGGAAGGTACAGCAGACTTGCATAATGCCATTGTTTTTCTTCTCAAGATGCTTCATTTCCCATGGGAAATGTTGCGATATCCACGCCCCCATTCCTCTGTGTACACTTTTCAGAGCTGCTTTGTATATTTATAGGCAAAGATTAAAGCTCTGCTGTAAATATGAAAACACTTTTCAGGCCTCTCTCAACAGGGCTTTATGTAGCACCGGTTGAAGAAATTAACACATTCCTCTCGCTTTTGAGCCATCTTAACAGCTGGACTTTGGGCTTTGAAATTCCTGGAATGGTGGATTAGCCATTGACCTCGGCGCAGCCTTTTCCTTGGGGAGGCATGGTCAGAGTCACCGTTTTTTCCCCTCTGTCTGGTAGAAGCTGAAAATATAAAGACTGTGTATTTTCAAAAAGAAACCTGGAATAGAGGGTCTAATGTTGTTACTGTTTTTTCTCTAGTGTTTTCTGACTGTATCCTTCTTCCCTTGGGAGAGAAATTCAAGGTACTGAATCCATCCACAGGACTTTCTGTCTCTCTCTCTTTGACAGAGTAGTCGATATAATTCCTATTCTTGCACAGTCATTCTGGAGCGTTAGTGATGCTTTGATGTATCAGGGCTTTATTTTGCCTGGAGGATTGTACCACTTGTTTTCTTGGTACAAGAAGTGAGAAATATGGATATGAGCTTTACAGCAGTTGGTTCTTGGGAGATCTGACAACCCTAAGAAGAAATCCCATTGCCTTTCATGGGAGCCCAGACCTCGTAGGATCATTAATTTCTTACTTGTTTTCAGAGCTTAGTTCACATGCCAGCTTCTTTTAATGAGTCTTATCAAAACTGTGGTGGGATTCAGGGTTTGTTGAGGTGTTTGCTCACTTCCCCTTGGCTCGGAGCCTTTGGGCTTTTTCCTTCTTCAGATCTCCAGTCTGCACTACTGAAAGCAATCCTGTGCAGGAAATACTGGGAAAGGCAGACATTTGTGAGTATTCCTCTGGAATGCAAAAGATTTATAGCAGAAGGTATCCAGATTGCAGGACTTTAGACCTGTAATAGAGACTTTGCTATCAATGTGAGTGAAAGGATAATCTGGTCCCAGGATTTCTGGGCTAATGTGGAGTCTGGGGATCCTTGTATCCACTCTATTGTCCCTGGCCTGGAGGTGAAGTTCTGCTGGCATAATTTATATGTGATATTTCTTTATCTTCTGTTCTGCCTTTCTCCCACACTTGCCCTAAACTGATAGTGCAGTCTGCTTTGTGTAAGGTTAAACAACACATCTCTCCAAAGAAGTCTCCTGTCGTGTGTTGTCTGGCAACAACATGTCTCTGGTAATGGACAATTATGTATTTGATTTCAAATGAGTGGGAATTGCTGTGTGGTTTTGGTTCTGTTGCAGGGAATGTAGAGCATGATTTTAATGCCTAAAATACCCATTTGGCCTGTTTAAAATTCTCACTCTTGGAGTAGTAGAGGGAGAATTGTTTAAGGCAGCATGTGAGAGAAGCGCTGCTTTATATTGTCTGAAAAGAACAGCTTTTCTTTAGCAGGAAGGCAGAACTCTCTAACTAAAATCCTCGTCTGCAATGAGCAATTCCAAGGAATGCTGGCACAAGTGACAGATCCTGCCAGTCTGAGGGACTGTCCCACTAAGTCTGCAAGTGTCTTGCATGTGGAAAATGAATCTTCTGTGAGCTGTCACCCTATGGAATAGAAAGGTTTATCTTAATTGAGTTAAAGGTCATGGTGGTGTTGAAGAGATAGGTGACCTGCCTATTCCGTTTCTGCCTTTCTCCTGTGCCGGTGACCTGAGGGACTTCCCTGGAAATCAAACTGTGTTATAGTAAAGTAAGTATTTTTCCAAACTGATGGCTTGGGTAAATGACATCAGGAAATCTTGATTAAGGCTAAACTGGTATTTTTCTCAGAGGCTATTTTGGGGAAAAGAGCTGTAATTACTTACTCACATTGTTTGAGCCACACTGGACACTTGCTAAGACTCCTTTCCACAAATTCTTGTAATAATACTTTTTCCCATCTTATGCCGAAAATTTATATCTTCATAGAATCACAGAATATCCCGAGTTGGAAGGGACTCACAACGATCATTCAACCTCTGGCCCTGCCCAGGACAGCCCAACAGTCCCACTCTGTCCGTGTTGCCCAAACACTCCTGGAGCTCTGGCAGTCCTGGGGTTGTAACCAAACCCTGGGGAGCCTGGTCAGTGTCCAACCACCCTCTGGGGAAAGAATCCAACCTAAACCTCCTCTGGCACAGCTCCAGGGCATTCCCTCAGGTCCTGACCCTGCTCACAGAGAGCAGAGATCCGTTTCTGAAGGGCCCACATTTTTGGGGGATGTTACAGATATAATCTTTTAATGTATTGACTACTTAGTCAAGTACTAACAAAACCCACCACTGGATCTTCAGAGATTTTCATAGCAGATTCCTGGAATGGGCTTTAGAGGTTCTAACAGAAAGTAGGAATAATCCCTGGCTAGGCTGCCCCTAATAAATACATATACTGGCATCATTTGCTCTGGTTCCTTGGAGGAGGTCTAGGCAGATGTAATTAATTCTGAAACCAACCCATCCCTGAATTCCACATTACACGGCTGAGAGTTTTCTCCCGTTTTTGTTGGAAGAATGCAATTTAGTTGAGATTGACCTTTGTTCCCTCCTTATAGCAGAAGTTGTTTGAGGAGCAAGTTTTTTCTGAAGCTAATGTATTTAATGTGTTTAAGGAGAAATTTATAAGGAAGCTTTGAAAAGGCCGCATAAAAATTATAGATCTGAAACAATTCGGGGAATTTGGTGCATTCTGGTGGAGGTATTTTAAGGCTCTGAGAGCATGTGGTTCAATCTGTTTTCTTCAGCTGGTAAAACTGAACACCCACATTTAGCCCCAAGTCCCACTTGGATTGCTTTTAGGTTGTTTTATTGTTCCTTGTTTTTCATCTCACCTCTTTTCACATTTAAGAATGAGGTGCTGGTGCAATGCTGGCAATATTGCCATAGGTTACTTTATTATTGTTTTTAAAAATAACCTGGTGTCACAAGTTTATATAGGGCTTTTTCATATAAATAAGAAATATTTGATTCCCTGAAGGGATAAAATCATTTACATATTTTCAATGTGTGTATGTGGCATTAAGTAGGCACATCACATACCTTCCTAGAATGGCAGTGAAATGTCAGCGAGAGGTGTGATGCTGCTTCTGGAAAGTTGCTGGAGCTTTAGAAACTTCATTTCATCCAGCTGAGTGCTTCAAACTTGGCTAGGCATCCAGAAGTGAGAGGTAGGGTTATTTTCCTGTCCACCCCTTCCCTTTGTCAGCCTGAAAAAGCTTCTTTTTTACCATAACTAAATTTTTTAGTTTAGATGAGGGTTTTGTTCCAATCTGGAACACATTTTGGAGTGAAATTAAAGCTGTATTTATACTTGATGCGTGGAAACATGTGTGTGTTCTTTATGTTGCCAAAGAGATGTGTAAAAAAAAGAAACACTAGTGATGTCCAGACCCTGTTTGTCTGTGCAGAAGCAGAGGTGCAGTGTGCAGTTGTGCCAAAGACAGCCATAAATCCTCACTGGTATAGGGAAGGATCATCTCTTTGGTTATTTTCCTGTGTAGAATCAGAGTTTGGTGGTGACAGGGACAATAGAAATGCTCATAAAGTACATTTAATGTAGAGTCAAAACCCACTCCCTTCAGAAAAAACAAAGCAAATCAACTTTCTTTGTCCTTTGCACCTCCAAAGACAAGTGCCCATGCCTTAATCCTAAAAACACTGTGTTAAAACAAGCTGGTTTAAAATATCAAGCCAAATAAAGGTCAATAATATTTACTGGTTTGTTTAAAAGCTTCTGTTTTACTATCACAGAAAAATGCCAACCTCCATATCCAGCATTCTGAACTGCTCGTGAATCACATTTTTCATTATTTGGGCTGGTTGAAAGGAGGGAAGAAACTTTGCCACTAGTATTCCCCTTTCTCTTTTGTAGGGCAATGCAGCTTTTGGTGTTTGCTATTGTTTTACTTTAAGGAGTGTTGATAACATATTATGTGAGTCTCTCAGAGATGAGTTCCCTACCTCCAGAAGGGCTTTTCTCCTATGTTAAGGGCCAGAACTCTGTGAAACCAGCACAGCACTATCATTTCTTTGAGACATTTGCCAGCAAACATGTGGCTGCTCTATCTCTGGAAGTGTTCCAGGCCAAGTTGGATGGGGATTGGAACAACCTGGGATAGTGTAATGTGTCCCCGCCCATGGCAGGTGGTGGACCAAAATGAGCTCTAAGTTCTCTTCCTACCCAAACCATTCTATGACGTGTTATTTCTGCGGCAGTCCACACTGGTTGTGGAACATAGCTTAAGTTAGACCTGCCTTTTGCTTTTAAAGGCTATCTAAAATATGATTTTGTTTTTTGTTTTTAAATAGCTCAGAGCTCACTCATAGCTCTGAGTTCTTGTTGCACATGTTTCCTTCCATTTGCCTGTGAGTGCAATTCCAGCCTTTACTTAATTTGTTCCCTGGTGGCCTCACCACAGTGATAGCTGACCGGGAGAAAAGTGTGAGAAAGCTCTAGAAATAATTTGTTTCTAACATTTCTTTTTTTAATGTGAGTGTAGAACATGTTTAGTGTTTCAGTCCAATACTTACTTTTTTCCTTTAAGTAAAAGATCATTTTTTAGTTTGCCATACGCAGTTCACGGCCACTGCTGTTAAAACCTCCTTGACCAACAGCTGTGTGCGATTGAAGGATGTCTCCTAACCTTGGATTTAGGTGGGGGGGGGGGGGGG
>VXBA01002339.1:774849-812311 GCA_013399895.1 Serilophus lunatus | reverse complement strand
CCGGCCCGCGGTGAGGGGGCGGCGGGGCTGGCTGGCGCTTCCCCGGCGGACACGGGCCTTGAAGCTGTGCCGTAAAAGGGAGGGTAAATACTGCCTCGTTGTCTGCGCTTTCGGGATTTGGAGGCGTTCCTGGGTATTTTTGGCCGTCAGGAACCTCCCCCCCCCCGGGCTCCGTAGCGGGCAGTGTGCTGCCGTGCCCCCTCCCTCGCTCCGGACGGTTCCAGCCGAGCGGCTCCACATTCGCATCCCCCCCGCTCCCCTCCCGGCCCAGGGACCTGTCCGGGCACCGTCTGCGCCCGCCTGCCCTGCGGACACCGCTCCGCGCCCATTGTCCCCGCGGGGATGTTGCCTGCAGATCCCGCAGCCGCGGGGAGCGGAGCGCGTGTTTCACCGCGGCATCAGCGGCGGCAAACGCTCTTGTCTGGCTGTAGTTCCTTCTCCGCCGATGCTGCATCTCAAATCTTCCCACGCTGCGATTCCGGCGGTGTCTCCAGTCGCTGACAGGAGGCACCCGGCCCGATGCGGCCCCGGCCCCCGGGCTGTGCTGGGCGCAGGGGTCTGCATTGCTTGGCAGGCTTTGGGGGCTGGGGAGTGGAAGGAATATGTTTTAAAAGTCGACGTCATTTAAATTTACTTTTGATTTTCGGAGGGGTTAGAAAACGTGATTGCAGAGAAAGCGCTTTGTTGTCGCAACTAGGAGTGGCTGGAGTACCCTAAAATAGAACTAGGTTAATCTATACACTGCTACACAAATACCTTCCTCCTGAATTTCTGATTGATCTGGTAGGGAGCCTTTCTGCAGGTGCTTGATGTTTGAGGATGTGTGCTGTTTGTTGTCTCCTTAGGCCCTTAGGATTTGCTTGGCAACGAGCAGCCCTGCATCTTAAATGTGGCTGGAGAAATCCAAGAGACTTAGGAGAGCTGACTTTTCAAAGAGACAGGAAAGTGGAAAACTTTGATGCTTGCTGCTCTGTCATTGAATGAATGACATAGACACTAAAATAGTAGTGTCAGAAATAATTGAGCAATATAAATCTGGGATATTCAAAAGGGACAAAATAGTGTTTAATCATCTCAGGGCTTTTGTTATACTTCTTTGAGTGAGTTTGTCACTGTTGACGATTCCTTAGTACGTAAAAGTAACACGGCTAAGAGCAGAGAGGAGGGAGCAATAACTCTTCCTAGGAGCCAGCCAGGCGTCCTGGTCGGTCCTGTGTGACCGCCGGGTGCTCCCTCGGCCCGGGCTCCTCTCCTGCCCCAGCTCCCTGCCCTGCTGGCTGAGGTGGCTGCCCTGTGCAGAACTGTGCCGCTCTGACAGCGAGGGCAGCCTGCGGGCAGCAGCCAGGCAACAAAGAGTTGCACTCTGGGGTGTTCCCAGTTCCAGCTGCTGCTCTGCTCCAGCTTGGGTCTGGCTGAGCTCTGAGGGACAGCGGCCACGGGCTGGATGCCTTTCTCCCCAGAACTTGTTCGTGCTCAGTAAAGCAAATGTATTTTAATGAATGTTTCAAAAAAAAAGCTGCTTTTCTCATCTTTGAGTGAGAAAGTGAATGCTTCCAAGTATTATGAAGTTGGGTTAAATTAATGGTAGGTCGTTCCAGTACAAAAAGCCTCTTAATTATTAGTATCTACTGCATGAAGTCTAATACTGACTTTTGAGTTACTTTATTTTCATGTAATCTTTGGGAATCTAGTTTGCTACTCTTTGTCTGCAGGCTGAAATATTCAAAATAAATTCCAGCAAAGGAAAGGAAAAATCTTGCAATACAGCAAACACAAAGATCTACTCTTGAGATGGGAAATAAACCAATGGTAATAGGAGCCTAATTATTCCCTGGTTTCTCCCTGTAGTAATTTTTGAGGTAACTTTAAAGTTTGTGTGGAGCTTTTAGATTAGGTTTTCTATACTTAAGCAATTTATGGGCAGTCCTGCTACTTGAGACTATGACTGTGTCAACTGACTTGCTAAATTCTGAGTGGTCTGTATTCCTGCCCGTCACTATTTAATCTCATGCTATTTTAACCCTCACTTTGCATTCTAAATTAAGTCACTTTCAAGATGCTTCTTGACATTTGAAAACAGGTCTTTAGAATACTGACCACAGGAAAGTGGTCAATAACTATATTTATTTATGAGTTTTTTGGTTGTGTTTTTTTTTAAACTTTCAGGTTTCTTATGTACTTGAGCACTGACTGAGTGCAGCAGAAAATACCATTTTATAGCTCTCAACTGTGCAAATGTCTTTGTCCTCTGATCCTGTTCTTTATTTTTTGGATACAGGATTATGTATGTTGAATGACTCATTGCTGTTTTCCTCTTCTGTGTCTGCAGCTTGCTCCTGCTAGATGCATTATGCTGTATTTGCCCTGGTTTATAATAAAGTGTTGTTTACAAAATACCTTTGTTAGTGTGCATGTAGAAAAAATGTATTTGTTGCACCTGAATCCACCCTGCTGAGCCCAGCCTTGTGAGGCCTCTCAGTTCATTCTGAACAGCTCCTTGTGCTCAGTGCCAGAAAGGCCTTGGGCACTGAACATTTAGTAAACAGATGAGGAAAAGGTATGACCTTTAAACAACTCCCCCAACCCTCACAAATTATTTACTTTGACTGCTTTAGTAGTATACCCTTATGATTACTGTTAAAAACCTGCCAACTTTATAACCAGCACTACTTTCAGATTTAAAAAAGAAACAAATATTTTTAAGGTTCTGGAAGCAGGGCTTGGTTTGAGCAGGTGAGATTTAAATCTTGGAGTAAAGCCTTACAGACCTGAACCAGGAGGCAGAGGAATATCTGTTGGGTTAGGTTTTAAGGCATTGCTGCCTTAAACCCTTGCATTTTTAAGTATTGAATTGCATGCAAATGAAATCTTCATCCAGAGAGATTCATAGTAGTGGCAGTTTGTTATAAGTGCAATTTGAAGGGCTCTGCTCAGAAGTGCTACTAGTCTTACACAGCAGTGGGAAAGCCCTTTGCACCTAAACCCCCATTTTCTTCATGAACCAAGTATAAATAATACTGCTTGGAAATTTGTTGGAGTCATGCCCATATGCATGAGAGCTGATTTTTGTGATCAAAAAGATCTATGTGACATCTTCAGAAATGCAGCTTTGCAACCTCACAGAGAGAAGAACTGTAAAGGCAAGAACGCTGCACGGGCCTCTGCAGTTTAAACCTCTGAAGTACATCTTTGGTTTTAAATCTGAGAAACAGATAACTTAAAATTACCATTCTGTGTAACTTAAAACACGTGTTGATATTACAAAAAGCTCATTCTGCTGAAGCAGAATGTAGTGTTCAAAAAGGCAATTAAAATAACAGTGACGATTGTTTGGTGGGAAAGATAATCTCAAATCAAAACCAAGGGAGCCAAAACAGTTTGACTGCCTGAGCCAGGGTAATTGTCACACTCCTGATTCTTCCATCTCACCTTTTCATGGATTTGCTCTGAGCTTCATTAAGTAGGTTTCTCTGCCTTTGCCACTCTTAAGTGCAGTAAGTATCCCCACTTACCAGTTTAAGAAAAATGCAAAACCAAAACACCACCACATGCAGGGAGATGCAAAAGTCTTTTCTTTTTCATGTCTGTGCAAAACACCAGATGTGTGTACATAAGTGGAAAGGTATGTGGGTGGGATCATGGGCTCGCATTTGTGACTTGCAGACAAAATCATACAACTGTAGGCCCAAGTGATTGTCTCAGAGTCCTATCCACAGCCTCCTTCTGGAGCAAGATTAAGTCTTTTGGGGGCTGAATGGGTATTTTGACTCTCTTTTTGCAAAGCTGAATTTTGATTTGCATGTCACTTCTGTGCTGGCCTCACTTTTTTCTTTTTCATCAGACTGACAAAATTGTCATTGTGGGTGCAGTTAAAAATAAGCTAGACTGTGCCTGCACTTAGTTAGACCAGAACATCAGTGTGTAGCCTCGCCCTCCTGTCAGGAGAGTTTTCCTGGTGTGAGCTTGTCTCTGACAGTCAAAATGTTCCCCTAGTCTAATGCTGAATGATTTTCCTGGTATGACCAGCTGTGGTCTGTGTGATGGGATGGACTGGGGCAGATGTGTAGATCTGATGCATGAAAAGGTCGTGTTTCCTGACCTGGCGTCTTGACTTGGCAGCAATCTGAGCTCCATGTCCTTCCCCTGCTTCCCACGTGGGACCTGCACACCGAGTTCTGTCACTTCAACAGTCACGGGGTAGTTTGGAAAAAGAGATTTCATGCTTAAAGGTCAATGTTCATAGAAATGGGAAAGTTTTTTATCCCCAAATTACTAAGACATGTACTTCATGGTGTCATCATACAGGTGTATCTGACAGACAGAGGAGAACTCAGCACACAAGAAGGTTTAAGTCAGACAATAGCTTTTAATAGAAACTTTCGATTTTAATCTTGTAACCTTTGCATATCCTTTGTGCTCTCAAGTCCAGCATAATTACTACAAATTGAGCAACCAAAGGTCATTTCCCAGTCATTCTCCCAGTTTTAGAGCCCTTCAGTTCTTTTCAAGGAAGAACATGAGGAGTAAAAATCCTGAGGTGTTTTGGTTTTGCTTCTGCCCTAATTTACTTGGTATCTCTGTTTGTAACTTGTGTTGGACAAAACTGTTTACCAAGTAGAAGTTTCGTTGTTCTGCCTGCTGCTAAATCTCTGGGTTGCAGAAGTGCCTTAATAGTAGGATGAGCAGAGCTCTATTTAAGTCCTCTTTTTAGGTTCTGTGGACTGCAGCAGTAAAAAAAGACTGACCCAAGCAGGAGACTGCATAAATAACTGCTCTGAACAGTCCCTATATAACTTGTCAGACAAAGATACCAGTATTTCTTTTGCAAGAGGGTTTTAAACATGAGGATCATAAACTGACTACTGTGATTTTTGAAGATTTAAAAAAAAAAAGAAGTAAGTTTGTAGTTTTAAATGCCATGCATATTTTACATTTAGTCCTGTCTTCCCTCTTCCCCAGCTAAATAATGTGTATTTCTATATGCAAAAGACCTTGAGTTGGTCAGAGAACAAACTAAGATTATCCTGGTAAAAGTACAGTTTGACTGGAGATAACATTAGTAAAGTTTGCAAAACCGATTTTTCTCCACAGCTGCCAAACTTTTTTTAGTACAATTGTTCATTATTTCCCCAAACTAAATAAAACATTGACCCTCAGGTAATCCTACCGAGCAGAATTCCCCTGCGGTGTGAGTGGCGCCAGCTCCTCCTGAAAGACAAGAAGACAAGTGATCTGCACTGGTGCAGCTCAGGGCTCAGTGCCTGCTGAGGGTGTCTATTCATCAACAGTGTTTGCTGAAACTCCTGTAGAGCTGATGTTCAACACAAAAGCCCTTGGGAATCAGCTCAAGGACAGAGTATCATATTTTGTTTGCTGTATGTGAGGTGATAGAGGGAGAGATGGAAGTTTGTGGACAGTTTCAGGAAGTAGAAAAATACCCCCTTGAATGAGTCTTTGCAGAGGTGAAATCACTTTCCCTAGTATTTTTACCTGGGTTTTGCCAGATGGAGGTGGTGAAGTCCTAGGTCATGTGTGCATGTGTGGGTTTTTAAACTCTTTTATATTTATAAGCCCATGCTAGGCTTCTGGATCTGTTCTGTGTTTAAATTCTGTAGAAAATGTCAGCTTGGTATACAGGCCTTTAGGTAGATTTAAATTTTGTTATTTTAAACTGAGAACCAGTAGTGTCCTCAGGTGGCCAAGAAAGCCAGTGGCATCCTGGTTTGTATTGTACATAGTGTGGTCAGCAAGGCTCATCCCCCTTTACTGGGCTCAGTTTTGAGTCTTTCACAAGGCTCAACACTGGTGCTGGAACATGCCTAGAGAAGGATGAAGTGTCTGCAGCACAAGTCTGATGAGGAGTGGCTGAGAGAACTGGGATTGTTTAGCCTGGAGAGGAGGGGTTTCAGGGACACCTTAACACTCTCTACAACTTCCTGAGGAGAGGTTTTAGCCTGGTGGAGGTCGGTGTGACAAGAGAAAATGGCCTCAAGTTGCACCAGGGGAGGTTTAGATTGGATAGTAGGAAAAATTTTTTCACTGAAGGGGTTGTTAAGCACTGGAAAAGGCTCCCCAGGGAAGTGCTGGTTGCTCCTGAGAGTATTTAAAAGACATGAAGATGCAGACCTGAGGGACATGGTTTAGTGGCAACTTGGCGATGCTGGATTAATGTTGGACTGAATGATCTTAGAGGTCTTTTCCGACCTAAATGATTCTGTGTTTCTATGAAATTGTTAACAGAATCACCTAGGTGATATGGCAGTGTCTTCATTCTGCAACAAAAGATTTTCTCCCTCCCTCACTCAATGCAAGTCCATGTTTTTTTAACTTCAGCTTTCTAGTAAATACTACAGGCTCTTATCTCTGCTGTGTGTTTGTTCTGCTAAACTGTTTTCCATTGATTATCTCGTTGGTCCTGTCACAGAGGCTGCTGCATTTACAGCTCTCTCCTCTGTTTCTGGGAGAATAACTTAACCCAAAGTAACTTGGAACGTCGGGGACTTCTTGGGATTGGTCTTTCACTACAGTCTGTTCTAAAGTACAGTGATGATCACACGAAAATGTGTCTTTGCTTAGTTGTATTGTTTGATAAATTGCAACCTTTTGTGGCCTCTCTACCAGAGGAGGGTGTTTTCTTGCTGATTTCGGCTTCGACAAGGTGTAGATGCTACAACTGGGCATCATAATCTTGCAAGTGAGCATGTTACAGTGAATAACATCTCCCTTGCAAATGTGTTGATCTTAACAATTTTAGTTATGTTCTTTTCTTTGTCAGCATGATCTTTGAGGGGTTTCCCCCTCCGGGATTAAAATTAGTTTCATTGACTATTTCTTTTCCAATGAAAAACACTCAAGCCCCCCAAATTCCAATATCTGTCCTGAATTCCATTGTGTACATATGGCTTTGCTGAGAAATTAACCTCTTGAAGAGGATTTAGTGTTAACTGACTCATTTCCTCTTTATTTTTGTTCTGTCTGAGAGTTACCAACACATCCCACACTTTGCAAGTTCTGATCTAATCTTGATTCTATGTCTTAATTATTTGTTAAATTAAGATCCTCTTAAAGAATAAAGAACTTATCAACAGGCAAAATGTGTCAAGAGTCTGCAAGTGCAATGTTATTTTGTTGTTTCTTTTAAATTAAAGTTGACTCCATTGTTCTTATTATTTTAAAGCACGAATATTTGTTTAGTGTTGAGTTGTTTCTTACTGAGATTTCAGCAAGACTCATTGCTACTTAGGAACAAAATTTCTTGAAAACAGAATGTTTTCTTTGGGATTTTTCTCAAATTTAGGTGTGCCTGATGGTTGAACATGAAGGGGGAAAAGTACTGGGCCACTTATAGTTACTGAGTTTCCAAGGAGGTTACTTTCCTCAGTTTCCACACTTTCCTGTGTTCATCCAAACTCTGTTGAATTTGGTAATTTCATCTTTGTGCTGGGTAATAGCATGGAGAAGAGCACTGGCAGCTATATAGTGTCACAATCTGGCGTTAGTATGTTAAAATGCCTGGTTGTGCCGGTGTCAGTATGAAACAAATTAGACAGCACTTCAAGGAAGTTTTTCATCAATGCTCTCAGTTCCCCCTGTCTTTCCTTTCTCCTGCCTTTTCTTCACATTCCAACTGCTGTTAGATTTTTCATATTAAAATATTGGGTTTTCCATATTTAACTTTTTTAAAATTTCAGGCTCAGTGGTACTGATTTTTCTCACTGCACATTATCTGAATCTCTGGCAGAAGTCCTGGAGGGGATTTGGGAGCGAAGAAGAAGAAAAAGAAGCAGAAGAGAAAAAAGGAGAAACCAAATTCTGGAGGCACCAAATCAGATTCTGCATCTGACTCCCAGGAGATTAAAATTCAACAGCCTTCAAAAGTGAGAGCCTGGTTCTGTCTTAATTTGTGCTTGCTTTGTAATTTAATTTTACTTTGCTCATTGCTTGTTGTAAGAGTGAGTTGGTAGTTCTGCCTTAATGCATCAGAATTAAGCAAGACAGAAGCGAGGCAAGACCTGGTGTTTGCACACTGGCTGAAGTTAGCTGGAGAGCTGTAGTCACCACAGCAGTGGCATTCTGTGAGAAAAGCAGAGGAGGAGATGCTTTGTCTTCCTTTTCCAGCAGTTAGAACTCAGGCCAGTCACAGCCTCGTTGCGCGGAATCTTGATCTGCAGTGGTAACACTTTTAAATAGATTCTGTGTTTGATGAATTGCCTTTACTTTAGCCACCATCTGACTTGGCTTAGTGCAGTTTTGGTGGCTTGTACAGCACAGTGCTATCTCAGCAGCAGCAGGAGGGAAGGTGGATGTGCTGTGCTACCCAGAGTCTCACTTGGGCAAGTAAGCAGGATGTCATCGTACGTAAAATGCAGGAATCTCAAATGTGGAGATACGAGCTGAAGGAACTTTGGCCATCTGAAAGGCCTCTGCTGTAAATAAGAATGCAAAGTTACTAGAGGGGATGTACAGTCCTTGTGGACTTTATGATACAATAGCATTGTCTGTGTAGTTTTGTCTACCATGTTCTGTATGAGCAGTGAATGACATGAAGTGGTGACTTTTTATCATAGAGGTCTTACCTCAAGAGAAATCTGAGTCCGAGAACCTAATTTTGTAAGACTGAGAAAGTTTATGGGCTATTGAGCATGTTGAAGTAGTTATACTTGCTTTGTCAGATTAACGTGGAGAATGTTACACCATTGTAGCAATAGTAATCTTCGTCTGTAAGATTTGCCAAGTACATTGGGGCTACCAGCTAATTTTGGGGGGGAAATGTTGTGTTCTGGCTTATTAACATACTGATAGATTTTTGTGTTTTCCCTTTAGATCTTTCCTGCGTTACCCTAATTACTTTGAATGGGCACATTTGGCACAGGGGGCACTTTAAATATTTGGAAATCTTAAGTACTTTCTGATCTCACCACATGTTTTGATACTGCATTTCTATAAAGCACGTGTTGTGAATTGCTAATACAGGAAGCTGTTTGTAAGTGATAAACAAGTAACCTCACACTTCTACAATTGTGGTGAAGTAAATTTTCCTGCTAACATAAAGACATAGTTCATTGCTGTGGTATCCTGGGACTTCCTTGATTTTCTGCTGACCAAACTTACTGTTCCATATGTTAGCTCTAATTGCATTAAAAGGAAGCTATTTCATGAGGGGTTTTTTTCATGTGCATGTGCCTTGCAGTCTTGCACACCATTTCTCTGTTGTGTTTTGCAGATGTGGAAACCTATCCTTGTATATGTAGAGCGACATTATTCATTATTACTTTACTGTCACAAGAAGTTTAGCCAGTTTGCTGGCAGTGTTATTAAATTTTCTATTCTATTGGCATAAAAGAAAAGTTCTTATTTAAGATTTTTCTCTCAAACTCTGGGCAGCTAAACCACTTTACTATTTTTATATGGCTTCCACTTTTCTCTAGTCACAAATGCATCAGTATTGGTTGGGTTTTTTTTTCCTTCTCTGTTAAGTTCCAGGCCCATCTTGGGCAACTATCCTGTTCTAGATGTTTTGAAAGCATCTTAGACTGCTGATCTAGATCAGTGTAGAAAAGTATATTTCTTTTCTCTGCTGCTTGAGTAATCTTTAGATTTTTTATTTCTTCTGCTGTGTGAAATATGGGGTAAAAAGCTTATAGCATTTGCTTGCTCTTCGTTGAAAAAAAAGGTTTACAAAATATTTCAGAGGAAAGTGACATTGTACACCTACCTGTAAGAGAATATATGCAGGATCATTTTGAGATGATGTGAGTTTGTAAATGGGTTATCAGTCTGGAGATGAGAAAAACAGAACAACAATGAATCTCCTTGGCTTCTCTCTTTCTTATGTGTGATACTAGTTATTTTGAACACTCATATGAGTAGAACCACAGCAATGAATGTTTGTTAGCACTGAGTGCCTACAGTGACCTTGACACTTCCCTGCTCATCTCACAAGACTTTGATCTCTCCCTACTATAAGTACCAGTGTTGTGGACTCTCCACACTGACACAAAGGAAGCTTGCCATATTATCAGTCATTGTTGCAGTCACCAGTGGCCTACTCAGCACAGTCACAACATAACAGACTGGAAGGGGCATCTGGAAGTCATTGACCAACCTCCTGCTTAGAGCAGATCCAACTAGATGAGGTTGCTCAGGCCTAGATCACACTACTAGGTCTCCAAGGAGACTCCACAACCCTTGTGGGCAGCCTATTCCAGTGTTTGACTACACTTCTGGTTGAGAAAAAATTGTCATTCCTTATATCTAAATAGATTTTGCTGGTTTGCAACTTATCTCCGTTGTTTCTTTCCTATCATTGTGCTCCTCTGAAAAGACTTGGCTCAGCTTTCCTCGCATCCTCCCATTGGGCAGTAATAAGATTTCTCCTGCTCCCTGAACCTTCTCTTCTTAAGGCTGAACAAACTTAAGGCCTCTTGTCTTCTCTTGGTGGCCCTCTAGTGAACTTGCTACCCTGTCAATGTTTTCCTAGTGGTGGAGATGTGACCTCAGGGGTGCCAGATGAAGGGGAAGACTTGCTGGCCAGTTGTACAGGTACCACCCAGTATGCAGCTGTCCTTTGGCCAGCAGGCTGCTGGCTCAGGTTCAGCCCTCTGCCCACCAGGACCTCCAAGTTTCTTTCTGCAGAGCTGCTTCCTCGCCAGTCCATCCTGGCCTCTGCCATTGCTTGAGCTCTTTCTGTCCCAGATGGAGGACTTTGCATTTTCTGTTTCCAGCCTGCCAAAGTAACTTCAGGTAACAGCCCCGTGGTCCAGTGTGTCAGCCATTCTTGCCTGCTAGGTGTCATCTCTGTACTTGCAGAGGAAGTGCATGGTGACATGGGTGTATAACAAGTCACAACATCATATCCAGATCATTAAACAGTATTGACCTCTGAGTACTCAAAATCTTCCCCTTTGCCTTCTTGAAAATGAGTGTGAAACCTTTTTTTTTCCATTTATAGGAAACCTCCACCGAGTTTACAACCTCTCAGACTTGATAGATGTGAGTTGCCCTGACATCAGCCAGCCCCCTCAGCACCCTCACAGGGTCTGGTCTGGTTTTAGGGATCTGTGCATGATTAGTTTGCCAAGTGGTGCAGAACTTTCTCTTCTGCTGTAGTTGGTGGAAGTCTCACAGACTGTGCTACAGGGCTTAGGGACACCAAAGGCCCAAAGTCAGATCTTGTCAACAAAACTGGGGCAAAAATATCATTGTGTACCTCAGCCCTGTTGCACAGCAGTGCCGTCCTGTGCTATGAGGAGATACTTGCCCTAGACTGAAATTAAACAAAAGAGCTCTTTTTTCCCCAATTTGTGTCAGGTTCTGTGTAGGTTTTTCTTGCTTTCCATTACAGGAAAACAAAAAGAGTTGAAAGTAAACTTCTTACTTAGGCCAATCCCTGAAGGATTTGAAAGAAAAGGGGATTCTTCCTGATGCACGTAGCCATGTGGTATTTACTTCCTGAACATGAACTTTTTACTTTACTGTTACGCTAGTAAGATCTTTTTAGAAACTAATATTTGTTTATTTTAGATTTTCTGTTTTCTTCATGTAGAAAAAACATTTGAGACTTAAACTAATTACAGTGTGTCAGCATTTATGTATGATTTCATAATGTAGGGATAAGATTTCAGAATTTATCTAGTGGCATTAGAAGTATGCATGTCAGGCCAGTGTATAACAGACAAAACTGTTTTTTAATTGAGAACAGTAACTTATGTCTCTGTAATCTGGATCTAGAAATATGGTAGGCTTTTTATGCTACAGTGGTGTTACTCTGAAGTCTGTAAATATATTAATTCACGGCTACTCAGGTGACAGGTGTTTAAAGCATGCTTACAGATAAAATTTTGCAATACTTTATGCAAAAAACACTATGCATTTTCTTTCTTTAAGTAATACAAGTTTTTATTGTAAATAGTAAATGATGGGCTGCTTGAGCCCCAGGCACAGTTTTACTGCTTTTGTTAATAAGGCTACTAGAGGCAGATGTCCACCCAAATGAAGTTTTACTGTTGTTATTACATTTAATGGGTTGTGCTTTTTCAACATATCAACATATCTAATACTAGGAAGAAAGTGAAATATGGACATAGTGATCCATATTGCTATTCAGTAAAAAAATCTGGCTTGAAATCTCTGTGCAGAATTGCTTAAAATTTCCCAATGCATTTGAGACTGTTCCTTCAAAAGCATTAATGCACTCTGGTGTTGGGAAACCTGAGCAGAAGCATTCTGTTAGTATGCCTCCGAACAGGACTTATCACTTGGGACATAGCCAAACAAGTGAATAGATTTTAAAAGAGAGAGGAGAAAATCCCTTTAGATTTAAATGTCTGTTACCATTATTCTTCTGTACTCTCCTATGCAGGTAAAATTCTTGTTACAGTTACAGTTAGAGTGAGCAAAATTGAGGGTTTAACAGCTCAGTTTATAAACACTTGGTCTTAAGTTTGTTTTTCAAATAACTTTTCTCTAAAGTTTTTTCAGCTTTTAAGTGGAAAGTTGGTTTATTTTATGTTCTCTCAGTTTTAAAATGGGAGTGGTTGGTAGTGTTGGCACAGCTGACATTAGTGGGGAGATGGTAACTCCTACATACATGATGCAGAAAGGTATCTAATAATTGCAAGGTAATGGAAGGCAGGAGCAATATAACTAAGGTTAAAAAGTGGATATTTGTAGCAGTCCAGTGTACCTTCAGGTACTACTGAAAACATAGTGAATTTAAATATTATTTTATATTGTATATGTAAACTACAACTTCAACGAGTTCCGTGTGTTCCAAAGATATGTTTAGATTGTTACATATCTAAGGTGACCCACTTTTTTCTGTTCTATTGTAATTTACTGGAGGGAACAAGGAATATAAGAAGTTTTCATTATTGTGATACTGTATCCTGCCTTAATGCTGCAGTATTTGTGTTAAAAATGCTGAATGGTTAAATGCAAGTGCCACTCAAAACTATGAACTTGCCTGGATGCTTCCCCTCTAACTTTTGTCCACCCTCCTGTCTCCAAGAGTTATACCTCAACTAACTGTGATGAGAAGAGTACAGGAAAGAATATGTAACAGTAAAAAACTGAACATTTGTACAACTGTTCAAAGTAAACGTGCTCAATAAGCTTCCTCTTCTGTTTGTCTGTGTGTGCAGAATCCAGCCATTCCAATGCAGAAGCTTCAAGACATCCAGAGAGCAATGGAGCTGCTCTCTGCATGCCAAGGCCCAGCAAAGAATATTGATGAGGCTACCAAACGTAAATACCAATTTTGGGATACACAACCTGTACCTAAACTCAGTAAGTTTCACTGGGTCTGGGTGAAAGATCTGCCTTAGGACCACTAAAGGAATGTGTGCCAGCTCTGTGGCATGTACTTTAAAATGAGTGTTCTCTAAAATGAGCTATGTGTGGTAGAAATCCTTAATATTCTGTGTAATTTATATGGAATACTTTTATAGGGAAATGCTTGCCTCCCTCCCCAGATAATATGCAACAAGATACAGTGTTAATAAATCTCTTCTGATGTTCTCTGTAAAAATGGGAAATGCTGTTGAAATAGCATTTCTTTGTATGTTTTAGGTCTGAACTCTTGAAAATAGAACGTAGAAGCATTGTCTTCAGGGGAAGTAAGAACTCTAAATGGTGACAAAGAGTAAACTTTGGGTTTTTTTGATTAAATTTTATTATATTCCCTTAAATTTTTTTCAATAGGTTTGCTATCACACAAATGACTCTCCTGCTGTAGGTTACACTGTTTTCATACAGCTTTAAGTGCATAATGGCACTTTTCTCATGCACAAACTCTTTCACTGCTGTGTGTTCATGTTCTCCTGCACAACTACCTTGCAGACATGCTTTCTCAGAGTCCCTATTGTTGATTCAAAGTGAGATGGTGAGGTGACCTCTCCTTATCTTTAAATTTCTAGCGTGGCAAGTTACTTTTTATACTGATATGATCCCTGGTAACACAGTTGGTAAATCTTGGTCTTTGTTGGAGAAGATTGTTGCTGACTGTCTTGCTTGTCCTACATTGCTTTCCAAACCTTCTTTTTCTGCTTTCATATCTTCAAGTTAAGCAGTTGCAGCTTTTCAGTGCCAATGAAACTTGTCTTGTTTGCTCCACAAGTAAAACATTCTCAGCACAGTATCTGTCATTGTTCTGTCCTGCAGGTTTCTCTCCATTTCTTTGGAGACTGGTATAGAATAAGCAGAAATAAGATGGAGTCTAAAGCACAGGAGCAGCGTTTCACATTAATCCATGTCTATAGCTTAATCTGCAGTGATTTAATTTCTTCCTGACTTTCTTGCATGGAGAAGTCCAGAGCAGAGTCCTTGATTACAGTATTTTCCCCTGGATTGAACTGACCTGCCATGGCTTTTCACCATACAAATTATTCAGATACCTTTTTAAACTAATGATGGTAATTGTCACCAGCAGTCCTGCCTAAGTGGAGGAAGACCTTAGCTGAAGTAAGTTGATATGTAAATCAAAAAATACTCTGACCATAATGAAGCTTTTTCAGAAGCAGTTCAGGTGTCTGCACAGTAGTTCCAGGAGCTCAGTTCAGGTTAATCAATGTATCTTACAGCACTTACATAGAGATGTGTCTGCCACTTGCCACCTAAAAATTCCAATACATTGTCTCAGAAAATGATTTGCTAGTGTTCAATAGAAACATGATTCTTCAAATTTCGTCAGTGAGGTTTTTTCCAACAGTGTCTATAAATTTCTTCTTAATCTCATAGATTTTTTTTTAAGCTTTTCCTTTATCTGTTGAATGAACAGATGGGGAAGTCATTGCTATTTGATACGCTGTATGTGTTTAGGTGGAAAAAATAATCTGTCAATTCAAGAAATAGTTGTAGGGATGTTTGCATTAAATTAACTTCAGAATCCTTCTGCCTTCAAGTTAAGGTTGTTAGCAAAGGGTTCTTTAGTTAGGCCAAGCCTCCAATACAGTGGGTGTAACATTTGCGCTGTTGGCACTTCTCAGAGTTTGCTTAAAGATGCTGATAATGATGACATTCCAAAATAGTTATTCCATAACTATTTGTCAGGATTGTTCGTCATTTGGGAAAAAGTCATACTACAAAGGAAGATTTGACTGTCTAGAGCTTGATGATGGTTATGGTAGAGGTGAGTGTTTATGGGTAAGAATCAGGGGAAAGGCCATGGCAGGAGTCTGTTACAGACCTCACAACCAGGATGGAGGGACAGATGAAATATTCTATAATAAGCTGGAAGAAGCCCCACAATTGCTAGCCCTTGTTGTCATGGGGACTTCAATGTACCAGATGTCTGCTGGAAATAAAGTACAGCTGAGAGGAGACAGTCTAGGAGGCTCCTAGGCTGTGTGGAAGATAACTTCCTGACATGGTGAGTGAGCTAGCCAGCAAAATGCCCTGCTGGACCTGTCATTTGTGAAAAGAGAGGACTTACGGGTGATTTGATGGCCGGAGACTGTCTTGGGCACAGTGATGATGAAATGGGAGAATTTTCGTTTCTCAGGGAAGTAAGAAGGAGGTCAGCAGAACTGTCACCTTGGACTTCTGGAGGGACAACTTTGACCTGTTTAGGAGACTGGTTGACAGAGTCCCTTGGGAGGCAGCCTTGAAGGGCAAAGATGTCCAGGAAAGCTGGATGTGCTTTAAGAAGGAAAACTCAAAAGATGTGGGAATAGGCTGTCCTCCTGTGTCAAAGGATGAGCTGATGAGGAGGAAGGTGGGCCTGGCTGAATAGAGAATTTAGCTGGAACTAAAGTCGTGAACGAGTTATTTGGGCTGCCTAAAGAATCACCGTTAAAGATATCATCAAAAAGCAAATTTTAATATAACCTTGTTGAAGTGCAGTTTAACAGTGTTTGATGGCAATGTTCACTCTATTACTTACTGCATAGATGAAGCATACATAGGAAAATGGAATTAGAAGCACTATAGAATGATTTACTTGGAGGCTGGGGATGTAGAAGAATTAGGGTGCCGAGAATATGGGTGCAAAAAGAAAAGGGTGCAAAAGAGTTTAGCAGTACTCTAACCATTGACTAATTTAAAATTTATTAATTGATTCAATATGATTTACTAAAATTGTAAGAGTGACTTAATTGTAGATTCTCGATAACATTCATACTATACTATTCATACTATACTATACTCAGTTCATACACGTGCATGCAGGCATAGAGATGTAGACATGTTTATGTGTGCAAAGGTATCTGTTAAAAAATCCCCTCAAGTTCAGTGGCATACATCAAGTCCTTTCCCATTTCTCAGCAGGAAGGGTTGAGCCTTGAGGAGTGGAGGGTATCAGCCTAGGCCTTGTCCTCAGCAACAGTCTTCCAAGTGTCACAGACCTGGGGGTTTGCAAGCTCCGAGAGCCTTCCCACTCAGAGGGAGGTGCTGCTGCAGCCCACTGCAGTCCAGGGCCTCACTTAAGACCACTCTTCATATGGTTGCAAGATGATTTGCTTTAGTTACCAGTAAGTTTCCACCCTGGCCATAACCCATGTGGGTAACTGCTCTGTGGAGGAAAAAAAAAAAATGTCCAGTAACGGTGGTACCATTTCACTTAGGCTGCAATTGAGGAAAATAGTGTTCCAAGGCTGTCGGTGAATAACGAATTATCTGGAGATAAATGATTGTCCCTCGTCCCCAACCTTGTTCAGGCAACTTAAGATGCTGATACACTCAGTGTCGCTCCCACCTTTACTATGTGGAACCTCCTGTCATGACCAAGGGACACTTCACTGCCCAACTGGTTTGGTCAGGGCTCAGGTCAACTCCTGAGATCATAGAGCTGGCCTAAGGAGGGATGGGGGGATGTACCACCAGAGAAATTCAAGAAAGAAAATTAAGGTTTATGGCCTTTTAAGGAGGGGAAGGCAACTCAGGAGGACTACAGGGATGCTGTGAGGTAGTGCAGGGAGAGAATGAGGAAGTCCAAAGCCCTTAGAACATAATCTAGCTACTCCCGTGAAAGACAGTAATACATGACATACATTGAGGTACTGCAGCATGTCCAGCGTAGGGCAATGAAGCTGTTGAAGGGTCTGGAACACAAGTCTGGAGTGGCTGAGGCTCGGGGGGGCCCCTTATCAGTCTATAATAAAGTATCTGAAAGGAGATTGTAGCCAGGTGGGGGTCAGTGTCTTTTCCTAGATAACAAGCAAAAGAACAAACGGAGACGGCCTCAAGTTGCACCAGGAGAGATTTAGATCGGATGTTAGGAAAACTGTCTTCACTGAAAGGGTTGTTGAGCATTAGAAAATGCTCTCCAAGGAAGTGGTGGAGCCATCATCCTGGAGGTCTTGCAAAGGTATCTATATATGATGCTTAAGGACATGGTTCAGTGATGGTCTTGGCTGTGTAAGATTAGTGGTTGGACTATAATCTTAAAGGTCTTTTCCAGCCTAAATGATTCTGATTTAGCAGATGCTGCTTCATAGAAGAGGAACAGCTGCTGTTTATAGCTGTACACTGAGGGACTGGAGTTACAAAATAAAGGAGGTGAAGAAAGCGTGCCTTCATGAAGGATTTTAGGAACACATTTCACATACCACCAGCATATTTTAAATGCCCTGGCTTTGCCATGCCACTGCTCCTGAGTAATCCTGTTGATCGGGTCTGCTCAAGTCAGTGGTAAACAAGATCTGAGCCATAGCTTGTTAGATGTGAGTACAAAATGTTTCTCGTGATGAGACTGTGGATCTCTTGGCTCGCTAAATCCTGTTGTTTTCCTGTGTTATGAAATAGTGGGTGTCAGTTGAGATAGAGTGGTTCTGTGCATATATATATATTCTGATGTGACAGTCATTGGTCTGAATGTGATCTGTGAGAATGAGAAGTAGTGTAAACTAGTAATACTCATTTTTCAGCATTTTTTAAATCTTCATATCACATGAGAAAATAAATCTTGTGAATTAAATGCAGTTTAGAGAACTATCAGGAAAGCTAGCAATGTAACAGTTTTTGATTTTTTTTTTCCCCCTTCTCCATCAAAAGATGAAGTTATAACTTCACATGGTGCAATTGAACCAGATAAGGACAATGTCCGCCTAGAGCCATATTCTTTGCCACAAGGTTTTATGTGGGACACATTGGATCTTAGCAATGCTGAAGTTGTAAGTAAAACAATTTTTATATGTATTTAAGGTAATTCAAGTTTATTCTGACTGATACATAGATAAATCTTTGGAATTTTTGTGTGCTTTCAGCTGAAGGAGTTATACACACTGTTAAATGAGAATTACGTAGAAGATGATGATAATATGTTTAGGTTTGATTATTCACCTGAATTTCTTCTGTGGTGAGTAGCAAGTTTCACATTCTCTTCTGCCTGGAGTGCAAAGAAGGGTGTTGTTATTAAATCTTCTTAGGCAGTAATTTGTAATTATTTCTGTCATCAATTCTAGGGCGTTACGTCCTCCAGGCTGGTTACCCCAATGGCACTGTGGGGTTAGAGTGTCTTCAAACAAAAAACTAGTAGGATTCATAAGTGCCATCCCTGCAAATATTCGTATTTATGACAGGTAAAATGCACCATTACTTTTGTGTTTGTAAAAGAAAACAAATTTTAAACTGATATCCACTGCTATGGAGAAATTAAAAAGGGAGAAGGAGGCTCACTAATCATAAAGAGTCAGAAGAATCCCGTGTATGTAGCAGAGACTTTTTTTTTTTACTTGTTGTGACCTCATTGCAGTGAAGACTACTAATAAATATTTGAGGAATTTTCTTATTGATGAATGATACAGAAAATGACATACAATTTTCTGACCCTACTGTAAAGTATTTAATGAATATTCAATCAGCTGCTCTTCTTGGCCAGGTCTTCAAAACATTGACATACATAAAGTATGATGGAACCCCATAGCACGTGCATGGATGCCATTCTGCATCCTAAAGTAAGACAATTGGTTGAGTCTTGATAGAGCTTTGAAAAAGGACTCTTGCAAAACCCTTAGACATAGCTTACATATCACACAATGTGCCATTGCAGGCACAGTATCAGAGATTAGTATTTGTTGCAGATGTACTTTGTCATGGGCTAATTTATTCTTACTTCAAATTCTGTCAAAGCATGAAAAACTGTAATTATGCAAATGAAGATTTGCAATGTGTAACTCTCTTTAATTTTTCCACTATTTGATGTCCTTTTAGTGTGAAGAAAATGGTAGAAATCAATTTTCTGTGTGTCCATAAGAAGTTGAGATCTAAACGGGTGGCACCTGTACTGATTCGGGAAATAACCAGAAGAGTAAACCTGGAAGGAATTTTTCAGGCTGTTTACACTGCTGGAGTGGTACTTCCCAAACCTGTGGCCACTTGCAGGTAACCTAGGTGATGCTCATAATACTACTGGTTTCTGCAGCAGTCATTTCAAAAAAGATTTAATCTAATTGCCTAGAAACATTAAAAGCATAAAATTCAAAGATTAAATATTGTGGCCTTGACCAACCTTCAGGCCTGAGTGTTTGTCAGGGTTGTTTTTTTGGTTTGTTTTTTTTCCCCTTCCCTCCCAGTACCTTGGATAAAACAGCTTCTTAGGCTAAAATTTAATTTGTGTTTGTCTAGCATACCTTAAATAGACAAATCAATATCTGCATTGACTTTCTGGTGGAAGCCATGCTGGTGGAAGCATTGACAACATGGTATACCTGTGTTGTTTCAAGTGGCCTGTTTCCCTGCTAGGAGATGGCAGAGTGTTTCTGGGAATTTTATGATTTGCTTTTCTGAAATACTTTCATCTTTCCTGGAGAAAGGAGGACTTGATTGTCATTTGATAAAGACAGGACAGCTACCACGTGGGAAGAGTTACAATCAAGTGTAATTTCAATTGCTTGGAAGGGATTTTATCTCTGCTAGTTCAGTTCCTGCAGTTTTAGTCCAGCTGTCTAATCTTCTGGAGAACAGAGTGCCTTTTGATTTTGAAATTGTTTTGTGCCTATCGACACCAAAAGTTCCTGTAGGTTTCTGTAAGGAAGAATGGGGAAAAAAAGCTATCCTGTGTTAGAGTAACAGTAATCTGTTGCACAGTGATCTCCCAGGAAGGGGAGATCTTCAACAAAATACTTAGACATGAGGGGAGAGTCCTGTCTGCACAAGAAAATAAATGTTACCCATGTAAGTATGGTGAGTTTTTTCAGGGCTGTGGCCAGTACTAAAGTGTTTAGCCATGTGCTCACTCACTCTGTATCAAAAAGCACTTGCTTAGATTCAAAGTACTGTGATAGCAGGCCTGTTTAAAAGCTATTGCTTGAATATAGCTTTTCCTAATTTTTTTTGTTGCTTGATCTTCTTACAGACATAGTACATACAGGCTTGCTTAGAAACAAATTTGGAGAGGAGAAGGAGCAATGCAAAAAAAGCAGGGAAATGGATATATGTAAAGCTGACACTTAAAATACAATTTAAACCCATTATTAATTTTATTTCCAGGTATTGGCATCGATCACTAAATCCCAGAAAATTGGTGGAGGTGAAATTTTCACATTTGAGTAGAAACATGACTCTACAAAGAACAATGAAGCTCTACAGACTTCCCGATGTAAGCAGTATGACTTCTAGAGAATCCCCACAGTTATTGTGAAGCCTAAAATAACCTTCCATCTGTCTCTGACAGCACAGGCTTTTCTGTGTAAAGGCAGTGTGTGCAGGACATTAAAAAAATAATCTCTGGTTGATGAAAAAGACCTTAAGGGCTATACTAAACAGAAAAGGTTATTGCTGGAAATCTGAATCTCTGTATGGAGAAAATACAAATTTTTACCTAAAATCCTTAAACAAACAAAGGAAAAAAACCCTGAAACCTTGACTTCATAAACATATGGGATTGAGTTGAAGATGCATAAGGCCATTCTCAGTATGTTTAATCTGACGAGATTACTGGAACAGAAATTCAGCAGTTCATGTCTTAAAATTCTCAGGGACGTCTATCAGCGACTTGGCTGAGTACAATCATATTTTTAATTCACATCTTTTTCTGTTCTGTCAGAGAATGTTGTTCTTCTGCAATGAGCAGCCTCAGCAAAAGCCACCTCAGTATGTTGTGTACTATTTGTTTGCACGGTCTAGTAAAAATCAAGTATTCTGCCATAGCTAGGTTAGTTAAAAATATTTTTTCTCATGTGTGGGGCTAATAGTTAAGCTTGCCAAGTTAAGGTGCATTTCCATGACAGGGCAAATCACTGTGAATATTACGTGATTATGTCATTATTGTCATTAATATCCTATAGAATTTAGCCTGAGCTTTATGGTGAAAACAATTTCTTTGCTTGTAAAAGCTACCTTTCAATTTGAAGGGGTTGCAGAGTATACTTTACCTGAATCAATAAACCTTTTTTCATTTAAACAAATCCATCCTTTTGGTTAAAAATACACACTTTTCCTCACTCATAGTACTTTAGTGGTTTGTCTGATTTTGGAGAATGGTGTCAGTTGCTAGATGCTGCAGATTCTCTTACTGCCCAAATATTTGAGTAGTGTGCTAAGCACTCCTTGGAATAAGGCACGTGCCATGGTTTGATCTGCACTCCTGCTGCTGTCAGAGAGACTTTGTTTCCTGCACTGCCAGTGTGCCAACTGTGCCTGCACATCCCTTGCGTGCAGGGCAGCAGTTTTCAGAGCTTAAGAATTAATAACCAAATTAATTAGGTTTTAATCTTGGAGAGCTAAATATAGCTTCCATCAAATCTTGAAGACATTTTTAACAGTCAAAAAAAGTGCAGAATACAATTTCAAATATAGGTTCTGTTGGCAACTTTAGTAACATTTCTCTTGGAAACAATTCAGGAAGCAAATAGTTTAAAGAATAAAGATCTTACTTAGAGTACCAAAAGTGTAACTACAGAGAATCTTTAGAAACCTCATTTTTACCCTGAATTATCTTCCTTTAACATAAAACCCAGTTTCAACAGAAAAATGAATTATGGAAAACACATCATATATCATTCATAAAATATAGCTAAGTCAAACATACACTGTACACGGAAGTGAGGATAGAAAATAGGTCCTTTCAAAATCAGCTTTTAAATCTAAATGAAGTAGGAAGCCATATACCTCAGATGTTTATTTTTAGATTGGATTTGGATGGAAAATAAAGATTTATTCTTTGTGCTAATACTATCTCTAGGTCTTGTGCTTTGCATTTATTTGGAGGGTTTAAGTGCTGTTGAGGATCTTTTTCCTCAGTTTCCTCAGTTTCAAGCTGTGTCACGCAAATTTGTTAATTCAGGCCATGCTATCCTGTCCCTCCACAAAAAAATGTTTCTTGCATTTTAACCTCTTTTCTTAGCGTCCTTGGAATATCATTGCCACTGGGAGCTCATCTCTCTTTAAGAGAATTAATCATTCCTAATCACTTGAACAGCCTGAATTAAAAAGGTTTTCAGATATAATAAATACTGTAATTAATAAATACCACCCTCACTTAGGTCTGTGAATGTACCTGCAGATATAAAAAAATCAATGTGGGTTTTTTTCCTATGTTTTTTGTCTCTTGAGAAAAGAGTTTTCTGAAAGACATAAATTTTTGCTGTGTTTAATTTTAGGACAGGAGCATGTTTATATGTCTTTTCCTGACTGGTTAAGATCCTGACACTGGATAGTTGCATGAATATGTGTCCAGTGCAGCTTGATACATGAAAGAGAGAAACAAATATTAGCCCAGTTCTTTCATTCACTTTCCCTCACTTCAGGGATTGCAAATAATCATTTACTGGTGGCCATTCTGAGCACTGCTGAGGAAAAAAGGTGTTCCAGCTCAGCTGCTTTTCCTCCATCCTTCCTGTCAGTCAGGTGTACACCTTCATGGAATAGAGGCATTTTAAGATACAGCTGATGTCCTGTTGTGGGGTCCCAGGCTGCTCAGAAGAGCAGGAAGACTAAAATGGAATACACAGGCCAGAGCTGTGGCAAAATGTGCCTTGCTTTCTCATCTGGCTTCTGACTCCCAGAGTGTATGAATACTACCTCCCCTGGAATAATGCCTTTTGGCCAAATGTAATCAGCTACACTAATTTCAGGCTTCCAGTAATCAAGTCTCTACCTGGCTGCTCTTGCAATTGACTTTGCTGTGATTAATGTGATACATGCCCAAGTACGTCGCTCAGACAGATGCAGCAGCATAAGTGAACTCTGAAGTGAACAACCATTAGCCTTCCTAAAATTTAATAGGCAGGAAACTAACAAAGGCTGGGAAGAAAACTTTAATCATCTTTGCTTGTTTGTGCATTGATTGCATAGTACTAGAAAGCTATTTATCCTCTTCTGATGTTTAAAGTAAAACCCACAAAAATTTATTTGTTAAAATACTGTTGATTTTGAATTTCAAGCAGCTGTAAGTTATGAGAAGCTTTCTTGTCAACAGAATAGCTGTTATGCCTCATAGAAATTTGAGTTATCAAGCTAATTTGCAAGTACTAAGGACAGGTGGAATCTTTTGTGATATAATTTTTAATTAAACTTATCAGCTGATTCTGATGTATAGCTTGACTGTAATTTCCATGAGTTTGAATTGCTTGTGTTCTTGTCTTCAGATTAACTTCTGATATGCAAGTTGCATTGTTTTGTTTCTCTCTGGGCCCTAGGTAGTTTAGAAGAAGATGAGAATAGGCTGACCTAAAAAAAAAAATACAGACTGCACAAAGTCTGTGTTATTGGCAGTGGTATGTCTTTCTCTGGAGAAACGAAGCTCTTTGAATAATGAAATACAAAGATTGAAGTGCCCCAGACTTACTCAATAATTAGAAGAGAGGGAATTCTGATTGAAAGCCATTTGTAAAATAGCATAATGAATTAGGTGGCTGGGATAAAGTAGACTAATAATGAATGCATTATAGCAAGTGGAGTGACTCTGCAACCTACTTTCAGCCCTTGCTGTGTTGGCAGTTTTCCTTTCAACATCTTAACATGTATTTTTCTTTTGTTACAATAAGGCCACAAAGACTTCAGGTTTGAGACCAATGGAACAAAAAGATACTAAAGCAGTACAAGAATTAATCAACACTTACTTGAAACAGTTTAATCTTGCTCCTGTGATGGATGAAGAAGAGGTAGCCCACTGGTTCCTGCCTCGGGATCATATTATTGACACTTATGTGGTAGAGGTAAAATATGCCCTAATGTATATGAATGTATATGTGAATGCCACTTAAAATAGTTCATACCAGCATCAAGTTTTTGAATTGTGAGCAGTATGAAAAATATGTGTAGAATTCGATATCATGATTACGAGTTTTGTTCTTTGTATTGCATTCTGTTAATGAAAAAAATGTTTGGTTTTGATAAACTGCAGTGCTCTTGTAGTGGAATATCTTAAAAATTTCTGAGTTATCAAAAATACCACTATTTTGGCAACATTACATCAAAGATTTTTACAAATTTTAAGATCAACTCTTCCACCTGCATTTCTTGATTTTTTTCCCACAGAGATAGGAAGTGATAATAAGCAGTGGTCTTCAAACCTCCTTTTCTAGAAAAAAAGAAAAAATGATTCAGTGACTGAGATGAGGATTTGGTTTGAATTGACTATCATTCTCTCAGGTGTTTCTGTCACACAGCAGTACAAAATACTTTATTTTTAAAACCATTTTTAGAGGCACCTGCTGGGGAAGTAATGTTTTTTATGATCTCCTTCAGTAAAATACATTTTTTCCAGTAGGAAACATATGTGTTTATATGTGTAACATATATGTATATGAATGTGTGTGTGTGTGTGTGTATATATATATATATATATATATATATAAATATAACATGTATAAATATATGTACACCTAATGCCTAATCTGCCTAATGGCAGATGCAGGAAAAGATTAGCATTTGGATTTGAAATCACACATGACATGTTTGGAATAGGTGCAATAAAGCTAGTGGAGAAATATACTCTTCCCTTTGAGACTACACAAAATCAGTTGTGGACATCATATTTAGATAGTGTCATACTTTGTTTGAAGTGTTAAGGTTATTTAAAAGCTCCTCACAGAAGCTGTGGGTTGTGGAGCTCAGTGTTTTCATACTGCAACCTGAATTTGTGCAAGAGCCTGAGCTTAATTAGGAAACCTAGTGCTGCTGGAAACGAGTGATCCTGCTCATCAGTTGTCACTGTCCAAGCTTAACTTTCTACTTGCTTTGTAGCAGGTCTAGTGCTCATTGGACTTTCCATGGTCTGATTTACTGTCCCTCCTTATTTCTCCACACCCTCCTCTCCGTGCTTGCTTTCCACCCTCCTTCCTGGGTTGGTTTTTAGCTTTGTGAGTTGAAGCCTACAGGAGAATCCATATGCACCAGCATCAGCATGAAGGTGACACTGACAGTGCCATTCTAACTGAACAGACTGTTTTACGCTGTCTCTTGAACTACTTTTGCACTATACAAAATGTAGGTTTGTTAGTGCTTAAAATCTTTTTAAGACCTGTGTGACCTGGAGGTGTTAGTGTCAGACTTGTAAGTCATCTTTGTAATGTGCAGAGCTTAAACCTTAAAATTCTTTGTATAATTTCTGAGTTGATATTTTCATCATCCTTACTGAATTTAGTGAGTGACTTAATTACTTTTTTATTGCCTGTTAGTTTATCTCTACTACAGAATCTGTACCTGGTCTAAGACAACAGCTTTTCTGCATGTGACAGGTTCAGCTGTTTTATTTTTTACTGTAGCAGTACTATTAATTTAAGAATCCATGTGTGTTCCTTCACTGAGCTCTGAATAGTGGGCAGTAGTCATTCAAAAATAAAGCAAACAAGCATGAACAAGTATTTGTCTCCTTTGCCTTATCTTGGTGGAGATACCAGAAGAGAAAATCTAGGTAGTTTTTTCTGCTCAGCATCCTAGTAATTATTTCCTATTTCCTATTAATCTACACTCTTGAAGATGATTAAACTTCCTTAGTTGAATGAAATAGTAAGAAGTTTTATGTAGTATACTTTAGGTTTCTGTATAAGCACCTTTTTTTATGACTATTGGTTTTACTAGAAGTGTGATTAACACTTGTCCAGCAAATAGGTTGTGCTTGTTCATTAATAATCATGAGATGATTTAAATATGCTTTGTACTTCAGCACAGTATATTTTTTATATTTTTAGAAAGATGAGATTATTCCTTAATGTGAACATCATCAGATTTTAAAAATACCCTTAATATTTTAAGAATATTTTATTAAAAATAAGTTCAGTAAACAACTTCTATCCATTTTTTGTTAACTTTGTCTGTAGCTGACTAAGCTTGGGAAATGAAGAGAACTGCTGTGACAATTGCTTGTCAAAATGTTAGTGGTGTAATAGACTAGAAAAATCTAAATGTTTGTTTCCTCAAGCCTTAACCATGATTAGCTGTTATACCAGAACACTTACAGTGCACAAACCTTGCTGCATTTATTACTTACCTTGTGTAGAACTGCCACATTAGCCTAGCCAATAACTGAGTGGTTACTTCTTATTAATTAACCTTTTTCATTTTGTTTTTATTTTGTAGAGCTCAAATGGTATTTTAACAGACTTCCTGAGTTTCTACACATTACCTTCAACAGTGATGCATCATCCTGTTCATAAAAGCCTCAAAGCTGCCTATTCCTTTTACAATATTCATACAGAGACTCCCCTCTTGGACTTAATGAATGATGCACTCATTATAGCTAAATTGGTAAGTTGGTTGGTGTTTTTCTGCTTCATACACAAAAGTATTATTAGGAGTGGTGGCAAGGTAAGAACTGGCACCAATTTATCCATGCCATTGTGTTCACTTTTACTGTCTACAGCACAGTTGATGAGACATACACAATATCTGTATCAAAATACACAGCTGTGCTTGTTTTTCCTTTTTACTTTGAGTGATGATAAGGAATGACAAGTGCATAAAAATCAAGCATTTGCAGTAGCTTGAACTGTGTAAACACACAAGAATGCATTGATGACCATAGTCAGTAAATATCAGAAGAATGGAAAGTATCACTAAAATAATTTCCCTTGGAGATGAAGTAATAACTTCAATACATTTTGAGTTTTAAAATTATTTTTTATTTCTAAAAAATGTAAAAGTTTATCTATATGAGCTTTACAATTTTGTTACTAATTATATTGTTACTAATTTCTACCTGTACAGCTTTGTAGGTGATGTCATATCTTTTAAAAATACCTTCATGCATGGAATTACATGGACAGATGGTTTGATTGAATGAAATTAAAAATACTATAAGTGAAGTTTTTAATGAGAGGAATTTTAAGAGTTTAGTACCACCTGGTGAAAAGTGCAGCTCTTAGTCATCAGGGTTTCATGGGAGTGCAGTACTACCACCAACATGCACGTGCTCTGTGGCTCAGAGCTGTGCAGGGGTTGCACATCCCAGTGCTCTGAGCGAATGCTCAGAGTCCTGTTCAGCCTGGGCTCAGCACTGCCTCAGCCAGTCCATGGCATCCATTCTAGCAACCATTCCCAACATGCTGCAGAGCACAGGCACGTTTTCTGCTTCTCATGCCTGACACTTGCCCCTGCAGCTGAAGTGTTGCTGCTGCACTGCTTGTGGTGCTCCTCCTGCCAGGTGAGTGCTCAGTGCCACCAGTGCTGTCTGTGCTCCACCCAGCCATGCCCACAGCTGTCTGCCTGTGCTGTCTGCATGTGAGGCAGGGATTTCTTTGTTGGTTCTCTCTGAAGCCAGTGGTGGTGTGCATAGGCTGTATCTGTTCAGACTTCTGGCTGCATGAAAGCAGCCACACTCTTCAACATGTCTGTCTGAGCCGTGTTTGTGCAGCACTGCAGCTGAGCTGCCACCTATGGCAGGAACTGCTTGTTGAGGTGTGCTTACCTTAGGTAGTTCACTAATTACTCCTAGACAGTCATGAAGAACACAGAACCCCATTATTCGGGCACCAGAATGATAGAAAAGGAAGTTCAGAGACAGACTTTTGAGAGGCTTGTTTGATTTTCAGAAGTGGCTAAATATACGGATACTTAAAAGTCAAGGTGGAAAAAGGTGTGGCATAGGGAACTGAGTGTCTGGCCATTGACTAGATTGCAGATGGAGGGGGTTCAGAGGCAGTTATGTGATCTGACTACAAGGATTTGCACCTTCTCTTCGAATGCAAAATGTGATTCTTTTCTTTGGAGTGGATCATTATATAGCTAAAAAAATACTGGGATTTAGACGCTTGTGGATTTCTAAAGTACCTGCTGGGCCTGTCTGCATCATTAGATGCCTAATTACATGTGCAGATCTGGCACTTGAGTTTTACATGAGGAGAGGCAAAAGAAATTAAATGATAAATGCTGTCCTATTCACAGCTTTTTGTTTACAAACATGACTGAGACTGGCTGGGATGGAGTTAACTTTCTTCCTAGCAGCCCATATGGTGCTGCCTTTTGTGACTGAAGCAAGGCTGATAACACACCAGTGTTTTGGCTGTTACTGAACGGTGCTTGCACAGCCTCAAGGCTTTCTCTCTTTCCCCCACTGCGAGTAGGCTGAGGGTGAGCAAGAAGCTGGACACAGCCAGGACAGCTGACCAAAGGGATATTCTACACCCTATGACATTCTGCTCCACAATAAAGGCTGAAGGAAGGGAGGAGGAAGGAGGAATACTCCTGGTGTTAGCATTTATCTTCCCCAACAACCATTATGTATGCTGAGACCTTGCTTTCCAAGAAGTGGTTTAACATCTACCTGCTGATGGGAAGCAGTGAATAAATTTTTCTTTTTGCTTTGCACTTTTTCTTTTTTCTCTATTAAACTGTCACTATTTTGATTCACAAGACATCCTGCCTTCCTTCTATTTTCTCCCCGTCCTTTGGGAGAGGAGCAAGCCAAAGGCTTTGTGGGTGTTTGGCTCTTGGCTGGGGACAATGCAGCAGAGTCCTTTCTGCACTTTCACTACAAATAATGAGGTTTGGGGACACTAATTTAACTCAGCAAATTGCTTTCGGGGTTTGCATGTCAGTTTAATGTTGATTTTTATCTTCATATCACACTGTATAAAACTAGGTTAGAACTATATTAAAATCTTGGCAGTCACAGGACAAAACACCTGACCTTCAAAGTAAAATCCAGAATTTGGAATTTTAGAACTTAGGTTCTATGCATTCTGCATGGAGAAAGTGGGATTTTGCATGAGGATAATCCCTTCAAAACACTATGTACTTTGTTGTTGAAGATAATACTAGGTTTCTAGATCTAGAACAGGAGAAGGCTTAGAAACAGGATAAAAATTCACTTCTGCATCAGCTTCAGTAGTCTGTGAGAGCTGTGGAGAAAGTACCTTTGAACATAAACCTTTTTATACCTCTCATAAGATACTAACCTGAATCTCATCTGCTAATGTTTAGATACTGAATTAAAACTACATCTGTAGAGTTCATACTTAATTTGAATTTTGAGTGCTTAATTGCAGTTTAGTGTGTCTGTACCTAGAATGTGTCTGTACCTAGAGTGTGTCTCTGTTCTCTCCTGCTTCCCTTCCTGCCTTCTGAGATTTCTGTTACTGTCCATTCCTAACTTGGAATACTTCAAAGTTTACTTTCAATGCCGAGTGTCAAATCCTCGACGCCTTATTTGTCTTGTTTCTGTGTGGTTTTCACAGCACATTTCACTTATCATAGCTTCATCTGCACACAGACTGATCTTTGTGCAAGGTAGTGGGAAACTCACTGTCTGTGTTTTGTGAATTTCTTTTGAAATGTAGACCTTAAAATGTTCTTTTTCTTCACTGCTCTCTTCATCCTAATATGGGATACTGATTCAAAAGGAAAAAACCTATCTGATTTTTATACGGAGTAAAGAATGTTCCTTACCCCGTCTTTTTGTGCTTAAGTAATTGAGCATTCTTTTTCTGTAACGTTGGTCTTAAAGACTATATCATGTCCTGCTGGAGCATGACCTTTGTGTTGTTAAGACTCCGAGATCTTAGGTCAGACTCCCTTGCATATAAATGGACTGTCCTATCCACACTCCCAAGCAAATTCAGCTGTGGTTTCAGCTAAGTACGTGATGGTTGTCGCTGTGGTGGCTTAACTGACCTTAGGTTTATGTTGCTTGTTAGGAGTTGACAGTGAGTTTGTATCTGAGACTGATTGGGCTGTGTGGCTTTTCTGACAGAAAAAATGGCTCTTTGAAGTGGTGAATTTGAGAGGTTTATGAAAAGAGGAGTTGGTAGAGGGTGCACTATGAGTAGTGGGGAGAAACGCATGAAAGATTTGAGTTCTAAAGACAATGGCATTTCAGAAAAGGACTCAATCATAAAAATATGTTTAACAAAATGATAAATAGATGAAAAACACCATAAGCTGTATTTCTGCAGCTTCAGATGGAATAGACCATGTGTGTCAAAACACTTACGTGATTATAAAAAATGTGTATCTGTGAGGATAAAATTATAAAAAATGCTTTAGGGACTTTTCACTTTTTAAAGTGGTTTTTAAGTCCACACCCTTTTGGAGATAATCTTCAAGCAAAGTTGTGCCTTATACAGCTTACTTTCTATTGAGAATATGTTTTTGCGTGTGTACCTAATTGCAAAGCAACATTTATTCCATTGTCCTTTTTTCCTTTAAATTAGCCCAGTCTCTTGGATGCTGTATGCCACTGTGTAAAGTGTAATTTGAAACTTCTGAAAGTAAAATGTAAAATATGTTTTGCTGTTGCCAGAAAGGATTTGATGTGTTCAATGCACTAGACTTAATGGAAAACAAAACATTCCTGGAAAAACTCAAGTTTGGGATTGGAGATGGAAATTTGCAGTATTATTTGTACAACTGGAGGTGTCCAGGCATGGAATCTGAAAAGGTAAGGGAAGAAAATAAGAGTTTCTGAATTCTTTTAGGTGTAATTGTGCATTAATCTACACTGGCCAAAAATGGGCAGAAGTTTTAAATAACCTTTTCAATTGGCCCTATTTAAGATCCATAATTGAAGTGCAGAAAACTATTGATGTTTAGATTTATTGCCATATTTGCACTAAAATACTGTATTTTTCTTCTTCCTTTAGGTTGGTCTTGTATTACAATGAGGACACTTACTGTTTCTAGAACTCTGAGGTCATTGTTTTGAGTTAATTTGATCTCCATAACTCTTGGAACGGTGTTGTTCAAGAGGAGTAAAAGCACAACGTCAGTGATACCGAATTAAATCCATTAAATCTGAACAGCGAAAACATCCACATGTGACCAAATTTATGCATTTTCAGATAGATCAGAAGGTCCATGAAACTCTTCTGTTGTCCATGAAAAGGAGAAAAAGCACATTCATTTAAGTTTCAAAGCTTAGCTTGCACCTTGATGAGAAGAAGGTATTTTTTTTCCACTCTGTAGAAAAGACTGTTTTGTACAAACTGAACTTCAGTGGTGGATTAGGGTACAAAAATATTTGCTATTATGTGGATGAACTGCTGCATTTCTATTTATTAAGTGGTGGTGTATGTTTGTCAGTGTAACAGAATGAAGGATACAAACTCGAGTATCTTTGCTTATTTACTTCACGTGGATATCATCATTTGAGGGAAAATCAAGAAGTACGATATGTTTGTAGCTCTCTGAAAGTCCTGGATGTTTTTGTAACTGGAGCAGTATGACAATGTACTGGTTTAACTGGTGCATTTGTTTCTCCATAAGCAACGCTGCCAAATCAATAAAAAATACAGATTTGTACTTTGATCTTCAATAGATCAGTGGATTGATTTAACAGTATCGCACTGTTCAGTGCAGGTGTTATCTATGTTGCCGGAATGATACATTACTGTACTTAATTTACAGTTGTGGCACAAAACCTTAGTTTTCCTCAGTAGAGTAACATCAGCCTGTGTGTAAAACTAAGAATTTTAGTAGTGCTATCAGGATATTTATAGTTTGAATGTTTTCAACGCTTCTGCGAAATTGCACATATTCCTTTGTCTACTTTGATTTCCTATGAAGTCTGTAATTCTAATGAAAAGTATCTTGTGTAAATATGTATTCATAAATTGTTCCTGGTAGTGTTTTTATCCTGAATTTGGAACAAGAAGTTTTGCTATATATGTGGTTGGTAAGCAGAAGAGAAATGCTCTGCCCTCAGTCCTTGGAAGTCTCTGTACTGCACTTCCTGAAGTAGGAGGGCTGATCTTTGTTGTTGGGTGGAGCTGTTTCAATTCCCTCATGAATGCTCAGCAACGGGAGTGGCTTCTGAAGCACTTTATATGCATTCCAGCATAACGTCATAGCTAGATTTGATAGTTCTTTCAGCTCATGGATGCTGCAGTAACAGGAGCACTGAGAAAATCTGCATTACGAAACTGCTCTAGCTGAAAGTGCCAAATTGTGGTAGTGAAGCCTCTGTGCTGTGAGCATCTTTTGAATGTGACTTGAATATCTCATGAAATGCAAATGTCTAACTTTCCTTTTAAACATGCCTGTAATTCTGACAGCAGATTTTGCTGAAAATTTAATTCTGTACATGAAGATAAATTTGTTTGTTCTTCATAACTGCTAGCCCTACCCATGTCCTTGTAGCAGTGGGGTTTTTCTTCCTGCTCCTTTTCCAATGTGTGAATGGTTTGTTTTGGTTTCTTTTTCTTGTTGAATTGTGGTGAGAGGATTCTGCCCTAGAAACAGTGATAAATACTTTCTCTAACTGCATTATAGCTCTCTGATTAAAGCATTCAACCTCCTTCAAACAAAGGAAGGGACTGAATGTTGTTTGTCTGACCCCTGCGTGTGCACCAGCTTGGGACCTCATGAATTTAAAAGGACTTCTGAGGAGATCTAATGGTGCTGCTGGGCTTTGCATCTCTGGTCACTCTCATACCTGTCTGCTAGTAGGATTCATAACAGATGTTGCTGAGAAAGCTTGGATGCTGTGAGGCCTGAGCAGAATTAAGTGCCTGAAAATGTAATGATGGTAGTGATATCTGAGGTAACAAGAACGATTTAATCTCAACCCCATTGAAGATGTAAGGTTTTAACTCCCAAAAAAGGCCCACTGGGATGAGGAGGTTCACCAAGGGCCTCAGTGTGTTGTGCTTCGGCTCTAAGGGCAGAGCCTTGGCAATCCTTAGTCAGGGCTGCCTAACATGAGGTGGGACAGCAGGGCGCAGCTCTGTCCTCTTGCCTATGGTACTTCCTTGCTAAGAAATCATAGCCCAGCTCTCCTTAGTCTGGATGGGTGGTCTTGAATGCCAGCTGGAAGATACACTCATTTTCTGCCTTCCTTCCCCTCAGAAAATCCCTGTGGAAGTAATGTTAGGCAGATGTTGTTTCTCCTCTCCTCTTTCAGAAGGTAAATCCTCTATGAAATTGGAAGGCAAATCTTCCCAAGTACCGTTGTTTGTAAAATTGAGGCCGTGATGGAACCAAATTTATCCAGGTAGAAGACAGAGTTAAACCTGGGTTTCCTGTAGCCTGGCTTTCCGCCCAAACCTTCAGATTAGGGCATATGAAGAAAGGAGCATGGCCACTCTTGTGTTCTGTTTGGGTGAAATGGTGGCATTTGCTTCTCAATCCAAGGGGCAAACTAATGTCTCGTTTTCTGGCTCAATTTCCATGTTAACTGAGGGGAAGGAGGGCAGAGCTGTGCTCCTGTAGAAGCTGCGCAGCACTGTAGCTGAGAGAGAAAACTTATCAGCCAGAGAGCATGAGGGAAATGGGCATCTGAGCCTGAGTGTTGGGGCAGTTCCTTTAGAGTTCTGTTCGTGAACCTGTGTGTGCTTGCTGGCAGATATGTATTCCAGCACGATCTTTTCTGTCCCCGTTAGAGTGCTCTTCACCTCGAGTGCTTTGCTCAAGTCTCACAGTATTAAGAGGATGTGAATCTTGAAGGTGTCCCAGCCTATATCCATGCAATAAGACAGTTACTTAGGACGTGAAAATTGTGCAAACTCGCTTTCACTTCCTAAGCAGGTACTTCACAAAAGGTGAGTATCTGTGTGGGGGCCACTGTCAGCCGCTCAATAGGAGAGGCTCTTCTGTTGTTTCCAAAGCTGAACCTGTGTGCATTAGGCTTGCTGTGAAGGTAAGACTCCTCCAAACCCACTAGGTGTTTGCACAAAAATTGGCAAATACGAGGCTCACTCCACCGCCTTTCCCACCTGGCTTTTCAAACATAGTATCTTTCCCAAAGTTACTTCCTATCTGCAGAGGGGACACAAATCCCTGAAGACAGACAGAGACCTAGGCAGACGGCCAGGTGTTTGAAAGGTGATTGCTGTGCTTATGTTCTTTACCAAAGCTAATCCTCATGCTCTGTGTAAATGCTGAGACTTTTATGTTACGGTTAGCCAGCCTGGGAATGAAATACACTAGTGCTAGCATGCCTTCAAAGTTTTATGCATCCAGAAAGCCAGAACAAAGGACACGCATGAAAGACTGCAAAGCGAGGCAAAAGAACTTTGCCTCTTACCACTCTCAGACAAAGACAAAAATTTGAGCATTGAATGTTTTGTTTAAACTTCAAGGAGTATCATGACTACAGAATGATTGCTATTGCCTGCCTTCGTAGTTGGCATCACAAAATCCAAAATACAGATGAGCTGTCAGTTGGCATTGGAAGTCTGGATCAGCAAGTGTCTGAAAACTACGTGTAAACTCCACCTTATAAGGAACTACAGAGGAACTCAGTTAAGGTATTTTATGCTTTCTTCTACAGGTAAATTCCTAGGCTGTCAATTGTCTGGATTGCAGCAATATTCCCCTTCCTACAACATGACTGTCTCATTAGGAAACTGTTCATAGTCCCCAGTAAAACTAAAGGAAACTCAAAAGTTATGTGATATGTTTTCAGTCTTGTAGCAGTTATAGTTTTCATCTACTTTATATACAACAGTATATGGCTTATCTCAATTTCTTGGGAAATAATTTTAGGCTTCATTTAGAAATCTGAGTTTAGGTTTACACTTCCTCACAGAATGTGTGTTAATACTTTGCATATAGATGTTATTTTTTTTCATACTGCAGCAGTAGTATTTTGGTTGTATTTTGTATTTGAAAATAAAGCTTTTCCTCCAGCATACCACATACCAGGTATCAGGTGGAACCCAAGTCTGCATATGTTTGTGACCAAAACAAGTTCATTGTTCAGCAGAACAAACTATTTATAATAGAGTTCAAAAGGGAAGTCTGCCTGTGCTGTTACAGCTGTTTACTTGAAACCAGCTTTAAAAGACTTAAACTGGCATGGACCTATGTTTAAATAAACTTTCACTTTTGGTATTGACTTGTTCGAGTAATTACACTTAAATCTGTTTTGCTTAAAGCATGTTCATCTGTGTAAAACTACAAAGTTCATTTAATGCTTTGCATGAATTCCAAAGATGTATTAATTATGCCTTAAAAATACTTTGGCATGATCACTACCAACTTTAACTCTCTGATCTCCAAGTGCAAATGACCCCCAGATAAAGACTAACACTCAAGTCTGAGCAATATTTTTCATTAAAGTAGAAAGTACCTCAACCAAATGCACCATAAAGCTCACTTTGTATTCAAGAGCTTTACACTGTAAAGCCTAAAAAAATGTTCAATTAGAACTGTACTCCATTCTGCATTTAGAAAAATCCGTTTAATAGAACCAAACTAAAATCAGTTATGCTTAAAAAGCTTTTTTCTTTTTACGAGGTGGTTTCTTTATCTTATTGGGATTTGGGACAAGTTTTTTGATTTTCAAAGGCTGCAAAATTACATTTGAAAGATCAGGCTGATTACTTTCAGTGCGCTTCCGCTTCTGGCTTGTGAGCTCATCCCCCAGTGCCTCTGCAAACTCCTCGGGTTCCTCATCCTCTGAAGAACCTGTGTATGCATAAGCCACGGATTCTTCAGTTCTGCACTGAAACCATGGCACTTCCAGTGCTGGTATCTTTGGAATTATTGCTTCTATGGCTTCAGTAAATTTATCAGACTGTTTTTTGAAGCCTAGTGCTAAAATGGATGTTAAGCCCAGAAGTGGTGCGACGGTTTCACTGAGCCGGGGGACCTGCCCCGCCGGGGTGGCTCGGCTCGCGCTCAGCTCAATGAGGTGCGACGTGATCATAGCAGGTTTTGCAGACTTGCACACCAGCAAGAGAAGCAGCTCATTTTTTTCCAATGCTTTTGTAACTTCATTAACTCCAATGGCAAGCTGTCTTCTGATACTTATGTCAGTCCATCCTGGCTTCGGTTGATGGCTTTCTGTTTCCTCTTCTTTAGGGAGTTCATCGCACTTTCTCTCCGCTTGTTTTTTTTTAAGGGAACGTTTTTTCTTTCTTGGGCTCTCAATCTTTTTCAGTCCAGTATGTTTAATCCTTTCTTCTAAGGTCTGTAGTATAAAATGCATATCTTCTCCATCTATGGTTTTCCATTGAAAAACAAAGGGGTTGTCTAGACATGTTTTCACTGTGATTTTCTTTGCTTTACGAAGTGTTGCCGTCCCTTGCTGAATTACAGACATCCCGAGGTTCTGTGTTTTGTCACTCTAGGGAAGAAAAAGGTAGACATTAGTTCAAATACTGTTTGCTATGGACATTCTTGCCACAAGCTTCTTGTGGGAATGCAGGAAAGAAACATCGTATGTCGAAGCGATACTGGCAGCTGTCACCCTCCTCACAGCAGCTCAGTGCTAATCCTCCACACATCTTCCACCAGGCAGATGCTGTGCTGCTGTTTTTTATATAAATAATAAAAAACTAGACTGGACAGCAGGGCAACAGCAGTGATGAGACCCATCCTTCTGAAGCTGAACAAAAGCAGCTGGAGGTATTACAGATCTAAAACAAATCACAACCAAACAACTCCCACCCCCACAATCACAGGTTGAAGGAGCACTCCATTTTTGCTGTTGTTCACCTGCATTGTCCCCCATTGCGTGGGACAGAAAAACCCCCAAAACACCGCTGAATCACAACATGAAACAAGCTCGAAGTTCCAAAATTTATTTTTTAGGAATTTGTCTTTTCCGTGTTTACTCCATGCCTTCTGTGTTTTCCTGCATTTAGAAGGCATGGTAGAAATCTGCACAGTCTTACTAATTTACGCTGTGAACCTTATGAAATGCCCTGCGCAACCCCAAGGATGGCCCATCCAGCCCTACTGCCTGTCTCCAACCGCGGGAACTGGGGAAACCACTAGGAGAGGACAGGCTGCCCTTCCCCTCAGCTCCCAGACACACGGAGTGGCTGGATCAGCCTATAATACCTTTAAAAAAATTAGCTCTGGGTTATTTATTTTAAAAGCTTTCAATTAGAGATGCTCTGCTGACCTTTCACAGAGGTTATCAAACAAAGCCAGGAAGAGACTCGTGTATGAGAAAGGAGCAAAACTTGAAGGATTTCACAGCTGACAGATTACATTTTTCCTTTCATAACGGGTACTGCTGAGGAAAACAAGGGTGCAGGGATAGGGAAACAGACCAACGACCGAAGGAAACAGAAACACGGAGCTCCTCCACCTCGCGGCACCGTCGCGACCCCTCGGTTCCTGCGGACGAGATATCCGGGAAACACCGCCCACCGCCACCAACCTTCCGGCAGGAGCCGCTTCCGCTGCGGGGCCGCCG
>VXBA01002339.1:745715-774783 GCA_013399895.1 Serilophus lunatus | reverse complement strand
CTCGCAGAGCCCGCCGGCCCAGAGCCGCCCGCCCTCGGCGCACACGCCCGCCCCCGGCCCCGGCCCCGCCCCGTCCTTCCCATCGCCTCCTCTCGGCCGGAGCGGGCAAGGGAGGAGCGGGGCGGGAGCCAAGGGAGCGAGAGAGGAATGCCCCGGTTCGGCTGGGGCGGGCACTGCGGGCCGTGCGGGGAGGCCGCCCGGGGCCGGGCCGGGCTGCGCTGCCGTCGGTTCCGCACCGAGAAGGGCGCGTGGCGGTGGAGAAAGGCAGCGTTAAAGCGCTGGTACCGGGAGCTGCGCCGGCCGCGCCTCTCCGCAGGTTCAGCGCTGGCGTTCCCGCCTTTAGAGGCTCCCGAACACTGGCGCATAGGCGATGGCAGATCGGCTTTGTCGTGTGTTGCCAACGACATCAAGTCACCGGGTGCTGCATGGGGACACCGACAGGGGCTCCCTTGCTGCAGTGCAGTGTGCGACATACTCCGCACGTACGTTGTGTTCTGTAACTAAAATGCCGGGCAAGGACTGGTTACCTTCAGTGTTTCCCCCGCCTGCCCCGAGCCGTTAACAAATCTTGACAGACACATTCAGGTTCTACATTCTCCTCGGAGCACAGCGTGGTTACCCGCAGCAGTTTCCCCAGCAGGAATAAGGGCTTCGGCTCTTCAGAGTTAATCCGATTTTTTTTTAAGAAAGCTCCTTTTATTTACTGAAATTTACTTTGTTTTCTTGTTAAGTCCGGGCTTAATCTGAGGTGAACCACTCTTTTTACTTGGTTTTATGGAAGTTAGTGCGTTAAAAAAAAAAAGCAGAGGCATCTAGTATTGTCATGAAATTATGCTCAGGGAATGATGAACATAAATGTATAGAGGTGTGAATATAAATAATTTGTTAATGTGTACAATACTTAAGCAGGATTTTTCTTTTTCCTTCAATGGTTACAGTTGTAGGCTAGTTTGTCGATTAATTTCATATTCTTTGTATTCTGTATTTAGTAGAACAAATAAACACTGACAAGGTATTTGGTGTGAGTAGCTGTTTGTGTGGGGTATCCTCGGGATGACCCGCATGTTTTCCAGAGCTGCAGCTGGACAATGCAAGGGCTGGGCGTGGGCACGGGCAGGGGCTGCAGCAGCAATAAGTGGGCTGGTTGCAGTTCAGGTCACTCAGGAAATTTCTTTTTCGAACAAATCCTGCTGTGTCACTGCTCTCAGCCCGGGGCCCTAATCCTCAGGGGTATGGAAACGAGCTCAGGCTTTCTGAGCAAACGACTGCTGGCTTAGCGCTCGCTGCCCCCACCGCTCCTTCCCCGAGGTTTGTCGCCGCTCAGTTGTCCCGGCAGGGCCCGAGAGGCGCAGTGGGGACGAGCCCGTGTCCCTCCCGGCGTGGCTCTGGTCACTGGGAGCGTCCCAGCGCCACCGCGCCCGCGCCACGGGAGCCGACGGGCAAAGCCGCCGCATCCCCGCCGGAGAAGGAACGAGGCCGTTCCCTGGGCAGCATCCTCAGAGCATCATGACTCTCCAGGTGAGCAGTTCTGCATCTGGTAAGACAGAGACGCGAGGAGAGGAGGGAGAGGGATGCGCTGTCCATCTGTGCAGTGCCTGGTTGGAGACTGCGGAATTGCTTCAGCGTAAGGATCAGTACTGCAAAATCAAGGTTGCCTTGCAGCAAGGGAAACGTGCCTAAACCCTTGGATGTTAAATAATGCATTACTTTCCACAAATGGAGGGTGAGAAATATTCTGGTTATGTTATACTATTCATAGTCATATAACTTTTTGGAGCCGCACCAGTTTAGAGTATGCGTGAATTTTTATTTTTTTTTATGTGTGCATCTGAGTTTGCTGGGTCTGGGTGAGGCATTGAAACGCAGGTACCTACTTAGGTTTTTAGGATGTAGCTAGTTAACTTCAAGCTCTAAAAGGAGGAGGGAAACTTCTAATACTGGGGTAGTGGTTTATGTGCATTTGGGAAGCATGAATCATTTTTAAGGGAGTTATGCATATTTTTTTAGGGTGTATTCATCTTTGGAATGGTACATTTAGATGGGCTTGGGTTTTTGTAGGAAAGCTTCTACTTTCTACCTTGTGGCCAGAGAGAGAGCTTCCTTCTACCTTCTCTCTGACTATGGCTTTAAATAGTTCTTGAGGAAATTTTCTTTGTTGCTGGCTTTTAGCCTCCTACCTTTGTGAGCAACTATGAATACTTCCCCTTGTCTTGCCCATGCCCTGATGGATTAGACTGCTTTTCTTTGTTAGGCTTTTTTATTATCCCTTTCAATTCAAGATTTGCAAGCCCTTTTATTCTGGTCTCATTCTAATGTCTTTCAGCTTGGTTACTTTGCAGAGTGAGCAACACAAAGCTCTGACCTAGATGCAGGGAAAGCATTGCCAGTAGCTCAGCAATTTTCTTCTGAGCTGCTATTACATCGAATAGCACAAAGGTTTCATTGTGGTGTGTTACAGCTAAGAAGAAACCTATTTCCTCAGTGCATCAAAATTGCCAAATCCCAAATATAACACCACCTTTGTTTAATTAATGATCACCGAAATTATAGTTTGTTTTATTCTGCCTCGAATTCACTCTAGAAAATGAATTTATTAGCCTTATGATTAAGCAATGAGCCATAAATCACAATTAGAAAGAGCTGAGTGCAGTATGATATGCTGTTCCATTGCAGTGTGCTGTTACATTTTCACATAAAAATCAGTGTTTGAAATACTATGATATCTACATTCTGCATTAGACATTATAGAGGTTTTCTGTCCCCAGTGGTTTGCTACCATCCATATCCATAAAAATTTATTGAATCAAGATGTATGGGAATGAGGATAATAAATGAATAAAACAATTTTTTCATTAGGGAGGCTGTAGAAGATATATAAGTTTGCAAACTAGTAAAATGTTCTGCTATAAATGAAGAATTCATTCAAGTCTTTTCCTTTGCAAAAAAGGAGTACGTGATAATAGTTTGATAATTTGGAATTTGTCATTAATGCAGGTGTGTATGTTTATTTCTGTATACACTTTTATGCTTTTAATTTTAGGAGTGAAAGGGGATTTTACTAGCACATGATTATAAGGAAATTATATTTTTATAGGCTGCTTATAAGCATGTTGTGTAAGCAGGCAAATCCTAAGCAACAGTCTGTGCACAAAGATTGGCTAGAGGGGGATAAGAAATAAATGTTTAGTATTTATATTTCATTTCTGCACATTTCTTGCTCGTCATTTGCCTATTTTTAAGCAGTATATTGTGATACTTGTCTATAGATGCATATAGAATAAAATTATATGAAGATAAGGTTATTAACTTAATGGTTTCCTTAATTTATTTTTTCATCTTTTGTCTTGTACAATCTAACAGTGCTTCAGGTTTATTCTTACTGTGAATTTGGTGTGGATTAGCCCCAGCCAGCAAAGTAGCCAAATAAGCAAATATGCAGCCACTTGCTCAGCTCCTTTTGTCCCGTGGTGGGATAGGGAGGAGAATCAAGGGGGGAAAAAAAGTAGAAACTCGTGGGTTGAGATAAGAATAGTTCAGTAATTAAAACTAAATAAACTACAATACTGTGATAATAGTAGTAAGAGAGAGGGAGCAGGAGCAAGAGCAAGAGAGAGAGAGAGAGAGAGAGCATGCACAGTAAACCCTGAGAGGAACAAGTGATGCACAACACGATTTCTCATCACCTGCTGACAGATGCCAAGCCCATCCCTGAGCTGCAACCAGCCCCTCCTGGCTGGTCCCCCCACNCCCGTGGTGGGATAGGGAGGAGAATCAAGGGGGGAAAAAAAGTAGAAACTCGTGGGTTGAGATAAGAATAGTTCAGTAATTAAAACTAAATAAACTACAATACTGTGATAATAGTAGTAAGAGAGAGGGAGCAGGAGCAAGAGCAAGAGAGAGAGAGAGAGAGAGAGAGAGAGCATGCACAGTAAACCCTGAGAGGAACAAGTGATGCACAACACGATTTCTCATCACCTGCTGACAGATGCCAAGCCCATCCCTGAGCTGCAACCAGCCCCTCCTGGCTGGTCCCCCCACTTTATATACTGGGCATGATGTTCTGTGGTGTGGAATACCCTTTGGCCTGTTCGGGTCACCTGTCCCAGCTGTTGTCCCTCCAAATTCTTGTGCCCCTCCTCACGGTCAGAACATGAGACACTGAAAGTCCTTGGCTCAGTGTAAGCACTGCTCAGCAACCAAAACATCAGCGTGCTGTGAGCATTATTCTCATACAGAATCCAAAACAGAGCACTGTACCAGCTAGGAGGAAAATAAACTCTATCCCAGCCAAAACTAAGACAGAAGTTTAGATCAGAAAACAACTCAAAACATGTGGAAGATTTTCACTGACCTGAATGGTCCTTTGTACATCAATACTGCCAGAGGCTCACATGCAGTAGTAACTTATCCACTTTAAACAACGTGGTAACCCAGTTATGTTTTATTATTGATACCACTTCTTAATTTCACAGTAAACAGAGCATGAATGCTGCTTTTATTTGCACATGTATGGATAATATTAAGAGATGTCCATGATGGAGGAGTCAGTGATGGGTATAGTCAAGAATGTCACATTACTGGTATTTGAATTAAAGATGGATGAAAGACTTATTTTAAGAAAATTTTACCTATAAAAAAATCTTAAGAGTGGTGGGCCATCACATTTATTTTTGTAAGCAAATATACATTCTTTTTCCACATCTGTACCAGCTGTGTGAGTGTAAAGGCGTTGTTTCTAGGAGTGTCAAAGATGTACAGTTCCAGTTTCTTTTGGCCATTATTTTTAATTCAGTGGTAAGGTAGTTGCATTGCTGATTTTGTTTCTCCTTGTTAAACTTCTTCATTGTAAAGGCTTTACATCTATTAAAAATAGAAGGAAGGAAGACATGTTTTTGTGTAATTAGACCACAGACTTGCTACCTGAGTACAAAACTCCTTCATATCCTAATGCTGCAGTGTCTGAAACACTGCACAGCAGTGTGGCATGACTGGAGTAACTCAGGGGTGGGCTGGGATGTAAACTCAGAGCGTGTGCGTTCCTCTGCACTATGTGCCCATGTCCTTGCCTCTGCCCTGAGGTAAACACAAAGCGGAACAGGCTTATTTCCATGGAGGGATAAGCCACCTGTCTGTCAAGGAATATAGTGAGGTAAAAAGTCATATAAGCGGTCTCACAGGTGCTGTAAGTTCAGACTCATTCTGCTTTTAGTGATGTGTCCCCTCTGCTCCTGAGCTGAAGGCACCCATGCTGTGCCTAAAGCACAGGGCGGGGCCCTTCTGCCCCGAGCCCCGAATTCTCTCCCTGGGCTGTTTTGACTTGCTGGCCTCAGACTTGTGGGTTTGCCTTTCTGGTTTTGCTCCTGAAAGGAAGGATAGTGTTATTTACTTACTTTCTATGGCCCTTGGCAATTTTTGGCGAAAAATTAGAAATGAGCTTGACATCTGAACTTGCTGAAGTATTTCAGGTGGTTGTAGGAAATCCAGTTACTCTGCAGAAGGAAAACAAGAGACATAGAACATAAGAAAAAATAAATATTGCAAGGCTTTCATGAAAGCAAATACTAATATTACAGAAAAAATAAATATTGCAAGGCTTTCATGAAAGCAAATATTAATATTGTAGAAAAATGCTGAGAATGGATGCTGTAAGGTCGTTTCAACATTATTGATTCAGCTTTTATATGTAGTCTAGAGCACATGATTTTGGTCTATCTGAATTATAGATAACAAATGTACATAACTGATGCACATATTTTGAACCTTTTGGGTTTTTATTCTAGAAAAATCCTGTATTTGTCTTGTACTGCTCCCAAAGTCTTGATTGGTAAAAAAAAAAGGAATCCAGTGTTTAGTTCTTAAAAGAAATCAGACACAAAAAGTTGGATGTAAAGCTTCATGTTTTTCTATGAGTCTATGGTAAAGTTGCATTTTAGTAATATTGAGAATTCTTTTTATTAAAACAGGAACAAACTGCATCAATAGTTACATAGTTCCAGTCTAGAAAGTATTAGATTTAAGAATATAATTTGGAAACTGCCAAATCATATACTTTATCAAATGACCAAGTTTCAGAGCTTTAAGCAGACAAATGGCACTTGGAATCTGACCAATTCTTAGAAGGATCATTATATTCAAAATGCAACAGCACCATTTCTCAAACTTAAAACGGTCTTTATCAGTTTTAATACACCAGCTGCTCTCTGTATCCTCCCTCCACTACTGGGCATTTGGTTCTGGGAGGCCTTGCTGGGAATCTCCCAGAAACTACTGTTTGTCAGTTATGCAAACACTTAGGTTCTCACTGAGTTGAAAGGTTATTTGTTAAAAAGCATCTGCATTGCTGCAGGATTTTTGTCTTTTCCTTCCATTGCATTTTTAAGGGTGCTCAAACTGACAGAGTTAAAAATAATGTATTATCATCATGAATTCTTCCTGTTTAATGTTCTGTGAATTTATAGCTGCAGTTTAAAGAAGATTCAAGATGTGGTTTTACTTGCTGTTTTTCAGGAAGCATTTCTTTGCATCCTTTTTAATCATGCATCATGATTTTTTTTAAAGCATCCCTCTTAAATGCTCCTGTCTGCCTGCTGCTCCTTGTCACAACTCTGATGTTACAGATGTACTTCCTTCTGGGGCAGGCGCTTTTGTTTTTAGAAGACCTTATGCTTTACCTTTGTAGGTTTCAAATAGCAAATGAAAATTTTGAAAAAAAAACCTCAGAAGTGTGTCTGTGGGGAACCCCACTAGTCAACTAAATTTCCATACTAAAATAAAAAAAAAATTAATACCATCTCAGGAGGCAGAGGTGTCTCATTTGGTGGGAGAGTGGCCAGGTTTCTGTACAGGATGCTGCAGTGCACTCAGCTACCTGTCCTCACCCTATTTCACCTGCTACTCCTGCCTTAACGCAGTCACCAGCTGATGTGTGAATATGTAGTTGATGTCAATGAATATGTAGTCTTGTGATTCCGTGAAGGGGCCTTTCTGTGAAGAAAGACAAGCATCGCCCTCTAATTAAGTTATTTCTCATTTTTCCATCTTATATTTAAAACCAGAAATAACCTTTCTTTTGTACTTTCTCTCTGTTTAAACGAAGAATGCTATAGTGAACCCGGCTCTCGTTTATACTTGCTTATTTCTATCACCATGTCCACCCAGCACAGTCACTTGCCAAGGAGAAAGGCATCAGTTAAGGAGACAAATGTGCATTACATTTTCTTATTTAAAAAAAAAAAAAAAAGTCTTTCCTGTTACTAAAGGGAAAGGTGGTCTAAAGAAACACAGTACAGACTTCTGAGGTAATGCTGGGGTCTCAGTGACTTAAACAGAGCCACAGAACTCATGCTGAAACCAATATTGAGTATGTTGCTGATTTTAAGACTAAGTTTTAAGCTGATTTTTTGCATATTATACATATATAGGTGTATAACAGCACATCTTGCAGGATATACTGTGCTTCTATAAATACAGATCCAACTTAAAAGCTAAAATAATTATTGAAACCAGTGTGTAGCATATTAAAGTGCCTATATCTTTTTGCATTGGAGTACTGCAGTGACCTGACAGGTCTGGAGTAACTGTATGAGATCTCTGAAATGTCCTGAGCATTAAAAAGAACTCCAAACTCTAGCCTGAGACCTACATATAGAGAATATGGCTATAGCCTCAGGCTGATGTGAATGTGTGGTGCATGATGATGAAAAGTAAATTTACACTTTGCTCTTGTGCTTCACTGTTTTTGAGAGTTGGGTGCAGCAGGTGGTCACGGCAGCAACATTGCTCATCTCCATGAGCTCATCTCTCTGCCAGCTGTTGATCACCTACTGCACTGTGAGCAGAGCAGTGGAAATGAAGGGTGAAGTGGTATTTGAGCTCCACCACTCGTGTCAACACTATGCAGGCAGAGATTACTGCTGGAGTGTAAAGTTCAGTGAACGCCTCGATACCCCAGTGTCACTGACAGAGGTATAAACACTACATAAATTTTGGAGGCTGCTTGTATGAATACATCTGTAGTTATCCTGACACTAGTCAGTCTGTAATGGTCCCAAGTGTTTAGATGGAAAACTGTTGGAAAAAAGAGGGTTATATATCTTAGCAGTACTGACGCTATCAGCTGCATAAGCCTGTTTCCCTTTCTAACAATGTATGGTTTTATTAAGCTTCTTTCATGGAAAAATGCCTAGGCTTACCACTAAACCCAAGTGAGTAATTGACACGATCTAATGATACCACTATGTCTGTCCTACACCTCATTTTTAAGCATACCCCTTGAGAGGAAAACTAACACTTTCCATTTTCTCATCAGGCTGACTTTGATGGTGCTGCAGAAGATGTAAAAAAATTAAAAAAAAGACCAACTGATGAAGAACTGAAGGAACTATATGGATTCTACAAACAGGCTACTGTTGGAGATATTAATATTGGTATTCCTATATATACTTCACATTTACTCTCATATCTTAATGAAATCAAGCTAATGTTATGTAAATCTGCATGATAATCAAAGGTATGCATTTATTTTGGCAGAATGTCCAGGAATGCTAGATTTGAAAGGCAAGGCCAAATGGGAGGCATGGAACCTAAAAAAAGGTGTTATTCCAATTACATTTACATCATGTAGTGATGTTTATAGGATTACAAATGAGGAAAGATAACAACTCCTACTTTTCTTTGCAGGTTTATCAAAGGAGGATGCCATGAATGCCTATATCTCTAAAGCAAAAGCAATGGTAGAAAAATATGGGATCTAGAATACTCAAAATAATTCCCACTAATAATTAATGCTTCAGTAGCTAATGAACTAACTCATTTGAGAACAATGCAATACTAACTCCTTATGGTGTAGTCTTAAGCAAAACCAGTTTGACTGTAAAGGGTATTTACATACATACTCTGTTTTTAGATTGTATCTTATTCTAAATAAATTTGAACCTAATAAATTAAGCTTTCCAAAAGAATTGTGCATTTTTGTGGGTATTAAATTATATTTAGCATTTTTACAGGAGCAGCCAAACAGAAGCTCTGAAAGTAATATGACACAGCTGTCATTTTTTTGGCAAATGATGTTATGGAACGAGGTGAAGAGTTTGTGCACATGCAAAATGAGAAGAAGGAAAAGATGAAACTTTTTTTTTAAGAACCAAAGCAAATGTTTATTTCCAAAAAAACCCAAGAACCCCCCCTTTTAAAGGATTACAGAGGAGGAGCAGAACAGCTCTTAGGCATAACTGCATGATATGTACAGAAAGAATGACTTATTGTGAAGCGCTGTGGACTAATATTACACCTTCTGCTATTAAAATAGAGGGAAATACTCATAGACCAGCTTTTTCTATGCATCTTGCTATGTGTTTTGTCAAGAAAATTCCATTAGCGGGTTTCAGGAGATAAAAGTGACCTCCAGGAAGCTCGCAAAAAGATGTATCTCCACTTGTTACTTCTTGCCAAGCTGAAAAAGATACTTAAAGTGTCAGAGAAATGTCAACTTTTCTGACAATTTTACATAACTATTTCAAAGTTATTATTTAATAATTATTTTAAATCCATTATCAACTGTTTAGTTCATACACAGAAACTGCTCTGTTGATTTGTTTCATTTCAGAAGGAGATAAAATACTCTGGAAAACTCATTAGCTGATGCAATTCAAGAAACAAATGCATAAATATAAGAGGAAAATCATTTAAGGAAAGTACCTCGTAGATCATATGGTTTATCATCAGACCCACTAAAGCAGGTAATATCACAAGAGAGGGGGATATCCGTTTCTGCCTTCTCAAAACTGTGAACATAAAAGCAGTCATAGAACATTTGATAAGATACCTATATTAGAATTTGTTTCCATATACAAAACTAATTTTTCGTTTTTTAGAGGTTTTTTTCCAAACCCTAACAAACTTCAGGAATTAGATTATGCAGAATATCAGAAGGAATTACCATGCCTGGAAGAGTTTTAGCTCCCTGCCCTACTGCAATTAGGTCTAAAATTTTAAAGAAAGAATAGTGAGGGAAAAAAAAAGAGCTTCAACCTGCAATAAAAATTGTCACCTACAATAAACAATTGTGTTTCCTACTCATATTCGAGTTCTGGTGTTTCATGGCGTCTCAGTTTCAGGTTCCTAAGACCAAAAGAGGTCCCACACCCAGGAGTATAATTGTCTTTTCCAAGGTAGGAAACCTTAACCAGTCAGCCTTAACCATGCTAGCTGTAGTGTGACATCCAGCAGGGTCAGCAGTCAGGACAGAATGAGCCATTTGCTCTCAAGGTGTCCAGAACAGAGGGACTCTTTGCTTGTGGTTAGGCTAGGGGACCTTGGATCAGGATGCTGAATGCAGTGACCCTGAAGCATGATCAGCTGAGATTATTAGCATCAGAAAACAATAAAAGGTGTGAGAATATTCCCTTTTAGTGGCTGCTAGCTTTGGATCCTAAGTAGAACTGTAATTCTACAATGACATGTTCACTACTGCAGTAACAGGTGCAGTTGTTACAGTAAGCAGTGTTTTCATCTGAGATTTAAATACTAGAAAACAAAAAAACACACAAATGAGAAAACTATGTTTGCTGTTTCATAATCTTTTTATAACAGAAATGAAAACAAATTATAAAGAAAGAAAAAAGAAAATCTGACATGATCAGACAGAAATAAAAGCGTAAAATACAAATTCAAATGTAATAGAAAATTCTAAAACTTACGAAAACGTCTGTAAAACTCTAAAGTCTTCTCTGAAAGTAAGCAACTGGTCTTTCCTAACGTCTTCATTAGACAGAAACTCAAAACCAGGTCCTCCTATTATTTGTATATATGCAAGAACTTCTTCATCATTTGCATCAGATATGGGTATGCTTTTGATGGGAAGAATTGCTTCAGACTGCCAATACCAGACAAAACAGATCAGGTTTAATAATATACTTTAACCAATCTTTTCATTAAAAATTGTTTTAATAAAAAGTACAATAATTCTGCATTTCCAAAATACAATGACTGACTAATTTAACATCCACAGAATACACTTCTTGGAATGAGTTAGCAGACTATGTTTGCTGAACTCTACAAATTATGAGTGAGTGAGCCAAGTGCCTTCCAGGTCTGAAGCTTCCACAAATAACTATTAATTCAATTTTACTTAAGTTTGACTCTTACTATTGAAATGCTACTAATAAAACAACTAATTTAAGAGAAAGAAAGCTTAGCAATGAACAAAAACCTGACTAATATAAGACTGAAGTGGCCAACTGTTTATGGAAATCTGCAAGAATAACAATTGCTCCCATTAATCACTAGCTCATACTCAGGATTGTTAAGAAGCCCCAGAATCATAAAAAGAAAAATGGCAAATGCTGACTGAGGACAGGATGGGTGGGAAAAAGCCACTTCATTGCTGATTTCCTGAGAAAGACTAGCAGAGCCAGCAGAACCTCAGAAGAAAATGATTAAAAAGCCAACAATAATGAAGAGGGAAAGAAATGGACAAATGTACTGGGGGCTGATGTGGGCAGTTTATGAAAGACTAGGTTAAGACATTTCACATCTTACAGAGTAGGGAGGGCCACTTAGTATTTTGTTTTGATTACTTTTTAGTTTTAAGCCAACAGCCATAGTGAATAACACAGTATTCAAAAAGGTAGCATTAGCTTAAGGAGACTGTTCTCCTGAGGCTGAGGTTAGCAGCAGTGCATATTGTGTAACACAAAATTCTGCATCCACCTCAGAACGGTTTCCTCTAAAAAAAAAAAAAAAGCCCATTTCTCTCCATAAATTCTGAAGCAATGCTCATTTTGTATTAGATCTAATCTTCATACCATACTGTCAAATGTTATTTTTACTTTTGGTAGCTAATGTACTGCTTTGTTTCATACTGTTAATGATTCTGTAACTTACATTTGGGGCATGTGCCCCGGATACAAAAAGATGGACCGGCTCTAGTCCATACTTTTCTTTCAAATGTAGTGCAACTGCAAAACTCAGGTAAGATCCAAAACTACAGTGAAAAGAGAAATGAAAGCAAAGTAAGCAAAAACATACATAAAACATGGAAAATTTAAACATAATTTGAATTTCAGTGCTAATTGTCTATCTTGAACAGTTATTGAAACCATATATGGCATGTAAATTATACTAGTTAATTGACATAAAGTTGACACAGTTCCGTGTTACAAATCAGACCTTTCCTTAGGCTCTCTTTCTTTTAGCAGACTCTCTAATTTGCAATACAAGCAGTTATTTTGAATACTTGGGACTAAGTGATCTTCAAAATCTATGTTTCATTAGTAGTTCATCTCCTGCATTCATGTAGATCAAGTACTGACACGAATATTAACAATAAGTGCAGTTATAACTTATCAGAAACATAATGTGTTCAGACGTGTATTGCCTAAAGCGAAAAATAAATAAATAACCAGAGTCTTTGAAAGCAACAACATGTTTTCCAGAGTTCAAAGACAGAAGCTCATTCATCAGAGTGTCTAAAAATGTATATATTTTTACCTGTGACCAAAAAATGCAAATGGTTTTTCTTGCAGTTCTTTTAACAAAACACTTGTAACTTCATCAACCATGCTTGTCATGTCTTTTGCAAAAGGCTCATCAAGACGAGTTTCTCTTCCAGGAAACCTTACACAGAACACTGCAGAAGAGGTGGAGGAAGGGAAAGAAAAGAATTATAGTTATTTCAAATAGATACTGTAAAATAATTTTAATAATGTTTTTTAATTATACTTCAGAATATATAGACTATTTAATCCTTTTTACAGTTGATACTGTAGATTTGCTATTCCTACTACCCTGTTCTAATTCTGTGAGAGATTAGGTTTCTGTCCTTTCCTTTTACTCACAAATGTTGTCTCTGCAGTTGATCTTGATAAATGCCTTGGGTGAGAATCTACAAGCTAATTTCAGCCAATGTTTGAAGGCAACTTTATTACTATTAATAAGAACCACAAATTCATTAATTTCAAGAACAGTAAGTTTGGGGATTGTGTAAAATATATCCTTTCAAGGACAACAGAAAGATAAACTATATTAGATTTGTACAACCCCTGTTTTCTTCTTTGTCAGCTTTTCAGCACGGCACATTGTAAGATGTGGAATCATAGTACAAATTGGTGGATGTTCCTATTTATTTTTGTATTTCTATGGAAAGACATTTTACGTGCCTTTATTATATTCCTTTCAAAATAGAGGATTTTCCTCTCCTTGTTTAGTGAAAGTAAGGAACGCATAAATCAGAAAAAAATGTTGATTTTCTAAAATTCCCTTGACAACCTGCATACTGCCAAACTCATGTAGAAGTAATGGGTCAGACACAAAGTATTTTAGAAGAGATAGAATAAATCACTACTTAATACCATACATAGCAGTACAGAAATGTTTGCATCTTCTATACTTTCTTTCTGTAGAAATTATCTCTGAAAGACCATGCTACACCCTGATTTTATTCATTTGTGTCTGCAGTTGCTCCTAGGTCATTTCCTTAGCAACTTTGTTGGAAAGAGTTCCCGTGGACAAAACCTTTTTTTCTTCCCCCCCCCCCTCACAATTTGAAGGAAAATTTAATGTTACTTGTGCAACTGCTTCCCAGAAAATGTATGAGCATTTAGAGGACTGGTAGAACTGCAACGGCAATGCTCATAAATACGCAATTGTTTTTTTCTTTGTGGAAAGTCTGCAAAATGGCCTTGGTTCCTCTTCAAATAGTTCAAGCAATAGATCTTTTTAGTGCTGACATAGTCTGAGAGCAATGAGAAATACTTTGTAATGCAACTAAATGTTATTTCACTGTTAGAAATACAGTTTGAACTTCAATTTTGACACAAGAAGCACAAACACTGGATAACAGATGCTGTGCAGCCTCTCAACATTAAAAATGGTTCTCATATCTTCACTGTTAACTTTGCTGGTGACTGGTTTATTAACAATATGCTATGTATTGCTGCTTTCTGAATCATATCAGTAGTTTCTGAAGCAGTCAAGCTCACTATAGGCCTGTGTAATTTAGCTCTGAGGATATAACCTTTTAACCTACTCAAATATAATTTGATGCAAGGTGGTACACAAAATGTGCCCTAATGGAAATGCTAGCTCCTAATGAATGCTAGCTTCATCCTTTCTGGAGAAGACCTGTTGGATAAAGATTGCAGTGATCTCAAGATTATTATATTCCATCCAAAAAAAAGTGGTTTCTATGTATTTCCGACTTCCTTAACTTGTGCTTTAACTACAAAAACTACTAACCTTCAATTGAGTTGCTAAATAGTTTGCCCCACTGAACAAGTTGGGTAGTACCACCTCCAGCCCACGGAAAGCAAATCAGTCTACAGAGAGCATTTGGCCTTTTGTGTGCACAAGCAATCACCTTCTCCATTCCTAAAAAAAAAAAAAAAAAAACAAAGACAACAACACATCATTCTAGAACAGGACTTTTCAGGTATAGGAAAATTGGAGTGAATTAAGTCTAAACTGAAATAACGGCCTGCAATATTTTATATGATCAGATCTGCTTGTGCTACAACAGTAATTTGTTAGCTAGAAGATTGCCTTCCTGCAACAGTGTAAACCAGTTCTACTTTTACAAATTATGGTGGAATAGTATTGGGCAATACCCTTGGTTAATATTTTCTCAGTCACTGACCATAGCAAACACTACAAGCAGCAAAATAGATTGATAAGTGATCTCAGGATGACCATTTTAAAACACAGGCTTTTAGAACATACACAAAAGGTCCACCTAAAGACCTAGAAGACATAGGGTCCACTTAATACGGTATTCTCTCTACCACAGCGGTAAAATAGATGTCTAGGGAACAGCAGGATGCAGTCTCTTTATGTATAGGAAACATCTAAGAAATACTCTTTCATATATTTTTCCAATTTCCCTTGAAATTCCTGTGGACACTTGGCATCTATAACATCCTCTTGCAATGACATGCACAGCTCTACTAGCTTAAACCATAATGAACTATGTCCTTTTTTGTTTTTAATCTGAATCCTACAAAGTCATTTGATGGACACAGGGTAGAATAATAAAGAGAATGAATAATGCATCTCTCAGGGTTTGCCACTGAGCTTTTCTGAGGTCTTCTGTGATACTGTCTTTGCCCTCAGTCAGCAATTTTTTCTGAATGAAAAGGCCTGACTTGCTTATGTATCCCTTATATGGCACTACTCATGACCATCATCACTGCCCATCTCTGGACTTCTAATTTTGTTACATTCTTTTGAGATGGTGGAGTAACCAGAGCCACATTCAGCTTTATCACAGCAGCTTCAGTATTTTTGTTTAATGACTGATAGAAGCAACACCTTAAGCAAGATTTATAACTACTCTTTCCTTCTTGCTGAGAAGGGAAAATAGCATTGAAGTTGCCAAGTACATTGTCTGAAGCATCAGAAACTGTCTTTACTTTCTGAAGGAAAAAGCTATTCCCAACCATTTTTATTCTTCTTTGCCAATTTTCTTGTCCTTTATTCTTGTTGATTAGATTTGTAGATGTAAGCACTGAAGAGTGACATTTTACTACTGATAGTGTGTCAGGCTTTGTTCTATCAAAAGAACCTGGAAACACCATGTGCAACAGAAATACCTGGTGAAAATAAATTCATTAGAAACATAGTGATAAAGAATTTTTATAAAATGATTTCTGCAACCATTAGAATAAATTCTCATGTTCTTCTTAAAAGGATTGAAAAAAATAGTAATTAGGGGATAACAAGTAGCAAATTTTCCAATGCTGCAAATCATTAAGGGTATTATTTCTTGCTTTGAATGTAGCTTAGCATATACAACGGCTGATTCATCATAAAATACACCTGTATGTCTTCATGCAGTCTTTTCTACCTGCACAAAAAGTTTGAGAAATGCAACCAGATCAGAACAGGAAGCAATTCAGACCTCTTTTAAAACTAGTTCATACAAGAAAGACAGAAGAAAACCCCAAATGTTGCTGTGGCAGTTGCTTGATTTTCTCATATGCTTAAACTGGAAAGTTTGTCAACATTTGTTAAGAATCACTTCAAAAAAACAATGAGATGAGCAAGCGAAGGAAAAAAAAAAGTGTATCAAAAATCAGTGGACAGACAAATCGAGCTTAAAAGTAGCTGAAGGATAGTGGAACCAGTGCTGCAGGAGACAATTCTTTTGGTGAATTCATTTAGCTTCAGTACAATTAGCTCCATTTACACAGTCACTTCTTCCACAAAAAGACACAAAACCTCAAACATTTCGGAAGCCAATGTTCTAAATCAATGTTTTAACTGTCAAGTTAAATCTCTTCTCAAACTATTCCAAAGGTGATACAAAAATTTCAAGCATGATAAAGAAGCACATTTACTCAAAGTTCTTAAATTATTGGAAGATATATTACCGAATCTTTCTCACATGCAGGTTTATTCCATCATCATCCAGCTTACTTTAGATACAAATACCTGAAAGCTGAGGAGACCACCAGTGCCAGGAAACGACAGCCAAAGGGCGAATCCACTTCTCGGCGCCTCACGGCAAGAGGCTGCAGACACTTCCATTTAAGTCTTTTCTAGGCTTAAGGGGAGGAGCTCACACCCAAAAAAAGTCAGGACTGAGGCATGGAGCATCCCAAAATGGAGACAGACATGACACAGCATTTGGCAGAAGTATAAGGAAAAACATACTGCATTAATCTCTGTGATTTAAAATGCACAGGTTAGCTTGCCCATGACAATACAGAAGTTGTAGCAGTTTTAATACATAGAGACCCACAATGTCACTGATGAAAAAGCCTGTATAAAGAGCCAGCTTTTTGTAAGAACTAGATCCAGAAGTAAGGTGCTTACACTACTGCTGAAGAATTTTGCAGGGTTCTGAAAATGGTAATGTAGGAGACCATCATCTGAATTGATTAAAACACTGAATTTGTCTAGTAGGCCAGTTGCACTTTCTGCAAGCTGAAAGGCATAGTGTTGTATGAACTACGCACAGTGACTACATATGCTGATTTCATGTTAGCTACTATATTATGCCCCTGATGACCAGATGCTATGAGTAACCTAAAAACACTAGTGTATTGCATAACTGCGTCTGTAGTACTAGGAAGACTAGCTTTTTCCACTGCTTCCACTACTTTTACTTTTTTTTTTTAGTGTTATTCCACCAAGACTATCAGTAACAATAATAATCAAAAATATTCACAAGCAGTGATAAAAACTAAGGAACCTGAGTGCCAAATTGGGTTCTGATGCTTAACTTGGACATGTAAGCTGGAATATTTTGTGCTTTTCACATTATTCTTCATTTTTATACGTTTCTCTTCATCATTTCTAGGAAACTGAAAAATCTGTGGTGTTAACCTGCTGACCAGCCAGTCATTAAGCACTGCTCCTTTCCCAAAAGACGTCTGCAGTTTTCTACTCATTTCTGATTACTGCTTTCTTGGAGAACCCTAAATCAGCCCTCCTGGCTGCAGGCTCTTCAGTGAGGGCTGGTCCCATACCCTGCAACTGCCACTTCCAAATGGCAAAAGTAGAAACTTACAGTACTTTTATTTTGTAATTCACAGGTTTCATAGAATATTCTGAGTTGGAAGGGAGCCACAAGGATCATGAATTCCAATTCTCTGGTGAATGGTCCACATGGGGATCAAATCCACAACCTCAGCGTTATTACCACGATGCTCTAACCAGCTGAGCTATGAAGTAAAATGGGGCACACCCACCTTTTGGAGGTGCACAATATAAAGCATCTTATTTATCATATCAGCTAGTCCTGACCTGTGCTGTTGTGCCCAATACAGCTTCTCCATATGATGTATTTGCTAGCAGAGATATTTATCAACTGCAATTTTTAATAAAGCACCTAATACACTTTATTTATTCCTACCTCAAATTGTGCCAATAGTATAAGGTGACACCCAATGTTAATGTTACAAAACCCAGCTGTTACAAACATCAGGCCCACTAATAATAATCGTAAAAGTAATAAAATACTACTGGAAACAATTATTTCCTCACTAAGGCTGAAAATAAAAGAGGTTAAGAGTAAGATTTTTGAAAGTATAGCATTAATCAAATAGACTGTTTCCTTAAAAATAATGAATTTATAATTTGTTTGGTTTTGTTTGCCTTCTAATTTTTTTCTTTGTATTATAGGACTAGAAAATTTATTGGTTTTCATACAAAAAATGAAAATTTTCACATATTAAGTAGTTCTGGGAGATGCCACTGTCATATAAAATTATGCCTGCCCTTTCCAGGGCTGAAGGTAAAAGAGGTATTCACAGAACTGATTTGTCCACTCAGGACTAGTATAGACTACTAGACTACTTCAGTTGGAAGGGACTTTCGATGGTCACCTCGTCCAACCGCCTAACCAATTCAGGACTGACCAGGTTCAAGGATGTTATTAGGGATTGTCCAAATGCTTCTTAAACGCTGACAGGATGGGAGCTTTGACCACCTCTCTAGGAAGCCTGTACAATCTGAACATCCCCTGGCACAGCTCTGAACCGTTCCCACATGTCCTGTCACCGGATAACAGAGACCATAGCTCAGTGCCTCACTCCCCACTTCCCCTCTTCAGGAAGCTGAGGAGAGCAATGAGGCCTCTCAGCCTTCTTTTCTCCAAACTAGACAAGCCCAAAGTGCTCAGCCGCTCCTCACTGGACATTTCTTCTAGCACTTCTCATCAGCTTTGTTGCCTTTGTCTGGATGCGTTCAAGGACTTTCACTTCCTTCTTAAATTGCGGAGCTCAGAATTGCTCATAGAGCTCCAGCTAAAGCCATACAATCACTGAATACAGTACAATACCCACTTATTTGGGCTAGCTAGTGATGTCGTGGTGATTTGATGCACAAACCCCAGGGTGTGGTTTGCCCTCTTGGCTGCCTGGGTACACTGATTACTCATGCTGAGCCTGCTGGCAGCCAGCACCCCCAGATTACGTTCTGCAGGGCTGATATCCAACCACTCCTCTCTTAATTTATACTCGTGCTCTGCATTAATCCATGCTGGGCACAGAATCCATCAATTTGACTTGTTAAATTTCATCCCGTTAATAATAACCCAATGCTTCAATCTATCTAGATCCCTTTACAAGGCACTCTTTTACCTCAAGAGCGTCAACAGAGAGTCAAACTTTCTAGTTTTGTATCATCAGCAAACTTGCTAGTGGTACATTCCACTCCTGCATCCAGATCATTGGTAAATATATTGAACAGAACTGCAACTAGAATTGAACCTGTGGAACAGCACTGGTGATTGCCTGTGGCCAGATGTAGCTTCATTCAGTACGACCCTTTGAGCTCTGCCCTTCAGCCAGTTCTTTACCCTGAAGATGCTGTGGGGGACAGCCTTACTATATTCGAGAAAAAGTAAATCCACTGCATTCCTTTAATCCTCTAGGTAGATGATCTGCCTGATGAATGCATTATTCTTTAAATGCGTTTCAACAGTATGCGGTATAATCTTCTCCATAATTTTTCTAAGAACTGATGTTAGACTTAGAGGTCTGTAGTTCTCCAGATCTTCTCTCAAGCCCTTTTTATGGAAATAACATTGGCTAGGTTTCAGTCAAGCTTCCCAGACTCTCAAGACTTTTGGCAAACCAAGAGAGGTCTTACTGTAACATCAACTAGCTCCTTCAGTACTCTGGGATGAATCTTACCCGAAGCCTTGGAATTCAGCTGACACATCTGAACCCCGAGAATTTCAGTGTCCACCAATGGCAAGTCACTGATCCCACACTTGTGGAACTCATGTTCCTCCAGCTCAGGCAGCCCAAGGTCTATCAGTATTACTAAAGGCTGAGGCAAAAAGGTCATTGAATGCCTCTGTTTTTTCTTCATCGCCTTTAATCAGACAACAGTCTTCAACAAGCATAGGTCCAATGTTTTCTTTAGACCTCCTCTTGTAATCAGTGTACTTGAAAAAGCCTTTCTTGTTATCAGAAACAACAGTGGCCACTTTCAACTCTAAATGAGTTTTGGTCTTTCGTGTCTTCTCCTTGCTTGCTCAAACCACAGTCCTATACTCTTCCTGCAAAGCCTGACCTTGCTTCCAAAGATTACACAATTTGTTTTTCCTTTTGAGCTCTGTTCAGCCAAGGTGAAAATATTTCCAGGGCACTCCCATGGACTAAGTGTTCCCACTAGCATTGTCGCCCTCAGGTGATACCATGCCAGCTTTTGGCTTCTCTACTGTAACCCTGCCATTATTTCTGTCTCCCCTATCAATTCTATTTTAAAGGTCTTTTGATCAGTCCCACCAGCTTATGCCCAAAGACATGTCTCCCCATGAGGACAGGTGGACCCCATCAGGCCACTCGCCTCCTAAATGTTCTTCCACGGTTTAAAAAGCCAAAGATATGGTTAAAGTCCTAGTCCTGGAGTCAGGTATTGATATTCTGGGCTCACCTGTTTCTTCCAAAGTCTCCCTCCTGGGAAGGACTGAGGAAAACATTACCTGTGCTCCAGAATTCCTGGAACTCTTTCCAGGGCTCTTTTTGTTGTGACATCATTTGTACCCACGTGAAAGAGCAAAAATGGATAATAGTATTATAGTTGTATTAGGCGGTTCAGGTTCTATTGCAAGGGATTGGTCTCACTGACCTTGGCAAGACTTTGTACCCAGGGCCTCATACCTGTTCTGTCAGGGTCTCCTAGAGGGTAACTTAGAGTGTAAGGAGGGGCTTCTTTTACCACTCTGAGCTGAAACATTCTTCCATTCCTCCTTATCCCTTGTGGCTCTGCTTTCCTTCTGGTACAAAGCAGATCCAGGACCTGTCTCCCTAGTGGACATGCTGAGTTGGCTTCCATGTGTCACAGACGGCAGACTATGGCTCCACTGATCCATCTCCCTCTCAAACTCTTGGGTTCTCCTCAGAAGTTCCTCATCCCTAAAGATCCCTTAGCCCACTCCTGCAGGACCCTTTGAGCTCTTTTTGGATCACAGTAGTAATACAAATGGATGCAATAGTAAGTCAGGACAGTATGGTTCTTCTAGAAGTATGATTCTTTCAGAAACAATAAAGAAATACTGCAAGAGAAGATTTTTATCCAGTAGTTATCAATACCGAAAACTCAACAATGTAATTCCTGCTTAAGAACAGAAACATTGCTTGGACGGCTGCAATTCACTAATAGTAATTTCATATGACTCATTTTGAGCAGTAAAATGAGCACATATAGGTCCCTGAAGTAAAATAACAAAGCATGCACTTCTCAGTTGTATAGCCAGGATTTAAAGAACTGTATTGTGTATGTTGCTTAATAAAGGTTGACTTTTATTACTGACAGTTGTGAAATACATTGGATTATATGTACTGTGAGCAGTTTAATTTTTCTCCTCTGTCAGTCATTACTTATTGTCCATAGTTGTTTATTACTTTAACAAATCTGTACTGTTTTTAGCCCCTTTACTGCAACGATACTTCGTTTTCTAATCACTCAACTTCAAGTGGAAATCAAGTGGATTTGCAGAAGGTAAGACTTTAGAGATTTGGAAAGATGAGTGACATCAGAGTATTGAAGAGGTCTCCTCTGGGGTTCTGCCTATAGAGTTGGCAAACTTCTTCAAGAAAGGTGAGTTCAAACCAAATCTGATGCAAGGCATGGCTAGAAAAGAGAATTTATGAAAGAGAATACATTACCTTTTGCAAATACACTGGAATATGAAGGTGAGGGAAGTGAGGATATTGCAAGAAATGGTTAGATTGCTCATTAATTAACCATCGCTAGAAATAAGATGTTTAACCCCTAGACCCATTAGATTCTGGAGAGGGAATCTACTCGTTTCATAGCCTTAGCATAGAAGGTACACGTAGCACAGAGAACATAGGCACTACAATTGACCACAGCAATCCAGATCTTGCAGTGGGATGATCACATGCACATTCCACTTCCACCCTACAAGAAATGAAGACATGACTAAAATAGGCATGGGGTTTGTAAATATCACAGTTTGGTCTCATCATGCAGTGTTACAGAATGTATTCAGTGGACTTGTCCATTTCAAATTGATTACCCAGTGACAAGCAATTGCCCACTGTTTTAAACACAAATATTTTTGTGTAATGATACTGAAATCTCCACGCCTGCTCACAACCAACACTGTCTCTTTCAATCTGAAAGGTCTGCATTCATTACTGGCTATCCAGTTCCTGTGTCCATACTTATGAGCTCCCATTAGAAGAAGAAATTCATCAGCAAGTACTCCAGGAAAACCATTTCAAGTATTTTTTCCTCACACAAGCAGAAATACACTGATAAGGTATGGAAACAAATAAAAGATTCCTGTCAGAAATCCGCATGGCCTACAGCAATATTTGATGATAGTATTAGTAAAACCACTATCAAAATCAATATTGCCTTTGCTGCAAAGGAAGCTGATGTGAAGAAGGCAAGTATGGGGCGCAAAGAAACTGTGGGGTTCAGACAGTAACCCAAGACAAAGATGTAACTTTGAGGCAGATTTGTTACAAGCTTTGTCTGATCTTGCTGATGATGAAAGAGACAATCTGTCCCTTCCCAGCTTCTTGGAGCAGAGTGTCCTACCCCAATCTTTTTATCAGCACTAGCAACTATGCATCTATGTAGTAAGAGCACACTGTTTATCAAGCTGAAAACTAATACTTAACATTGTAGTTTAGTTTTCACCAACATCAGTCAGCTGACCCTATACAATCTCTCCATTTTTCCGTTGAAAAGGAAAAGAGCCTTTTATGACTTTTTTGCAAGTTTTGACCCATGCAATCCACCTGTATAGGTGCATGCTGGTATTACATATACAGCCCAAAGGTTTGGATGTAAAACACACATCTGTGGCAACCTAATGGAGCAATTTAACCTTAAGAATTATTTTACAACTCTTCCTGAAGCAAAGAATGTGCAGAGTCTGTCTTACTGGCTTGAAAGACACATTCAGCTGATTTCCACTCAGGGGAAAAAAAAAAAACAAAACCCAGGCTACACAAAAGAAAGAATTATTACATGAATAAATAATCTTTGGAGAACATTCAGCAAAATCTGTATTTATTTGAAATCTAAACATGCTTGGTTAGGGAAATGTCTTTTTTTTTCTTGTTTTTTACAAGACAGCATTTTTTAAAAATTGATTATTTCTAAATTGTCATATTTTCCTCTATTTCCACCTTTTGGTCTTATACCTAAGATCTAAGTGAGACACTATTACAATGAAGAGATGACACATAAGAATTCTTCTGCATAATCAAGATTTTCCTGGATTATAAAATTTTCAAGTGAAACAAGCTTTTATTTTATTACCTATAAATTTTAAGTTAGATGTGTGATCTGATGAATTAATAGCAAACAAATCTGCTTTAGAGTGCTCACAGTCAAAAAGAATGTTTATTCCTAAAACTATTGGCAAAGAAATGGGTCAGTGTGAGAAAAAAACCAAAACACTGTATTTTAAGAAAGTATTTCCTGGCTTTTATTCTCTTCGCATTTAGAATAAGCTGAAAATATAATTCTAGTTCTGTAAAGAGCTGTATAAAAATTAAGAACTATCAGTTAAATCACAGAATAATTTAGGTTGAAAGGGAGCTCTAAAGACCATACAGTCCAAGTCCTGTCTTGATAGGTGTATCTCCAAGGATAAGACTCCACAACCTCCCTAGGTAACCATGTTCCAGTGTTCAATCATGCTCATAGTGAGGATTTTTTTTTTCTATCTAATGCCTTGTATCTGCAAGTCTTTTGTCTTTTTGCTGAGTACATCCAAGAAGAACCTGGCTCTGTCCATCCTCTGCATATCCTTCCATTAGTTAGGTGAAGACATCCTCATTTAGCACTCCTCTCTTAGGACAAAATCACTTATCTCAGACTGTCCTTGTACACGACGCACTCCAGTCACAATTGCAGAACACTCTGCCACGATCATTTCAGTATTTCAACATCCTTCTAATACAGTGGAATTAAACATGGACACAGATGTAAGTATGCCAGAAGATTTTTTGATTATTTTTCAAACACGCTTTTGAGACATAGGCTTTCAGGGCATAGGACAGGTGTACAAGTATTAATTGAAAAGTAAAACTGAAAACATAAGTGGCAGCGAAACTGCTTTTGCACTGACCAGCTGCTTGGACAAATGGACCAACAGCCCCGTCCTGCAGGGAATGTAAAGCCAAAGGCAAAGAAACACTAAATGCTTGCAGCACAGGTCTACTTCAATATTTCCCCAAGGAAAATATATTCTATAGCACACAGTCTAGATATCTATTGAATGAGTGTTTGTGAAGTGCAGGAGTGTGGTATTTGCCAGTGGGTCACCCCAGGATGAAACAGGCTTCTCGGGTATCTGGGCACTTGTAAATCCTACATAGTAGACCCATCCCATTCTTTCATACATGAGTTAACTGCTTGTCAGCAGATTCTGGAAGCCAGGCAAAAAGTAACCCTACCCACAGATGGCAAGCAGATCCAAGTCTACTTACAGAATTTAGTTTTATGGCAGTCCATTCACCTCCTACCAATAAGCACAGAAGTGAAATAGTGAGCTGGGAGTCAAAATAACCACTTCACTGGTAGGTATGGAGTCTGTTATCAAAGCCACTGGATTGCTTACAGCTAGGGAGGCACCTGAGAAGCCTTGACAAGTCAAGGCATGGACAACTTGGTATCTGTAATCCTATAATAACAGAACTGGCAGGCTGTAGGACAATTAGGCAATGTAATTCTCTATTGATTTTATCTTTAGAAAGAGAAATGCAGTCTGTGCAGCTGAGGGATATCAGCATGTCTCATTGTCCTAATTATTGTGAGGTTTTGTTGACATTTTTTTCAACCAGTGGGGTTTTAAAAAATTTTTTCAGTTTTTTCAGTACTTTACACATTACTATATCACACAGATTTGGTTACATTCACTATTCACGTCATCATTTTAAATTGTTAAAAAATATGTATTTTTCAAGGTAAGTACTTAGGATTTCTGGAAAATTAAAGGTTCATGAAAAGAAGTGTCCAGTTAGAGAGAAAACACATCTGCCACATGCATTGTTATATTTATTACAGGTTTTTGAGGGTTATGCACTTATTTCCCTAAAAGTTTGTCTTCTCAGTGAAAAGCAATGGTGTGATCTGTCATCTAGAGGACAGCAAAATGAATAAACCACAGGAAAACATTTTCTGGGAAACCATATCTCAGTAGCCCTTGAGTTCAGGAAAACTGGTCTTGAAAAATAAAGACAAAGGCAATCTTTGTAATCATATCTAGACAGTATAAATTAATGGAAAAAAGTGGGGAGCATACTCGACTTTTCCACTGGTCATATTTTTCCCAGCAATATAGTTTTTCCATATTTCCCAGCAACATGGATGTATTTTTAGCAGATTATATTCCAAATATGTTAATGCCATTGCTAACATCTAAAAGCTATGGATGAAAAAAAAATATATGTCATGATCAACTGAAATTCTGTCCTCCAGAAATCTGTCTACCCATCCCTTTACTTAATCTTGAAAAAAAAAGTAGAAAATTATTAGAGAGAAACTTACTTGTGGAAGACTTGCAGCTGATATGCTTAAGCATCACTAATGCAAAATTATTGAAATAATTTATTAAAATAAAACTCAACATCCATTCCCCATTTTACTACTGGACCTTCCAGGGTGTTGAAACTGCAAATATACAGACCTTGTGGATGCTTCAAAAGTGAGCGTGACAAGGAGCAATATAATCTGCCCTCCTTTCTTACTGTTTCTGCTGTCAGCCTGGTTCTGCAATGGCACAGCTGCATAGCCCTTGCTCAGAATCTTTAGGAAATCATTAAATTGAGCAAAAGAGCTATAAAAAAGTCCATGAAATGTAAGAGAGATAAAACTGGAGATAAAGGATATTGAGATAGGGCCAGGCAAGAAACTCAGGAGGAAGGACATTAATGTGGAAAGATAACATCTCAAGGGAAAAAATTAGATGGAAGACAATCTAGATGAGGGGATTGAGTGCACCTACAGTAAATTCACAGTCGGGTGGGAGTGTCGGTGTGCTGGAGGGTTGGAAGGATCTACAGAGGGATCTGGACACTCTGGATTGATGGGCCAAGGCCTATGGTGCAAAGTTCAACAAGGCAAAGTGCCAAGCCCTGCACTTGGGTCACAACAATCCAGGCAGCACTACAGGCTTCAGGAAGAGCAGCTGGAAACCTGCCTGATGGCAAAGGACCTGGGGATGCTCATCAACAACCACCTAAATATGACGAAGCAGTTTGCCCAGGTGGCCAAAAGGGCCAATGGCATCCTGGCTTGTATCAGGCAAAATGTGTCCAGTAGGTCTGGGGAAGGGATCGTGCCTTTGTATTCGGCACTGGCGAGGCCATACCTCAAATAGGTGTTCAGTTTTGGGCCCCTCAGTAGAAGAAAGACATTGAGGCACGGCAGTGTGTCCAGAAAAGGGCAATGAAGTTGGTGAAATATCTGGAACACAAGTCCTGTGAAAAGCATTTTACCATACTGAGGTTGTTTAGCCTGGAGAAAACCTGGAGGGCGAACCTCATCACTGTCTGCAACTCCCTGAAAGGAGGTTGTAGCAAGGTAGGAGTCTCTTCTCCCAAGTAACAACTAATAGAGCAAGGGGAAAGAGCCTCAAGTTGCACAAGGAGGTTCAGGTTGGATATTAGGAAAAATTTCTTCACTGAAACAGTGGTTAAGCATTGGAAGAGGCTCCCCAAGGAAGTGGTGGAGTCACCATTCCTGGAAGTCTTCAAAAAATGAGTAGATGTGGCACTTTGTGATATGGTTTAATTGAGCATGGTGGTGATTGGTCAAAGGTTTGACTTGCTGATCTTGAGGGTCTTTTCCAACCTTAATGATTCTATGACTCTAGGATCAAGCATGTGCCATAGGGAGTAGTGAAAGCTGACTCTTTTCCATCTGACTTGCAAAGACTCTAGTGGTGGTTAACATAATAATACTCATTTAGTAAGGCATTAACACTGACTATCTGTCATTTGTGTTAGCCACAGCAGTAACAAAGTACATAACTGCTTTATATATAACTGCACATACAAGAGGTGACTGAACATAGCCTGAATCCAGAAAAGGAAGGGAGAGCAAGGTAAGTGTGCTGGTTTTGGCTGGGGTAGAGTTAACTTTCTTCACAGTGGCTAGTACAAGGCTATGGTTTGGATTTGTGCTAAACACACGGTTGACAATATAGAGATGTTTTTGTTATTGCTGAGAAGTGCTTTTTCTGCTTTTCCTACTGCCATGCTGGTAGTGGGGCTGAGGGTGCACAGGAAGGAAGTTGGGAGGAGGCACAGCTGGGGCAAGTGACACCAACTGGCTAAAGTGATATTTCGTACCATATGGCATTATGATCAGTATATAATGTGGGAGGAAAGAAAGTCTAAGGGGAGGGGGGGCATTTTGAGTGATGACATTTTTCTTCCCAAGTACCTGTTATGGGGATAGCCAAATGTGTGCCTGCTCATGGGAAGCAGTGAATTAATTCCTTACTTTGTTTTTGCTTGGGTGGGCAGCTTTTGCTTTCCTTATTAAATTGTCTTTATTGCAACCCATGAGTTTTCTAAATTTCACTCATCTGATCCTCTCACTGATCCCACTGGTGGGGGATTGCATGAGCAGCTGCGTGATGCTTGGCTGCTGGCTGGGGTTAAGCCATGACAGTAGGTAATGGGAAGCCATGGGCAGCAGAGACTTGTAGTAGCAGACAAGCAAACAGAAGGTGCTGAAGACAGAAAGAGTAAAGAAGTCAAAGAACAAAGCCTTGCTCACATTAGTTGTGAGCAACGATGATGTTTTGCTCTGAGCATGGCAGGTTATGTCACAGAAAATATGATGCTGGGCTGAGACACAGCTCTTCAGCACACACCACTCATGTAAACACACAAGTGTAAGAAACCCTTCAGTGTGCCAAAGAGCAGTACTGGCATGCTTTCTGAACATAGAGACCTCATTAAACATGGCAAGTAGGTGAACTCACATGTCTTTCCCAGTAAAAGTAGTGCTTCACTGTGTGGTGAAATGTTGGCTCCAGGATGTGACAATTGCTGCAAATCCTAGCCACTCTCACTGCTGGTGATTTCTGCTTAATCCTACTCCTATGAAGCTGCAAGTCATACCCTGCAAGCCTCTCCCACACACTATTTTAACAGTTGGCACAGAAACCCACTGGTGTAGCCCAGACCTGCTCCACAGAAACCCCATGTCACAGAATGGAAAGGGTCACTGAAGTATCACTTGAAGTCCAACTCTTGGTCCAGGACAGAACCATCTCCAAGAATCACACCACGTGCCTGAGAGGGTTGTCCCAAAGCCTCTTGAACTCTGTCAGGCTTGGTGCTGTGGCCACTTTCCTGGGGAGCCTGTTCCAACACCCAACCACACTCTGGGTAGAGAGCCTCTTTCTAATATCCAACCTAAATTCCCCCTGGCACAACTTCAGGCCATTCCCTCGGGTCCTGTCGCTGGTCACCACAGAGAAGAGATCGGTGCCTGCCCCTCCGCCTCCCCTCACAAGGAAGCTGTAACTGCAGTGAGGTCTCCCTCAGTCTCCTCTTCATCAGCCTGAACAGACCAAGTGCCCTCAGCTGCTCCTCACACAGCTTCCCCTCAAGGCCCTTCACCATCTTCATTGCCCTTCTCTGTATGCTTTCTAATGGCTGAATATCTTTTATTGTGATTCCCAAAACTGCCACAATATCCAAGGTGAGGCTGCACCAGTGCAGAGCAGAGCAGGACAATCCCCTCTCTTGACCGGCTGGCGATGCTTTGCCTGATGCCCCCGAGGACACACAGTTAACCCTCCTGGCTGCCAGGGCACTGCTGACTCATCTTGCCATCGACCAGGACCCCCAGGTCTCCAGCCGCTCGTTCCGCAGTCTGTCCATACATCCAGCCTGGCCCTATCCCAGGTGCAGGTTCCAGCACTTATAAATTTCACACGGTTGATGGCTGCCCAACCTCCCGGTTTATCCAGGGATCCCTTCACGACCACCCGAACTTCGCGTCAACAGCTGCGCCCAATTTAAAATGGTCCTTTTACCCGCGCCCAGCGCAGGGCCCCGGGGGCGGGGAGGCCGCGCTCTGACCCCGCCCCTCCCGCCCCGCCCCGCCCCCG
>VXBA01002339.1:641211-745371 GCA_013399895.1 Serilophus lunatus | reverse complement strand
GGGGGGGTCTGCGGGGGCGGCGGGCCGGGCAGGGAGAGGATTCCCCCTTCCCCGGGTATCCTCCGGTCTCGGGCGGGTGTCCCGGGGAAGAAGGCGGCAGTCTTCGAGCTGGGTAATCGCGACATGCTGGAGAAAGCAGCAGTAGCCGCCTGGGCATCGTTTTCCCCCTCTGTGTGTGTGCCTCTCGTGGCTGCGGGCCAACAAGGAATGCTCGGAGCAGGCTTTGCCGGCGGGTGTTTCCTGAGGTCTTTCTGTATCGTGTAAAGGGTGGGAGGCCGGAGCGGGGGAGAGAACAGTACGCAGAGATTCATCATCGAACTTTGGCCTTCGTGAACAGTCTGTTTGGTTGTGCTTCAGATCCACATCATGGAAAAGCAAGTGCTTGAATCCTCGGAGGAGCGGACATTTCAGTACCAAGACTCCCTGCCTCCCCTGCCAGTACCTCCTCTTGATGAATCTTTGAGTAAATACCTCGATGCAGGTAATGATTGCATGTTGTATGGGTAGCGTGGCGTGTGCTGTTGTAACCGGGCTAATCCGAAGATGTTTGCGAAGGGGTTGTAAAGACAGCTTGTATCGGTTGGTGTAATTGGAGCCTGGGATACACACACAAGCCTACAGTGCCAAAGGTCTTTTTCAGGTTCAAAATCGGAAATTAACTGCCTAGAGCAACCCGAGTAAAAGTTTCCATTTTATCCCTAATTACCTTTCTTCAAGGGAACTGGGCATATAGGAAGGTTTGAGGGGGGATTTTTTTGATTTATTTTTTTTTTCCCAGCTGTATCAGCTGGTCTAATAAAAGATATTTCTCCATCTGCAAATTTTGTTTTGCTTAACTGCTTGTTTATGACTGTGTTTATTAACTATACTGTAGAAGGAAAAGGCAGTGGTGAGCGTTTTTTGATAATTTAACTTGGGTAATTTCTGCCTTGAAATGTTGACTAAAGATCACATAAGAGAAAAGTCTTGAAAACAACTTAAATGCATTTGTATCTTTGTTTAAAAAGCAAAGATGATTCATTAATTCTTTATTATTGGATTTTGATATATTGGTGTTGACAAAGATATATTATTGATTATCTTGAGATTACTTTCTTATGTTTCTTCAATACTTTTCAGAACTCTGAGGCACTGGGGTTTTTTTCTGGACTATCTGCTTTGTGCCTTACTGTCTTAGATGTATTACAGGAATGCTTAAGAGTAAGACCTGGAGTTCTCTCCTTAGCAGAAACCTAGTAGATCAAAACTTCCCTTTCCCAGAATAGAAACCAAAAGTTCACTGAGTTCCCAGTTATTCTGAGTATAGTGGAAATGGCCCACTTTTTTGGTGCTCCTTGCATCATCACTTCTTGATGCAGAATGTTGAAATGGTGGGTTTAGAGCAAAAATGTGTGTGTATGCATGTCTGAAAAAATACATTTTGTTGTAATACAGATTAACTGAAGCTGTGCTGTAATGGGAGTGAACCTGCAATAACAAAATTACTGTTTAGTTTTGTGGTCCCAGTGGGCTCTCCAGGTTAATAAGCAACTCTCTCATGGAGTGATAAAATCTGACAGAGAATTTTTTGCTCTTGTTTTCTGGTTATGATCTGCGTTTTCATAAATAACTTATCACATGTCCCTTTTCGTGCTGAAGTTAGTTGCTACTTGCTGTTCCTTGTACATAAATCATTCTATAGCTTGGATCATTGTTGTTGCTCTCCTTTAGTCTCACTGGTGGTTGGAAAAAAGGTAGTCCAGTATTTGCAGTTCTGGCCCTCTTCCCTTGTACAAATCACTTAAAGCCAAAGTGTGCAGTGCACAGCTCTAGGCACCAGCTATGGGATTCTCATTGCTTAAGCTTGTAATTTTATTTGGTCTTTGAAGGTGAGTGAAGGAAAGGAGGTGCTTCTGAAGAACAATTTGGAACCAAATGACTCTTCATAGAGGCTCTCAGTCATTCCTAGGAAACTGCCTTTCATTGGAGGAGCACTCCAGGAACTTGACATTAGTCAGGGTGCCTGTTGGTAAAGCACTCGTCTTTTTAAAGCCAGTCAGCTGGAAAAGCTGGACAAAATATGTCTCAGAATGTGCCTTATTTAAGGCTTACAGTGGCTGCCTCTTTAACCTTGTGTGAAAGGTAAGCCTTGAGGAGAGAGGGTAGGTATAGCCGTGTTATTCAGCTTTCCAGTTCACCCCAGAGATCGAGATTCAGAAACTTGGAGACTTTCTCTCTCATGTGAGAGTGTGAAAACCCAAAGTTCCAGCTTTCCAGAGGGTTCCATAACTGCGACTGGAGGTGTTTTTCATGGGATGCTTCTTATTGTTGGCCAGAGCTGACTAGTCATAAAGGAAGACAAGATCTGAGGGCTGGAGAAAGTGGCAAGAGAAGGTTCATTAGCAAGACTCTAGCAAGAAAGGGGCCAAGTTCTGCTCCTTCTTGATAGTGCTGCTTCAACATCCAATTAAGCAGATTTTCAAAGGAAAGAGGCCCTGTGCCATAGAATCGTGTAGGTTGGGAAGAGTTCGCTTGGACCAGATTCCTGCTAAGAGCTGGTCCAACTACAGCGGGTTGCTCAGGCCTTGCTTAGCCAGGTTTTGTTTATCTGCAGCAATGCAGATTGCAGCCTTTGTTCTGGTGTAACCTGCTCTGGTGTTTGATCACCCTCATGACTCTGAGGGAGGGAGAACAAAAAAGCAAACCAGCAACGACAAAAAAAAAAATGGAAAACTTCACATTTTCCTTGTCAGAAATTTCTCATATTCCAACTTTATTCTCTTTTCTCGTATCCTATTTCTCTGCATCGCAGAGGAATTAGGCTTTATCTTTACTATGCCTTTCCATTCAGTTGAGGAGTGCAGCAGGGTCTTCCCGTTGCATTCTCTTCCTAAGCTGAACAAACTCAGTCCTCAGCCTCATCTCATCATGTGTTCCAGTCCCCTACCAATCTTAGCCACCCCTTCAACAGTTCAACTAAATTATCTGAAAGGTCTTTCCCAACCTAAACGTCTCTGAAGAGACCAGAACCTAGTAATTTTGCTTTTTTCTTTTTTTTTTTTCATTTCTATGTGCATGTTGCTCAAGTAATGATTAACAGAGGATGATCACTCTCAGTGGTAGTAATAAGGTCACTCTCTGTGAAACTTGAGTGTTGGACTACCTTCTGTCTGGGGAGGCTTTTGTAGGTGAAAACTGTGATCTGCTAAATGGTTTAGGTGAATGGCTCTTGCTATTTCTTTTTTAATCTGTGTTCACAACTGATGGTGTGCAATTCACGCTGCATTCAGATGAAATCTAGATATGTTAAGTCACTGCCTGAATGTTTGTGGCTGATCATCTCTGGTGAGGGTGCCAGGGAATGCTGGTACCTTTGCAATGATGAAGATATTGCAGTGGAACTTAATGTGGGTCTCAGTGCTATTTAAACACAAGCACTGTATGATCATGCTTGAGAGTGGATGTTCTGTCTTGCTGCCTAAGGTTGTCAGAGTGTGTTTAAAACTGCATTTTTAGGTGATATTTAGCCCTCACTCTCCATATTTGTCCTGTAGAGTAGGAAAAGTGTCACTAGGATTTGCATTATGCTGTTGTGGTGTACCATAAAGAGGCCAGGATGCATCTGAAAGTGGATCCTTATCTTTCACCTCAGGATAGGTATTGCAAAATACTGAAATGCATCATATAAATAGGATAAAAATGGAATTATTTTGAAGAGGAATGAGGAGGACTTATCCTTGGTGGAGGAGGATCAGCATTGAACAGATTGGATGTAAAAACTACGTGTGTCCCTTTGGGATGCACCCAAGAGTGCTGAGGAGGTAGCCTTTGTCATTATCAGGAGCAGCCTCCCAGTCTTTGGAAGGTCGTGGTGGTTGGTGAAGGTTCTAAGGAATGGAAGAAAGCAGATGTTACTGCTGTCTTCAGGAAGGATAAGAAGGAAGACTTTGGTAACTACAGTCCAGACAGTCTTGCTTTAATCTCTGAGAATCCCTGCCAATAATTGTGGAAACCATTTCTGAGCATATGAAGGCCGAGAAGGTGTCTGGGAGTGGATGGCATGGGCTTCTGTAGAGGAAATTGTGCTGGACCGGCTTTATAGCCTTTTATGATGCGGTCTTTCTGGATGAAGAAGGAAGAGTGGACATTTTTGTAATGACTTCACCAGTTTTTTAAACAATCTTCATAGATGAACTTATAAAATATGGACTGGGTATTGGACAGTCAGGTGGGCTGAAGACTGTCTCAGCTGCTGGGCCCAAAGGTTGATGATCAGCAACACATATTCCAGATGTAGACTGGTCCCTGGTAGTGTACCCCAGGGAACCAGTAATTTTTAGTATGTTCATTAATGACCTGCATGATGGGACAGAGTGGACTCTGAGTTTGGAAATGATACAAAGCTGGAAGGAGTAGCCCATGTGATGGTTGTGCTTCCATCTGAAGGAGCTGGACAGGCAGAAAGGAGCCTCATAAAGTTCAACAAACACAGGGAAATGCAAAGTCATTCACCCAGAGAGGAATAACTTCCCCACACCAGCACAAGCTGGGACCAAGTGCCTGGAAAGCAGGTCTGCAGAAAAGCCCCTGGGATCCTGGTAGGCATGAAGGTGAGCCTGCATTTGGCCTTGTAGCAAGGCATGCCAGTGGTCTTCAGGGCTCTATTCTTAACAGCTGATTACAGGGTTATCACTAGAAAGACAGAAAAGAAATTAATTGACAGTAGTGTCCAGAACCCTCAAAAAATATAATTTGACTTCATTGCATAGGCATTGAATCCCCAGAAATACACCTCACATTCCCACCCCTCCATTCTCTTTGCCTCTGACTTCACAATCTAAGTTTAAAGATAACAGAAAATAGATTATATACCAGATGAGTATATGAAAAAAATGAGGTGTGTCTGTATGGCAAGTGGCATTGGTAGTGGCTGTTACTGACTATAGATGGTGTGATAAAAAGGAGGGCTTAGGTTAATGACTGGGTTTGCAGATGTTGGGCTATATGGCACGTGATCTGAGAGAAATCCAAAAGGATTTAGAAACAGGAGAACTGGCTAGCAGTAACTGCTTTTGGTATCATTCAGGAGTGGGCATAACACAGTGCATGAGAATTAATGGACAAGTTGCTTGTAGACCATGGACTTGAAAATAAAGGCAAGTAGCTTATAGTTGATGCAGTAGAGTGTCAAACATGTGTAGCTCAGTGTGTTAATTTACAAAGTTCACGTATATTTAATTACTTGGTGAGTTATGTCAGAGCTGATGGGGTTGCAAAACTCCATAACATTTCTAGTTACAGTGGTAAATTATTTACTTATCTGTTAGGTGTTTCAGGTTTTCAGCAATTACTTTCATCTGCTAGCATCTTGTATTTATGTAAAAGTTTGCGTTTATGTTTTATTAGAACACATTGATTTATTTACATATTTTGAAAAGGTGTTTTCCCTTCAAATACTTGTTTTAGAAAAATGAATTTTCATCTACTCCCTTGCATCATGTGGATGTCTGAATCTTGGAAAAAATCACAAGATACAGTTGTCTCTAAAATAAAATATTTTCTTTTTACAGTGAAGCCATTTCTAAATCAAGAAGAATATAAAAGAACTGAGGGTATAGTTAAAAAATTTGAAAATGGTGTTGGGAAAGAATTGCATCATAAACTACTGGAAAGAGCTAAAATGAGAAGGAATTGGGTACGTATTGACAAGAAATCATAATTCATTGTAAAAAAACCTTAATTCAACTTACAGAAAGTTGGTTATTCAGGATGTTATTCAAAGAGTAATTTCACTTTTTTAAGTCTTAGGATCTTCCTTATATCTGACACTTGGCCTAAGGATATAGAAGCTTTCACTTAGTTATATTTGATTTGGTTATTTTAAAGCTGAGTAATTAAGAGAGCTCAACAGCTGAAATTTAAGGTTACCTTCCACCTTTTGAATGCTTTGTCTGTCAGTGTATCCTAGGACATCTGTCCCTGCTCTCTTCACCCTAGCAAAAAAAAAGGCAAGTAAACAAACCAACAAAAAACCTCCAGCAAAACGAAGCCTGGAACTTAGAGTTTGGGCTCTCTCTTTTGCTACCCAGAAGGAAGCTGTGTGGTAGCATTTTAAAGTTGCATCTCAACAGAGAAAGAGATACAAGGAAGGTCATTACCAAGTGGGATTAATGAGAGCTTTTTAAATCTTGGTATGGCACGTTCCAGAGTGGAGATTTTTAGATGGTAATAGAAACAGTACATTATGAACTCTGACACAGATTCCCTCACAACACAAGTTTACTTTCCTTCCATTCTTCGTGGAATAATCTGTCTGATATTCACAGCAGCCACAGCTGACGCCTGCAAGAGTTTAAGAGGATGAATATTAGGGAAGAAATGTCAGTGATAATTTACAGTTTAATTCTCTTAAGCAGTATTGAATTCTATTTCAAGCTTGAAAATAGAAGAGCTAAATGTGTGGTTACCTTCAGCAGTTAGTTTTGAACCGTTGTCCTGCCTTGTGTTACATAGGAACTAGTATTTGAAGCATCAAAAAAAAGTAAAAAGAGCAGGCAATTGAACAGTTATGTGATTATTAAAGATTTAATTACTACAAACTAATTAGTTCTGATGCTAAACATTTTTCATTTCAGCTGGAGGACTGGTGGCTGAATGTGGCTTATCTTGACCTTCGCATCTCAACACAAATACACTGTAATATGGGAGGCCCTGGTCCCTACATTGAACACTGCTGGCCACCAAAAGAAGGCACTCAGATAGAAAGAGCATGTGTAAATATATGGCACACCCTGAAATACTGGGAACTGCTACGAGCGTAAGACTTTAAGAAAAATAACTGATCCTAAATATTAATAATCTATTTATCCTTTATTTGCAAGTATATATTTATGTTCATTGGCATGCATTCTTTGCAGAAAAAGACAGGTGTGTCTTACTTTGATTTAATTTCATCGTTACAATTTCTTGTGGTTTAATTTTGGTGTATTTGTTACTACAGAGAGAAGGTGACCATAGAGAGGTCTGGGAATTCTGTTCTGGACATGAACCAATTTCGAATGCTCTTCTGCACTTGCAAAATTCCTGGAGTTACCAGAGACTCGATGGGCACCTATTTTAAAACTGGTAAGCTGATGAAAATTTGGGGTTAATACAAGCAAATGTTTTTTTATTAATGGGCTAATGGAGTGGTCACTTTAAGCATAAAATACTTCCTAAGGGATTAAATAAGATACTAGTTTTTGAGTCCATATGTAAAGAAGCAAAGAAGGTGTCTCATCTACAAATGCCCTCTTTGGTCCATTATTTAGCTCTTACTAAATAAGAGTAAAAGAAAAGTCTATTTCAAATTGTAGCCTACCACTCTGATGCCTGTAATAAGTGGGCCAGCGTTAAGAATTGATAAGAGACAAATTGTGTGTGTTACAAGTGCATGTGGATTCCATGTATTATATGGACCAAATTTCAGCGTTATTACTGATTGCATATTTTTTTTTGCAGGATGCATTTCTCATTCTGTTGGGATAATTCTTATTTTCTATCACAGAATTAACAAGGTTGGAAAAGACCGTAGAGATCATCAAGTCCAACCTGTTACCTATTACCTAACCTATCATCAACCTATTACCCAATGCCATCCCATCATCTAAAGTGCTATTTCTTGACTTGGTCAGCTGCTTCTGTTACCACTCTTGAAAGTACTCCGCAGTGTTTCTTAAACTCCCAACACTTCTCTAGGATTCAGGATCAAGAGCTAGAGTTAAAATATAAAGTTCTTATTCATCCTCCACTAACAAATACTGCAGCATTAGTAATCAGCTGACTTAAATTGTAGCGGCCCTCCCACACACGCCCTGATGCATCCAGAGCTATTCAGCAGTGTTGCTCTTGGTAATCATGGGAGGTATGAGTTCCAGTAAGACTTAGGAAGTCAAAAAGAAGGTGTTGGCTTGCTCCATAGAAAATATCTAAGTAAATCTCCATGCCACATGAAATGATGAGAAAATACCAAGTTGAATGCAGGTTTCAAGGGTTTTTATCTTAGCATTACAGTTGAAGAGTCATTTTAAATACTGAAACATAGAAGAAACATTCAAATGGTGAGAAGTCAGTGTTCTGTGAGAAGTCAGTGTTATGATCACATTTAATAAAAAAGGTGTTACTCAGTGGAGAGGCAATTTATGTCATTCCTGTCCCTTTTCTGCTTTAAAATACTGTGAGGACTTCATTAAACAATCTTGCTTATATCTTTTTCCATGTTATATACAGCAAGTGATAATCATTTCCATGTAGATTGTCTGCCTTCAGATGAAATACTTAGTTCCGTTAGTTGTTGTGTTTTTCTGTGATTCATGGAGAAACAAAAATACCTCCAGAGAAGGATTTTGGCCATTAAAATATGCAGGTATGTAAGACAGATACTAAGATAGAAGGAATTGCCATCTGGGGGGGGATCTGTTTTTCTTCTTTGGCCCTAGAGGGAACTGACATGGTCTAAGTAGTTAGATTGCAGAGTAGGGTGCCTAAAATTTATAAAGTGATGTCAGCTTGGAGTCAAATACTAAAACCCAAGAGACCCTGATCACTGGAGCCTGCAGAGCTGTTTGGTTCAGCCTGCAACAGACTCCTTCATGAGAACAGGTGAAGAGTTCATTACATGCTATTCAGTGTTTTGGATAAATCTCCACCAACTGTAGTGACATATCAGGCACTTAATTCTAGGTGTGCTAATTTCCAAATTTAATTTGCTTTAGACAGCTAAGGTTAGGAGAATGCTACCTAGAGTAACTGAACTGAATGTCATCCCTTCTGATTTTTGTTATGTTACTAATTAATTTCATGATCTATGAAGATGAAGTCTAAATGAAAAGACAACTTCTAATTACTCTAATGTTACTTAGAAGTTCCTTACTTCTAACCAAGTGTGTATTGAATTTTGTTATTTGATTTAGAAAGTAGGACTGTAAAGATAGATGCAATAGCCTTATAAAAGAGTTGCATACCTGTAAGGAAAAGTTTCATACATTTCTTCTTTTTCCCAGAACAGAGTACTGGGCTAGAAGAGATGTAGCACACTGGCTAAGTTTGAGAAAAGAACCAGAACTGTGGTTATATTTATCTTTTCCAACTTTAATTTCCAGATAGATGGGTTTGGTAAGACAATGCTACAAATGTACTTGGCCTGGTTTGGGCCAGAACCATCTGCATTTATATGTAGTGGCCAAATTGGTGTGTCAGTGCTCCCTTTTCACAGATGTGCATGTGCTGGTCAGGTATGATTGACATGGTAGTGCATCGTGAACTCCATAACTGAAACTGGTCACATCTGACACACCTGACAAATTAAAGACTCCATCATTTGACAAGTGTCTTAGCAGCAGACTTGCTCAAGGAACAGCGCTCATGCAGGAGAGAAATGTTTCTAGATCAACTTTCAGCAAGGAATACTCTAGTAGAGGACGTTCCTACAAGACACACAGATAAATGACATTTGCTACTAGGTAATGACAATGACTTGAAGTAGTTTATAACAGTGAAAGTTGCTTATGACTTCTGTTGGGTTTTAAAATTTCTTCAAATTTGCAGTGAGATCATGCAATTGGACTTCAAAAGTCAGTCCTTTTTTAATCTGTCTTGTTTTTAACTGTGTCAGTCTGCCACATTTTGAAAAAAAAAGATCTGTAGGACTTGCTGAATTTTTCCTGTGTCTGTCACTCACTTTATCCTCAAGGTTAGATTTTAATTTTTTTCCTATTTTTCGTTTCAGAGGCTGAAGGTGAATGCCCATCTCACTTAATAGTCCTGTGTCGAGGTCGTGTGTTTGCATTTGATGCTATGCATGAAGGCAGTATGGTGACTCCTCCAGAGATATTCAGGTTTTCAACATACCTTGTTTCAAATGAGCTGTCCTATTTAAGCTACATACTTAAGAAGTATTTCTCTTTTCTATTCCCTTCACCCCAAAGAGTGTGAGAGAGGCCACAGCTTCTCCTTTAGTTGAAGGTTCAGATTTGAGTAAGTTTTAGTGAATGGCAGTTTCTTTCTAGAAAGCACGATGGTCCTTTACTGATGTAATACAGCCTAAGAGCATCATATAAAAGGGCTGCAAGAAGGTACTTCTGTAGGAAACGCCATTTATGTATGAAGTTTCTTTACGTGGAAGTATTAGGATTATAAGTATCATAATTCTTTTCAGGAACAATCCACATTGATAATTGTCTCATTGCTACTTAATCATTATCAAAGACGAAACACCGCAGTCATGTTGATTCAAATCTAATACACTTGTGATCAGTTTTCTCAAGAATAGAGGGGCTGGAGTTTCTGTTGGTGAGTACAGCAGTCCAAACTCGTAGCATACCGTTATTGACATCCTGCTAGCTACAGGGCAGTACAGCGGCATTTCGCTTGCAGTTCCTGTCTTTGCAGCAGACCTGTGACACCAGCCATGTTTGTGGCTCTCTTCATGTTCCTGAGCTGCTGCAATGGAGCAGAGGGAAAGAATTTGCTTCTTCAAATAACAAATTTCAGCACTAGTGTAACTGGCAGGGTTTGAAGCTTTTCTGCGCTATATCTCCCATCTCCCAGTAGCATGTTCAGGTGTGCAGTTGTGGCCACAAGGTTTCCCACTCTGTTGGTCACTCTCTGGTGTCACATACAGAAGTAGTTTCAGCAAAAGTCTCGTGATCAATTTGGAATCTATATACATCTACTTACTAAGCACAACAAAAGACTTAAAATTAATTGGCAGAAAGCATCTGACCAAATTTCTCAGGCAGGACAAAAACTAGTTAGGAAAGCTAAAAACCACTTTTTAAAAAAAGTCTGGTACTTTAATGCGTCATATTTTAATATATTTCTAATTTTTGTAGCTGTACCTGTTAAGGAAGTAACAAAGAAATTAATATCTGGAATACAGACAAAACTCCCTAATGCTGTTGCCTATAGGAAAGGCGGGTTGGGTTGGGTTTGACTTAGTGGTTTGTTTGGGGTTTTAGGCTTTTCTTTTATAATCTTATAATGGATGGCTTGTATTTTTGATAACTGTGTAGCTAATGATCAGTAGTGAAGCCAGAACAAAGAACAAACCAGGATTGAGTGCCTGTAATCTGTGGAGTTTCTTTAATGTGTAGAACAGCGTGTGAAAAACTGAATTTGCAAACTTAAAATTACTTCTCTGTTAATAGTTCTTCTAAAGGAAAATCCAAGGAAAAGGTAGGGGGTTACTTTTGTGTAGCTCAGATGCTATATTTGGGATGCTTTTAGGATGTACTGTAGTTAGTGTTCTGCTTTAAATTTCACAGTTTATCTTGAGGGGAAGGTTTACTTTTTCTCTGGTTAGTTGCTATAAAAGCTGCAAAGCTGCAGTATTACAGATGTGTGCACTCTGGAAAGCCTGATCTACACTGTTGAAGTCTTAAATCTAGTTGTAAATTAAGTGCATAATAATGCTTTAGGACCGTGATTGTTTATATGTAAGTTTGTACTGGGCTCATAGCTGCAGTTTAAATTAACCATTAGTGTCTAAAAACAGAGCAGGTCTTCATTTGTCCTTAGTGTTTGATGGAGATGATTGATGCTTTTTGAAAATTGGCTTGTGAATGTGGTACCAAAATTCCAGCTTTGCAAGAAAGAGGGAGAGAAAGAAGGTGACTTTTATCTTCTTTCCATCTGTTCTTGGTTAACTTCGGTTTTTTAAATCTTCTTAAAGGCAACTTACATACATACAGCAAAGATGCCATAACGAGCCAGATGGACCGGGACTGGCAGCCCTAACAAGCAATGAAAGGACAAAATGGGCAGAGGTAGGAATGCTTCCATGGTTGGATCCTGAGGAAAGCGTTGTGATCACTGGAACTACATTATTTCATTGAGCTTTTTCCTTTTATATCTTCTAGTTACGAGAATATTTGATTAATCTTGATCCAAAAAACTTAACTCTTCTGGAAAAAATTCAGAGAAGCTTGTTTGTGGTCTGCCTTGATGATTCTAGTCCTCATGCAACTCCTGAGAACTACACTGAGGTAGCTAAGGATTTTTGGTAATTACTATCTGGTCATCTTTACATAAAAATTTCTTCTGCATGCATTCAGAAGTAGCATTTCTTGCTCCTTCTTAACAGAGAAAATAATGCTTATTTTTGTTCCATAGGAAAACTTAATAGTTTGAATTGTTACATCATTGGAAAGGGGAATGGCTGAAATCTTCCTTCATAATCTTTTAGCCCTCTGTCCTTCAGAGTTTTCAAAAACAGATATATCAGCTTTTTGTCACAATTTTATTTAAAAACTCAGGCTTATAATCGTGTTTCATCTTGAACTGGATGAAAATGTCCTATCTATCAGGGAGGTCTCATTGCCTTAATGAAGACTGGGTGTAGCTGACAGAGGTGGGCAGTGTATTCAGTATTTTTTAAAATTCACAGTGTGTAACCTTTGCTTTAGCTTACAAGGCTGGGGCTGGCAGGTGACCCGACTGTACGCTGGGGAGATAAATCCTACAATAGCATATTCTTTTCCAATGGAACCTGTAGTGCATTCTGTGATGTAAGTTGAAATTTTTTTTTTCCTTCTTATAAACCTTTTGAATATTTATTTACTCAATTTTTGCTTTCAGAGTATTATTTTATATGCTCAATATCTTCCTCTTCAGTATAGCCTTGGTTACCAGGACCTTGTCTGCTAAGCTTCTGAAAGCATTTTGCTTTGTCAGTGTGATATTTTACCATACTTGAATTAAGAACATGAGATCTGAAATCATAATCTTATTTCTAAGAGTATTTAATGAGGGAGTTCCAAAGGAAAAAAATACACAAGAAGGCTTCAAATTGACTCTTCATATGATGTATCTGTTTGAACAGCTGTGATTCCTAAACTCATGTTGTTGTGAACTCCTTATTGCATGACCAGCTTCCATTTTGCCTAAAATCTATTTCCTTTCCACAGCAGTAGTATGTTGTGCCTGCTTGTCTGGCTGCAGAGCAGTCAAAAGAGTGGGTGGACTTAAATAGTTCTCTGTATTGTAGAACTAGAAAAACAAGTCCAACATTGTGCAGTAAGGCTGATGGTCTGCAGGAAAGAGTGGGATAGGTAAAAAAGCAGTTTGATCATCTTGCAGTTACGCAAATAATCTGATACCTTGTCTTACCTCACTCTAGCATTCTCCTTTTGATGCCATGGCTTTAATTACCATGTTATCTTATGCTGAAAAGAAGATTATTGAAAATGAGGGAAAATGGAAGGTACTTATCCTTTATAAACTTTCAAGTTTATTAGTTAACATGTCTTCTCTTATGGATAACATTTTCTGTTTTCCCTTCTTTCTATCTGTATCTTCTCAGGGATCAGATAATGTGAGGGATATTCCATGGCCAGAGGAACTTGTATTCACAGTGGATCCAAAAATTATAAATGAAATTGGACGTACTAAAGAATTGTATTACGAGAAGGTGGAGTTTCTCGATGCCTCTTTCAGTTGTTACTGCTATTTTTTTTCATTCTACTTACGTATTTTTGTTGAGTGTGTTTTGAAGTGGACCAAGTTGTGATATTCCTTGACTTCTGTTGTTTTTCCTCCTTTGGTATGACAGACATCTGACTTGCAGCTGGTGTCTTATGCTTTCACATCCTTTGGCAAAGCGTTGATTCGGAAGAAGAAACTTCATCCTGATACATTTGTGCAGCTTGCCCTTCAGCTTGCTTATTATAAATGCCATGGACGGTAAGAAAATACCAGATTAGGAATAAAAAAATAATTTCTTGAGTAAAGGGGTGCAATAGCTTTTCAGTGTTAGTGATAATTTGCTTTGGTGTTGTAAGAATGCAGAATGAAAGGTTTTTTAAAGTAACAAAGTAGCATAGGGCCATACTTGATTCAGAAGAATTGTGTCCTTGTGACCATAGGGATAATGTGTGTCCCTGTTGTGGAAGGGATGGCAGAACACAGTCCACAAAAAGGTGAATTTGGGCTGTACAAGAGAAGTATTTGGGCAAACACCAAATGCCCAATGTCAGGGTTCTCTAATGTCAAATAGTTGCTGAAATGGAGAAGAAAGCTTCATCTATAGCAAGTGACAGCCATCAGTAAAATGTTTGGTCTTCCAAACCTGTGAAAGGCCTCGCAAACTTCAGTGTCTCATTTTCTTCAGCAACACTGGATGTCAAGCTTTGAGCAGAATACTAGAGATAGTGACCTTCCAAATGCCTGCCTCTGCATTTTTGGGTGTGCCATTCATTTTATTTTGCATTATTGATTAAAGGCATCATTCTTCTTGGTGTTGGTGTTCCCAAATTTCTATTTGCTAACTAGTGCTCATGATGGCTTGTATAAGTCATTACTGACCTGGTGAGTATTACTTGCTTCAGCAGAAGGGTTTTGTTCATAGGAGCATGATGCTTAGTCACTGGTGATATGTGTGTCATCATAACAATGGTTGGTAGATCTGGGTTTGCTGAACATTGGGATAAATTAATTGTCTGGCTAAAATAGCCTGTTTGGCGTGTTGTAGACACACAAGTAAGTTTCAGGTAAGTTGTATATTAAATGGTAGACTGTCATAAAACTGGAGATGCTCCAGATAAAGGCTGAATGGCTATCAGTATGCAGCAGAGAAAGGTTTGAGCCTCTTCCTTCTAAATGGATTAGGACATACTGCTTATTTTAAATGTTTCTTGTAATTTTTGAGGGTTTGGATAGTGTAGGTGGTTTCTTTAAAGGAAATATATTGTGAAACTGAAGCTTGTGTAATTTCAGCCCATTTTTGCTAGGGGCTGGCAAATCTGTAGTCTGCAGGAAATAGCCACAACACAGTCTTTTCAAGGTATGATTATAGCACTGGCTCTTTCTTCAGCCATCTGTCTCATGAAAGTGCACACAGTTCCTTTGTGACTCTTTTTCAGATGCATAACTTAAGGAAAATTAGTGAGTTTCTGGTACTTGTAACTGAGCTAGATGTGTGAGATCTTTGACAGGACTTCCAGTCCTTGAGAGAGCACGTAGTTTTGTTAAGTTAATGAGATGCTCTTCCCTGATTTTTGTCCTTAGTCCGGGCTGCTGTTACGAAACTGCCATGACCAGGCGTTTCTATCATGGCCGCACAGAGACCATAAGACCATGTACTGTGGAAGCAGTGGAATGGTGCAAGTCCATGCTGGATCCTTCTGACAGTGTAAATACTGAAATCCTGCTTTAATCATCGTGTAATTAGAAGGCCTGTCATTTGAACTGCTTAAAACTTGTTTTTCTGTTGTCTCATTGATGGGAGTTGGCATCTTTCCAATGAGACAGATTTCAAATGTTGGGTTGCTTCGACTCTGGTTCTGGTCATTGTGGCTGAGATATGCTGTCTTGTGGGCTCAGGTTTTTTCTATCCTATTTATCTTTTGGTTTCAAGAATGTAACTGTCTTGAGTTACACTGATTTTTTTTTTTGATTTTTTTTTTTTTCTCACATCTCAAAGTTCCTGGGTTGAAACCAAAGTATTCTGCTGTGAAGTGGTTCTGTTTTTTTAATTTCCAAGTGAAATCGGGTTATATTTATCTAATATTTGCATCAGAGAGCAAGACTGAAATATGTTTGTGTCCTAGTGTCAACAGGGATGTATTCCAGAGTTTTTCTCTGAACAGCTGAACCAGAGACATTTTCTTTCCCCAGCAACTACTCTGGTGCTAAAGGGGCAAAACATGTTGTGCCTTTCTTGCCAAGTGAGAGCTGTACTAAAGCTCTCTGTTGGCCTCACTGCACATTTCTCAGAGCCTGAGAAATTAAGCAAGAAGAAGACTTTTGAGACAAAGGGCTACTTATTTTTAGAAAATTCAAAGGCTCTGTACTATTAATGCATCTGACTAACATATGGGAGTATGGTGTTCAGAAAGTATGTGTAACTGATAATTCTAGCCTTCAAGAGCACTTTTTCCTGGTCTTTACTGGCTTCTTTTGGCACATGTTGCAGCTTTAAAACTCAGTTTTGTGGCCATTTTCCAGACCTGCTGTCCTATTGCAAATATGAATTCCTATTCTTTCCCTTCAGTTACCTTCTAACCATTTATCAGGCTTCCGTGGGTAATACATACAGAGGTTTGTTATCCCAACATTAACTGTGTGTAGCCTTTTTCTCTTGGTAATAATAAATAACTTCTCCAAATACCTCCTTATTGTTTTGGGGTTTTTTAATGCTGAATCCCCGGGACTTAAAAACTAAGTTCAGTAATATTGAAATTAACATGCTTAAAGTCTGCCTTTATGTAATTTTTTATGTATCTGACCTTAAAGTCAGATACTTTGGAAAAAATGCTTTTGTCTCAAATTTTCTTTTGCCCCTTGTGAGCTCATTAGCTTGATTTTTATCCAAATTGAGTGGCTGCTGCTCTTGTTTCACATTCTCTGCTGCAGCCTCTTGTTGGATGAATAAAAGAGTAAATGGTGCTTTTTAGGTAGTTAAAGAACTAGCAAGATCTAAAGTCTTGAAAGTCAAGATCTTGTGTCCAGAATTGTTTCTCAAGACCTGCTTTACAAAAAAACATATCATTTATGTTCTCTCTGATTTTAATATGTGTCAATATAAAATTGAAAAAAGCCCATAATGGTGAGCAGAACTGGTAATCAGCAGAGAAAATTTAGGAATGCAGTTGGCATCTGTGTGTTTTAATCAGAGTTTTCTTTTATTTTCTGCTTTTGTGTTTTTCATATTTTTATTTCCTTTTTTTTGGTCATAAAAAATGGTAGAATAGAATATTTCTGTTGGAAGGGGCCTACAATGGTCATGTAGTCCAAATGCCTTGCCTAATTCAGGGCATGATGATCAGGTAAGTGCAACCACACCTGATCCTTCTGAAAAAATGGTGGTGTAGAAAGTTTTTGGGTTTCATTACTGTAGTTCATAGTGGTTACTTTCCATTGTTTCAGCTTTTTTGGGAAGGAGCGTGAGGTTTAGAATATTGTTCACTGCAAAATGATTTGAGTAAGAGAACAGAGATACAGGAAACAAATGAGCACATTCTCCTGAAGAAGGAATTTGGAATTGAGAGAAGGAGTTTGAGAGAGATTCTAATGTGTCTTTCGAGTTACTCTGTTGTCTTCTATCTAAAATTGTTAGAAACTGAAAAATGAAAACTTGCTGTTACGTGATTCCTGACTCATTTGGATTTTTTTTCTTTTTTCTATTTTTATTCTGTCTCCCCCTTTACACAGGCTTACCAACAACTACAGCTGATGCATAAGGCATTTGCAAAGCACAATAAAATGAGGAAAGAATGTGAGAATGGAAAAGGTACTCTGGGATCAATTTTTTTTTTTCTCCTTGTGTGGGAAAAGGGAACATCATTGTATGCTAATACATTTTCTCTGTCTCCTTATTTTCAACCTGAATAAGAGCTACCCCTTAACGTTTTATACTTTAATTTTGAGGACAACTAAAACTGTGTCCTTGCACCCTTCCTTGTACCTCAAAGATATATCCACTTGGAATATTAATTCAATTTTTCTGCATAGCTAAACAGTATCTTAGAATACCTTCCAGTCAAATATGTGCTTGTCTGGAAGGTGAGGAAATGTGGTCCTCTAAAGCAGAGGAGAGATTTGGGTGGGATCCTAACCCACGTGTTTTGTCATTGTACATTATTTTGTGAATGAGAAAGGGTAACTGGGAAATAATCACCTGATGAACATCATGCTCTCTCCATCCTACTTATCTGTGTTATCTGGGCAACTGTGGCCCTGAAAGCCTTTTTGCCTTGTTCATATAATTGCCAGTGGGCCACTTTCACTGTGTGAGGCTCCTTCTTGTTGGCTGAAGTGGGAATTTTCTTGGTTTTTCTTTTCCACGGGGACTGTGCTGGGTTTTAATTAAGTAGTTTGCTTTTGTACTCGGTGCTGCAAGCTGAAAGTGATGAAGGCCTCTTAGGTCAAATATGTGGCAAATGTTTTTGGATCCTACAATATGAATCTTGTTTTTTAGTAGGCTCTGCTGCTTCTCTGTCCTTCAGCTGCTATTTGAGCTCCCAGCTATGCAGACCAGAAGAAGCAGAGAAACGGGAAATACTGCTTTTAATGAGTCAATATTTGCATTTATTTGACAGGCTTTGATCGTCACCTTCTGGGCCTCCTGCTCATAGCACAGGAGAGAGGACTGCCAGTGCCTGAACTGTATGAGGACAAGGCCTTCACAGCTAGGTAATTCATATTCTTGTCCTGTGGGGAGTTGTATCCCTTGATATCAAGGCCTTTGTTACATTGGCCTCATATGTGCTAATTTCTTGATCTCTGGGACAAAATATAAAACTCGCTTTGTTTTACATCATCTTTAAGAGTACTGCTTTTGTTTTGTGTCTTTTTACAGTGGAGGAGGTGGGAATTTTGTCCTTTCAACTAGTCTGACTGGCTACACTAGGTTTAGTGGATGTGCACTCCCTATGGTACAACATGGCTATGGCTTTTTTTATTCGATCAGAGATGACAGGTAAAGTTATAATTTCATTTTGAGCATGGCTCTGCTTTTATCTCAGAGAGAGAGGTGCCTAGCAATTAGAATGAGGAGAGGGAAAGACAGGAGAAAAGGTTAAGAAGTGAGGTGCATGAGAACAGAGGTGTTGGTGTACTGGGAAAGAAAGTGTGGGAGGAAGGATGACTGATGGAGGTGAAGGGAGAACCAAGATACTGACAATAAGCAGAAAGTAAAGGGTGGGTAAGGTGAAAGAAGGGAGTAACAAAAGAAGTTAATTTACTTCAAAATAGACTGTCATTTTAGAGATCATTATGCTAAATCTGCTAAATATGAATTGCTCACACATTTAATCAGTTTGAGTACACAAACCATTTATAATTTGACCTATGGCTCTCTTTAAATGGAACTAGATAAAACTTTACCTTTTATTAGGTAAATAGAAAAAAGTACTTAAAACCTTCAACTAGTTGTAGAAGAACTATAATTCACAGCATTTTCAAATGTAAGCAGGAAAGTTGTGTCACTGTGTATATAGTAATGGGTATTTAAAGTATCTGATTTCAAGATCTGTCAACATTATTGCTTACTGAAGGCGCTAGGGATCTGAGTCTTTTTCTAACATTGAGACAATATGTGACAATTTTTACTTCAGAATTTCTGTCAATAATTTCACAGTTCAGGACAACTTGTGTGACTTCATCCTAGACCATGACAATTAAGGCTGGTAACTTCGTTGTTTTCTGTATTCATAGGATCGTTGCTACCTGCTCTTCTTGGAAGTCATGTCCAGAGACTGATGCAGAAGTGCTGTGTAGAACTATGTTCCAGTGTTTTCATGACATGTTACAGTTAACAGTTACAGCTCAGCTGTAAGCTTGATATTGGTGTAAAAGGCTTTGCAAGCTCACAAATTACATGTAGTACTTAAAAACGAAATGCTACTCAAGAGTACTGTTATATTCAATTTAAGACATTTAATGATCTTTGTGAAGTCTACCCATTTTTATGGGATTTACTGTGGTAACAGTACCCATTTAAGAGTTATGTAGCCATTTGCAACAGCAATGCAAGGAGTAGTACCTTATCTGTGTAGAACTATGCAATATTAAAATATGCCTCAACAATGCAAATGTACTTAAAGATGAGATGTTGGAGTGGAGAATTGATGGGAGACTAGTATTTATGTTCTCAGTAGTAGCATGTGGAATTGTTTGTAGTCTACTGATACCGTTTATGCCAGTGGAGCACTTAACTGTGTACTTGAGTAACCACACTATTCCTCTTAGGTGATTATGCTTCCTATCCATAGTGGCTTATGAAACAGAAGGGCTGCCTTGATCAGGTTATATGGTGTTTTATGAAGTTATCTTCCATTTCTGCCATCAGGGTTATACCAAATAAATGATGTGTCCATGAATGGGGATGTTCCCACTGCATGCATAGTATGAAAGCACTACAGTCTGAAGTATTCTGAAAAAGGATTACTCAATAAAGACAAAGCAGCATGAGTTCCAAATTTCTCAGTTTTCATTATCTAGTAAACTGTAAATATCTGCTGCTTTACACTAATAATACACAATAAAAGTAAGCACTGAATACAGTTTGATATGGTTCTCAGGATTTTAATACTTGATTCCTCTGAGCAGCTTTGTACTTTCCTCTCATACAAATAAAATTCTTCTAAAAGTCAACTTTATATTGATTTATAGCTGGCTGGACTGTTTAATGTGTAGCAACACTGTGAGAGAGGGAGAATCTTGGGGACAGAAGAACTTGAAATTAAGACTCTAAAGTACCCCTTGTTTTTCCTCTAGCTTTTGAGAGAGATCTTATTATTTGTTTTACAGAAACAAATTCATCCTCAGCTAACATGGAACCAGTCTCTTTGCTCTCTGGAAGCTCTATTGCATATTTCTTGTCCACAGTAGTAAGAAAAGAGTTTACTTTTTTATTTCCTCCCTCAAAGCCTGACATTCCTCTACAAGCTAGAGTGTTGTTACACTGTGTCTTATTACCTCAAGAAATGGGCTCTTCATTTCAGCCTTTGTCTTCCTTGCCTTTGCGAGGCTTCTTGTACATTCTGTCTCAATTAAATCTGACAACCATTAATTGTTTAGTGATTTGAGATCTTCCAGAACTTGTACAGAGACAGAATCCTTTCCTGTTCTGCAGTGCTTATAATAACCCTCTTTCTCTGAGGTAAATGACTTCCTGGAATGTCTGGGTTAGTGAAGCCTGTTTCTTTATGATACTGTGATTTCTGTGAGATGGGTTAGGATTTTGGACCAAACTATGCCTGATGACTTCTATTCTTTCAATAAGTTCTTTCTGACAGTTGCAACCTTTCACCCCTGAAATTGGGTTAGTAAACCTGATTGTGACTGTGACAAGGACAGTTCGCTTTGAACACTCATTTGAAGCAGGCTGAAATCTATAGGGTGTAATTTTGCATTTGTTTTCCACACACCTATTCCTGCCTTTCTGGGGATTTCTGGGAACACAGAAATCCTGACAACTACAGAAAAAGGAAAACTATTTGAGGAAGTGTAGTGTTGAGAAAATGGCATTCAGTCACTAGCATAAGCAGAATTTCTGCGTAGCCAATCTGAGCCTTGCCTAGAGAAACTGAAAACAGAAATGTATCTAGAGAACAAATTTAAATTCTATGGGTTATAGCTACTTGTTATGGGCTGTAGATGCATGAATTCCTTACTCTGGTGTTAATTTCCTTGAGGGCAGAGGCACTGCGTTACTCAACAAAGCCTCTCCCTGTTTTTGTGCCCTTCTCTGTGAGCACCTGTGTCATGTACTGCAGAGCTGATCTCAGTGCCTGGAACCCTCCAACCGGTGTCCTTTGCTTTGTAGTTTGGCAAATCAATGGGGCTTTTTCATGACTGATGCGTAATCTTTAATTTGAGCAACTATGAATTTTTGTGCTGGTGGAAGAAGAGGTCTGGGTTCTTAAAGCAAATGTGCCTCAGTTATTTGTTAGGTAAGCTTTTCATGGAACTATTTGTGGAGTTGTACCAAAACCTCATGTAGTGAAACGCCCTTAATAGTCTTTTTCTGCCTGAAGCTGCTGCTCTCCCTCTTGCTTGATGACCTTGCCACTCTGGACCATGGCAATCTTGTCAGCAGTTTGGATGGTGGCGAGGTGGAGAGCTATCATCATGTATGTATGACATTTTTTGGCTTTATCCAGCACTTCCTGAACAATCTGCACAATGGAAAAACCAAAAGATTAATTATAAAGCTAATACAGGAGCTGTTTCCAGCTGTGGTATCCCTAGTGTATTATCTGTGATACAACAGTGACAGAGGTGATGTTTCTATGGCTTCAGAGATGAAAAACTTACCCTGATGGCTGGTTCAGATTCCTGCTTATACCTCTGTGTTGGGGGACAGGACACAGGCAGTGCTCGCTGTTTTTATTTTCACTTGCCCTGGAACTCGAGCAGAACTCTCCAGGGCACAGCACCTTCACCTTACACCTTCAGGCAGGTCTTGATTAGTTTTAGAGATTGTCTCAAACAAATTGACCCGACTCCTTTGGCAAGTCCTGCACTTTCTGAGTCACTTCAGCAACGTGGAAAACTGCTCCAATTTCAGTCCCACTCATTAAACAATTGCTACTTCGTCCCCCAAAGAGTTAGATTATAAAATCATGTTACAATCAACGTAGCAGACAATTTTGTGTTCTAGTTTCTAAGCTCTAAGTATGCTGTGCTTAGTATACGTACTTTAAAACAGCACCCCCCCAGTACCTCAGCCTTCTCCCTATCCTGGATAACCAATTCTTTCACTCTTCAAAACAGAGCCCACATTTTCTCACAGCTACTTTTATGTGCAGAAGTTTTTCTGGTTGCCCTTGGCATCCCTGCCCATATTTAATTCTATTGGGGCTTTAGCTTTCCTAACCTGATTCCTGGCTGCTCAGACAGTTTCTCTGTTCCTCCCAGGCTACCCGTCCTTGCTTCCACCCTCTGGAGGTTCCCTTTTTGTGTTTGATTTTGTCCAGGAGCTACTCATTCATCCTTGAAGCCCTGATGTTTTAGTCTGACTTCCTTTTTGTTGGAAAGAACTGGTCCTGTTCAGGAGATCCCTGAACATTAACCAGTTTTCTTGGGGCCGCCTTCTCTCCAGAGTTTTATTCCACAGTACTTTACCAAGAAGATCCCTGAAGAGGCTGAAGTCTGAAGTTCTGGATAGTGAGCTTGCTGTGCATCCTCCTCATTGCCCTGAAGATCTTGAACTCAATCATTTCACAGTCACTGCAGCCAAGGCTGCCCTTGAGAGGCACATTCCACGCCAGCCCCTCCTTGTTGGTGAGAACAAGGTGCAGCATAGCACTTCTGGTTGGCTCCTCTGTCACTTGAAGGACGTTTTCATCAACACATTCCAGGAACCTCCTGTGTCCCTTCTTTGCAGAATTTCTGTAGCAGAAAAAGACATACCATATTGTACATTCACTTGTACCAATCAAGAATACGAAGAGTTCACTATAATTCAAAGGGATCTGCAAGTGCTTAGTCTTTTAAAGTAAAATAATCTCCAGCTCTGTAGATCCTAAGGTGTCATCCTTCCTGTATGCTTGGGTACTCTCTCTGTCTGCAAGAACCAATGAGACCACTGGGATAGAAGAAGAAAATGCTCTAACTTTAAATATTTATGGCATGTACAATTTATATTGACTTCACTTCATAGATTCATTACAATTATTTTCAAAATTATAATACTGTTGCAATTCAAATTTTCACCTGACACATGAGGAGAGTCTTCAAGAACTTTGGAGTTTCTACAAAGTAGAAATTACTTAAATAGAACAAATATCTTACATTAAGCCAAAACAAATGACAATTCATAGGTTTCACATGGTCTGCAATAGTACTTTGATAAAATAGAAGAGTGAACAAATAGATAAGCTTCTCTGCAGGTCCACCCAACTGGTTCTCACCTCAGGAAAATCCCAATGATTTTTATAGGAATCTTACCTGAACATACAGGTAAATGCTGTCTTTGGTTTGTAAAACAGATTCCCTCAAAAGAAAAGGCTGTGATTATGAGTTATTAAAGGCTCCCATTTCAAGAACCACAGCAGCCAGTAACAATGTCACAGAAAATTTGGGAGAAAAAAGGATAATTTAGAATATTTCCTTTAGAACATTATCTAAAATGTCAAGAACATTAGCTCGAAGGGAAAGTTAATTATATTTTTTTATGTCAAAGCTGAATTTGGAAGGAAAGATGATTCACTGAGAGAGAAAAATTGTCACTCAGTTTATTGGTGTAAAATTATGTTCATTTTAAGAAAGAATATTTCAATATATATATTTCTATGAATATTGAATATACATATTTTTTAACTTGTATGATGATGCTTGCAAACTTTGTCCATGTGTAAGATCCTTTTTTTTTCCGGAGTCAAAGTAACACCAAATATTTTCTGGCTTCTGGAGCAATCTGGGAACAGATATTCATCATCAGAAAAAAAAAATTATATGGATATTTTTAGACGTGATGAATAACTGCAATAGAAGTATGTCTAAATCCTGTTGAAAGTATGGTTGCAAAAGTTGCAGATATGCTCATTAGGATGCATTCATTCATTAGAATGAATTATAGCCGTGGAGATAGCATACATTTTAGCACAGGCCAGCAATGAGAGTCTATTTTCCATTGGTCTTGTGTAACCTGTCATGAGGATAATGTCAGCAGCTGCAGGACAATGCCATCACTGCAGGAGCACAATCAGGGTAAACTGAACAAGCCCATATCACTTGCAAATGCCTTTGGGACTGCAGGGCAAATGTACATCCACATTTTCAAAAGCAGCCAGTGATTCTGGGCTCACCCATAAAGAAATCGTCTTTTATAGGGTATATTCTCATCATTTTTTTGAAAATTGGGAGTTTTTCAAAACTCCTAAAGGAGAAATTCCAAATCCCTGGCTATTTAAAACTCCTAAAGGAGAAACCTGGAATCACTGGCCATTCCATAAAATGTAGAGACATGTTTTCCTGGCTCGTATGGCAATTTGGCATCTAATCCCTGTTCATTTTGTATCTTTGAAAATTTTCATGTTTTGCATTAAATAAAAATAGTAAAATTTTCAAAAAAATTAATGAAGCTAGGTACCCAGCCTTGACTGAGAACTAGTGGAAGCTCATGCCTTAATTTTCTTAATTCTCCCAAATATTAAGATTTGATTCTAGTTAATTAGTATCAACAGCAAGTCTTCTCCTAACAACAGTCGATTTAGCTTTGGTCAAGAATCCAGCAAATCAAAACTCAGTATGTAAATTATCTTGGAAAACAATTTTATACAATATATTCATTGAGCACTATACTCACTACAGCTCATAATTTAGTTTTGAAGTACTCACTTTATGGGAGAAGAAAATTAAAAATTATCCACTAGATATGTGGATATCACGGGATATATCTAGAAAATTACACAGGATGTGGGACTGAAGCTCAATTCTTCCTCACTGTCACCAGTGTAAGATACATACACTGTGAAATCCCACTACCTTCACAGAAGCTCCCCATGGTGTCTGTTCCACCTCAAATTGTGTGCTCATGGATTCTATCAGGAACTACTTGACTTGTTAGGTAAGTTTATGACACTCCAATGTGTGAAGACGGCATTTCTTTATAGGCAGTTTTCCAGGAAGAACTTCTCTTTTAAAAAAGTAGACTTCTACCTAGAGCTAAAAATAGATACTTGACACTTGTTTTCCTCCAGGTTTGCTTGATATATTGAGGGTGAAATTTTTTGCTGAATTGCTGTAGAAGGACAAATTTTGCCAGAAACTGGGGATCTGCAAAAACTGTTTTGGTTAATACATTCTGCCAAAACCAGACATAGAGGTCATCATCTAACAGTTGTGTAACTCTTCTTACAAATAGTCTCCAAGGAAATTGTCATGAGATGATAATCAGCTGTAAACAATGTGACTGTGAGATAACTTCAAAATATTTCAGTGCATTAGAATGCACTCAGCAAGGTTACTTGTTTGGCAAAACTTTACAAATAATTAGTTATAGTATTATGAATTTTTTCTTGGTTACCCTGTCATATAAAGAGGAACATGTTTCTTTTTCTTCAACACATATATTCTCTTAAGAATTAATATCTTGTAACTTCTTGTTTTTAATGTGTAACAGAACACCTCTAGGCTTGTGAATCATCAGCCTTTACTGTAAATGTAGAAAACAACTTGGAAGCAAATGTGACTCAACCTCTAACTCAGTAAGAAAAAGGAAAAGCCTAGAAGCTCTAAACTCAAGATCTAACTTCCAAAAACTTCACTATACCCATGCATTTAGCAGATCCTTCTTTCTACATTAGAAGTAGAATAAAGGCTTAGACAATGTACAAATAGGAAACACAACAGACTAAGTAACGCTGAATCACAGAAACATTAAGATTGGGAAAAACTAAGATCATTCAGTTCAACAATTTAATCCAGCGCTGTCATCTTCACCACTAAACCATGTCTCTCAGTGCCACATCTTCATGTTTCTTGAGCACTCTTGGGGATAGTAACTCAACCTGCCCTCAGCAGCCTGTTCCAATGCTCAACAGCCCTCTCAGTGAAGAAATCTTTTGTAATATCCAACGTAGTGGCCTCCTAGGGCAGGGTGACTACATCAGTGGACAAGAGAGGAGTTACACAGATGTCATTTATTTGGAATTCAGTAAAGTTTTTGACACAGTCCCCAACAACATCCTGCTCTCTGAACTGGAAAGAGATGGATTTAATGAGTGGACTTTTAGATGGATAAGAAATTGGTTGGATGATTGCATCCAGAGGGTCAAGGGCTTGGAGTTGTGATGGGAATCAGTGACAAGTGGTGTCCCTTAGGGATCTGTATTGAGACCATTGTCTGCAAAGACTGCAAAACAATATACTTTCTCCTGTTATAAAACTAGAAATAAATCTTAGTTCTCTGTCCGTTACAAGTGCTTTTAAATCTGTGCCTGCTGTGAAGTGTTTCAGAAGTCTGAGTGTTGCTGCAAAATCTCTTTAGTGTCTGAAAAGACATATGTTAAATAGTATGCAGTGTTGGGCGGTTATTGAACACTACCTCTTCCTCATCTGGAAGATACTGTTTTTAGGGGGAAAAATATTGTCAATCACATATTTTTGTATCTCATTAGCAATTCAGATTAATTGATCAGAAGGACCAGTGACTTTAAAGCACATCCTTGAAAACTGAAATGTCTGAATTGATGCAAAACATTTCTCTTATTTAAAACCAGGAAAAAACTATAAAATATTCCCTCAATCTTTCCTCCAGATTTGCCAAATGTCAAAACTAAAAGGTCACTATCGTTAAACATTCTAAGTATTTTATAGTTTTATATATAGTAGTTTATAGTTACAAAATTTTAAACAACAGTATGGTATTCTTGTGTAAAAAATACACATAAGGGTATTGTGAGAGTTTTTATGTTTCCTACCATTATGTTTAAATGCCCAGACTTTAGACATCAACAAACATACTACACTCTGATTTCTCGGAGTTGTGTGGAGGGTAAGTGATTATTTTTAAGTGTGGTAAAGTACTATATTGTTTCTGCTTTCTACTACATTAGGGATCACATGCATACCTACAGCTGGGTCAGGTGAGAGTAAAATTAATTTAATAGACATTCAGGGAAGGATTGGATTTACACTTTGGTTCGATAATAAGATACTGTACACAAACATTTCCCTAAAATACCTGATGAATTAAAAAAGATACTTGCTGGGATATCAACTGGTAAGGGTAGGAGTGGCAACAAAAGAGGGACAAAAATATCTGAATTAGTTCTAGTTGTGCTAAAATACAAACTGGAAATCCTGTGAAGCCTTCAGGACATGTACCAGTGCAGGCTATGGCTCCCAGATGGGGCTTACCGGTTTTCACTTGTATCTTTCACACACTGTAACAGAGAGGGATGCTAAGCAGTTCACCACTGCACCAGCTTCACGAAGCAGCTAATGGCAACTCTCAAATGATGTTGGTAAGGCTGGTTACGCACGCAGCTAGCAGCCTTGCTCTCCTACTCCTGCTTAGCAACTAGAGACTGCTGTGCTTCGTTTTAAGGCTGATTATTTTGAAAAGGTTTAACTTTGTTGCAGGGTGTACTTCTACTGGCAGCATGGCCCTGCTCCTAGACCTGATCTCTGCCGATTCCTACAGAGGAGCGGCAGCCACCCGTTTAGTGAGTGCAGTTACATATCCAGGTCCTAGTAATTATTTGTGGACCCCAGTCCATACATGTCCCTAGTCCATGAAGACTAATCTGAATTTCAGATTCAGTCTCTTAGAGCACATGTTGCTTTCTCTGGTCCTCAGTCCAAAGGTGCTCTGATTTTATTTAAAAAGCTAAAACCCCACAACCATTACCTTTGAGCTTTCCTACACTTGGTCTATAGTTGCATCAATAAAAATATTTTTAAATTATTTGAAAAAGCTACCTGGACCTGTTATGAAGACTTAGTACAGTCGGTTTCTAAACAGCTAAATGAATCAGTCTGTTATGAATATGATCACAGTGTGACTACTTAGATAAACACAAAGACAAATTATAGGAGGTAACGACAAAAGAATTTCTAAAGCTCCAGAAAACTAAATATAATGCTTTTACCAGCCTCAGAATTGCTTTGAATACTATGGATTGAAGCCTTGTAAGAATTTCTTCAGCTTTGCCTAATGTGAAATCCTGTTTGAGGCAAAAGAAGCCCCTTTTTTATTACCTCCTGACATTTTTTGTCTTTTTCAGACAAATAAAGTGACTATCTGAATACGATATTAAAATATCATTATCAAGTAAAAATATTCTGTTTGTAACCGAGGTAATGCAAGTTTCTAAAACAAGTTTATATCATGTAGCAGTCTTCAGGACGCATCAAACTGTGTTTTGATTACAGCAGTTTTTTAATCAAACCTGATCTCAAAGAGAAACCAGCTAGTTTAGAGTAACAGGCTTGGTGCTATCACAAATCGCAGAATCAGAGAATATACTGAGTTGGAAGGGGGCCCACAAGGACCATTGAGCCCAAGCCTTGGCCCTGCAAAGAACCAGCCCCAAGAGTCACACCATGTGCCTGACAATATTACCTAAATGCTCCTTTGAACTCTGTCAGGCTTGGCGCTGTGCTCTCCATATAACTTTCATCTTGTTGCTTTTTCATTGCTTTGTGTTACTACATATCTTCTGAAAGGCTATGGCTGAGCACATGGGGGTAAGACAGAGGAAGGCTCACCTTTCACGTTCACCTTGCTGCTCCTGCCGATGTACTGCATTCCCTAAACCAGTAGGGGTGAAGCAGATTCAAGGAGTTCAAGGAAGAACCTCTCTTCAGTCAGCGTTTGTGAACTGGTCTGGTTGAGCATGTGCAGTTTGCACCACTGCTCTGTGAGACACTGAGTAGGCATTTTGCATTCCCCATAGAAAGGAGCTTTGCCTGATCCTCACCTTTGCAGTGAATGAATTTTACAGATTCATCATAAAGGTCCTTGGGAAACAATGATAAAAGATAAAGCATGCAATTATTTCTTTGTTTTATACTCACCCCTGTAATGCCTGCTATGATGACTGAAAACATGGGTAGCCAGGCTCCATCAATAATTTCAATAATAAAGTACAGCCATTCAGTTATATTCAATTTCATAATTTTGAAAAATGAAACTGCAAGTACACATTTATCTTAAAATAAAAGGATTGCATCAGGACAAATACAACACATCAAGTGAAGGAAATAAGGGACATGTATATTCTTTATAGTCTTCTCTTTATCTCATATTCCATGTTAGGAAACTCCAATCTACCTGATCTTTAAAAACCATTCTAATTAACTGCAGAAATTCTTACTGTTACTCAGTACACAGTAATAATAATATAAAAAAAGGAAAAAAGCAATGAATGCTATATAAACATCCCATTACTTCCAATAACAACAGCTTCTGCCTTTCCCTAAAAGAGTTAGTCACAAATCCCACTTACTCTCCATGGGACTATCCAGAAAAAGAAGAATGTAAACTGCTTTTTGCATTTTATAGTATTGCATGTTAAAAGATTTGTTCCTTACTTGTTGCTGAATATGATCTCTTGCAAGTTTAGGTCCTTAGACAGCTCAATAATTAGATCTTAATTTTCTGGAATCTGTTTGGTAATACAGCATTTTAGACAATAGATATCAAAACATTAGACAAAATAGTTATTATTCTCTAGTCAGGGCATGTCATTTGAGTTGTATGACTAATTACATGGTTTTGCTTTTATTCTATAATTAAACGAATTAACTTGCTGCTTAGGCTATTCTCGTACTCAAGTGATTTTGTTTCATAATATTATTGAAATTGTAAGTATCACAACATACAACTGATTTTAGCTTCAGGGGAAAAGACATTTCCACATAACTCTTGTGGGGTGTTGTCAATTCAAGAGTCTGTAACCAGACACGTAGAATGCCTCTGCACATTTTGTTTAAAAATTACTCCCTCTCAAGTGGGATTGTGTTCCTTTCTTGTCCCATTAGCTATGGAAAACACATGCAGGTAAGAATACAGCTTTATGTGAAGTTCATGGAGATGCATTCTGAACCTTTTTATGCTTTTCTGAGTAGATTGTCCAGTCAGTATTGATTCCTTCTGTGCTTACTCTGAGACAGCTGATGCATTTCCTTCTTCCTGTAACTGATCCTCAGTTTCTGATGCTTAAAGTGGAACACAGTATGCTAAAAGTTGTTTACAGCCATCCAGAGGGATCTTGTCAGGCTTGAGAGGTGAGCCTGTGCAAACCTCATGAAGTTCAACAAGGTCAGGGACAAGGTCCTGCACCAGGACTGAGTGGGTAAGGACTGGGCAGGGAATGGATTGAGAGCACTCCTGAGAAGAAGGACTTGGGGGTGTTATTTCATGAGAAGCTTAACGTGATCCAGCAATGTGTGCCTGCAGTCCAGAAAGCCAACCATGTACTGGGCTGCATCACAAGAAGCACATCCAGTAGGTTGAGGGAGGTGATTCTCCTTCTCTACTGTGTCCTCATGAGACCCCACCTGGAGTGCTGCATCCAGCTCTGCAGTGCCCAACATAAGAAGGATGCAGATCTGTTACAGGGAGTCCAGAGAAGGGCCATGAAGATGATCAGAGGGCTGGGGCACCTCTCCTATGAAAAGAGACTGAGAGAGTTGGGATTGTTCAGGCTGGAGCTCCAGGAAGAATGTACAGGAGCCTTCCAGTACCTAAAGGGGGCCTAAAAAAAGATGGAGAGAGACTTTATCAGGAAATATAGTGATGGGATGAGAGGTAACAGTTTTAAACTGAAAGAGGATAGATTTAAATTAGATATTAGTAAGAAAATCTGTGCGGATGGTGAGTCACTGGAGCAGGTTGTGCTGAGACATGGATGCCTCATGCCTGGAAGTGTTCATGGCCAGGTTGGGTGGGGCTTTGAGTAGCCTGGCCTAGTGGAAAGTGTCCCTGCTCATTGCAGAGGGGTTAGAACTGGGTGATCTTTGACGTCCCTAAAACTCCAAACCATTCTGTGATTCTATGATTCTATGATTCTATCTTATCCTGTACTTTCAAATGATGATCAATTCTGAATAAAAGCTACACTTCCTGTCAAGTAGAAGGAAGATTTATAGGAACTGAGTAATTTTACAAAGCCAAATAAGATCCTCAGTTTCATTAAGTTCTCTCTACAGTCAATGAAAAACTTGCCATTACACTAGCACTCGTAAGAGGAGTCTGTGTGTGTGTGAGTGTGTGTGCATGTTTTAGCCACAGAGATTTTTTCTTTTTATTATGTTAAACTGTTCTGAAAATATGCAGGAGAAATAACGAAGAAAACCCAGAAGAAATACTCTTTAAAATGCCTTCAAGTAAAATTAAAGCCAACAACAGACACTTTGAAGAAGAGGGAGCAAAGAATAGGAGCAAAGCGTAGGAGCAAAACTTCCAGCTACTTCAAAGTTAAGGCCCGAGAGAAACTGCTTGAGTTCAGGAGACAGTATGAGGGAGAATACAAATATTCGAGATAAACCTTGTCTGGATGACAAAACTTTAGGAGTCTGAGTCACTGAGATGCCGTTGATCTGCAAAAGTACTTGCAAAAGAGTTGGAGTTTTCACAATAAGGGCGGGACGCACTGGAGCAGATGACTTGAGGAGGGTGTGGGGATCCCCGTCGTTGGAGGTATTCCAAATACTACAGGACACCACCTTGAGCACCCTGCCCTGACTTCAGAGCCCACCCTGCTTTCAGTGGGGGTTGGACTGGATGGTCGCCTCCAATCTGAATGATTTTATAATCCTATGATTTCAAAAGTAGTCTGAGAAGCAATGATCGTCCAAACATTTGTGCCACGATCTTCATTTATATCTTCACATATACTTGAATTTTAATATCATGCTTTTAAAGAAAAAATTTTCCTTAGAATTTCTGTAATTCACAACTTTGAATTAAACTTGAACATTTTACTTACTATGAATTTTTATTAGTCTGAATTTTAGTACTCTTCAGGAAAGATTTTTTCCACTGCAGTTTCTTTACAGAGAAAACATTGCAAAGCTGGAAGTACTTTTTGGAGCAATTCAATCCAGTCAGTTCAATAGTACGCAGTATGATAAAAGCTATGAAAAAATTTCAGGAAAAATCTTCTTGCATATTAACAATTTTGTAGTAAATGTCATTATTTTCTATTCATTCACTGTGGACCCATTTTTCTGTGATGACACCATTTCAAGTGCAGCTGTAAGATCTGAATTTTGAACCATTTTGAACCGTTGAGTTATGTGTAGCATCCTTCCCTGAGCTATAAACAGAGGACTGATGACTCCATGTTAACATTGTCAGGTAGACATGGTTTTTCTTATCTTCATATTAGAGTTGAACAGAATATTTTAATTTTCCTTGAAAATTAAATTCTATTAGAGATCAAAATTGTCAGCTGAAGAATTGTTGCCAGTTGTGTTTGCGATCCCTTAACTGGAATCATCTGTTTGGTGGCGTCAGGGATCGGGACCCTCTGAAACTACAACTGCCAACAAAACATACAGGCCTTGTGTGCATGGTGCTGTTAATCAGAGGATCCAGGAAAGAAAGACAGTCTATATACAATATGTACAGTGGGCAAAGTGGAGAAGCTAATGGAGTTTCATGGAGTCTCCTGGAGTCTCCTCTTTATTGCAAATTCATCTGGTTTTATAGTCCAAAGATTGTTTAGGTTAATACAGTCAATAGACAAAAGGAAAGGTAGTCATGTGTCCCAGAGACACAGGACAGTCACATGATGATGTTTACATACCTAAGACATTATATCATAGTCTGACACGCTGTAATACAGCCTAACATTCTGCTGCAAAGAATTTTGAATTTCACAGTATTTTTCAGTTCCTCCAAGGTAAACTAAAGCAAAAAAGTAACAGATACTTCAAAACATATTTTCTTTGAAAAATATAAGCTAAAGCACTCTGGTTTTTTCCATGTACTATTACTTTCTGAACTCAGATGTCTAAAGGTTATTTTTTTAAGACTGCACATTCAATATTCTCCCAGATCATGTGTCCTGTCTTGAGAAAGACTGTCTACCATTAATTGTGTCACTGATAATTCTATTTCAGAAAATTTCATAAATGTAAAAGATTAACCACTTAGCAATTTTACTTGCCCTAAATTACTCATTTGAATTAGTTGAAAATACTTATCTAAACTTGCTCTTAAAATCACATTTCAATTAGTTGTATTGTTTTTTTCCATTGTTTGAATTACTCACAAATAATAAAATAAATCCTATAAGTATGTAGTTAGACACAAAAAAGATGTATTTACAGGCACATTGCGACAGTGTGCACTGGTATAACTTGTGTTGATATGTAATGGTAAAAAAATTAATCCAAGCTTTAATTCAGTTTAAAAATCTTCACTGAACATTTTGAACTACTAGCATAAAAGTGGTTTAATAACTAATTTACAATTAGGAAATAAAAGATAAACTTATGATATGTGAAATATTCTCCTTGAATTTCCAGATAAACCTGATATCTTTATACTGTCACATGATTTAAAGAACTGGAAATGACAGATATTCAGACCATCTTATAAAAAATGTATGAATCTTCTTGGTAAACTGAAAGTTTTGCTACGTCTGAAATTATATTAAAAAGTTAAAATCATATAAAAATGCAGAAGAAAATCAAGTTAAGGTCCTTCATTATAAGAATCAGAATGACCCATTCACATGAACAGTGAGCAGATTCATCAGAGGTTTGGTAATGCCTTCAGGGAAAACTGGTTTAGTCTACATTGACTGTAAACCTTTAAGGGAGGTACATGCTCAGTACAACGGAGGTCAGAAAAATTAGGCAAGAGGAGGACAAGTGAATGCTTGGTACACAACAGCTTACCTTCATCTTGCTTAATATCAGCAATCAGAGTTAGTCTAGTCTGAGCAAGTCTTTCTGGCATGTTCTGCCAGAAAGGAAGATTCATCTCATCATATGACATATTTTACGGCTATGTGGGGGAGGTAAGAGGCTAAGTAACTTGTTTAAACTAGCTGTATACATTTTATGTTGCAGCACTTTGCTGGGAATCCCACCAAATTTGTCTCAACAAGCAGTTATCTGTCCTCCTCTCTCTGGGATTCACTTTACAGGTCATTGGTTGGGAGAAAGATACCTGTGTGTGAGAGCTAGCATAGTTTCAGAGGGTACTGTGAATTACCAGGAATTAGGACTAGTGGACAAAGAAGCTACTTCTTCCTGAAATTAATGGCCACTAGGTGTCCAAGTAAACATTAAACATAAAAGATCTTTGATGATGAGAAGGTAGATTAGGTATTTCTGGGAACCACAGAATAACTAGGCAAAAGAGACCTCAAAGATCTATGGCACCAAGTGCCATGTCCAGTCTTTTTTTAAACACGTCCAGAGATGGTGACTCTACCACCTCCCTGGGCAGTCTATTCCAGTACTTTATTATTCTTTCCATGAAGAACTTTTTCCTAATATCCAGCCTATACCTTCCTTGACGCAGCTTGAAAGAATAGTGTATGGCAGAAAAATGTTTCCTGAGGGCATTGTCCATAGAGAAATTGTGATCATTGCTGAAAATGTTTATGCGCTGATGGGAATTTGACTTCACCCAGAGCATAAGTACAGATGCATAATAAGAGAAAGAAACAGAAGTGGGAAAAAAACTATGAATATGGTTGATGCAGACTGAGAAATAGGTGGACCTGTTTTGTAAATGATTAATAGACTTGCTTAGAGAAGACAACAAGAAATACAGGATTGGCTATTTTTTTCAACTGCCTGTGTGGTTTATAAGCTATAGTCTAGACAGCAGTCAACATGTAGCAGCTGCTCTTGAAGACACCCTCGTGTTGTTTTTTACTTACTTTACTGGGTAGTAATAAGAGCATAGCACATATAGATCCCCAAAACTGCTTGGGAATATTTAGGTCTTAGGACATGCTGAGCTCTCCAGTGCTCTAGAGACTAAAGCTTGTTTGAGCAGCCTGCTGCTCTTCAGTCCTACCCATAACATCATTAACTGAATTCCATGGGCACTTGCAAGAGCATTTCAACACTGATCAATACTGACGTTGTCCAGTGCTGCCTTCGCAACTGATTCTCTATCAGTATCCAAAGCTGATGTTACCTCATCAAGCAGAAGAATTTCAGGATTGTGAATTTTATAAAATTGGAAAGTATCAAAGAAGGCCAAGGCATATGATGCATATATCAAAAAGAAAGCAATACCCATAGAAATGTTGGCTGAAATAGCCTGTTTGATAGCAATGTGTTTGAGATTTTTTTTTTTTGGTATCTGAAAAGAAAAGGAAAAAAAACAAACAACAAATAAAACCCCCCAGAAAATATAGGAAATTACCTTTTCTTTCATTGTATATATGCATAAATTTCCCATGAAGTACATTGAAGATGTATGAAATATTTTAGTACACAGTAATCTAAGCTCAAGAAAGATCTTGCTGAGAGTAGAAGAAAAGGTATTGACTGCCTTTCATCTTGTGGTATATTGAGTAATTTTATGTTAATTAATTACAGGTGAATACATGCATAAAATGTCTGCAACAATGGGTTATCATTTCAGGGGGTTTAGAAATTAAAAGGCATTGAGATGATAATTGCACCAGGGATGGTTTTGAAACTCTAGTTCAGCTGCAACTTTCAGTACAAAAACCCCACAAAAGTGCATGGTGCCAAAAGCAGGGTGACCAACATGAATTAGGGTATTTTAATTACCACATCTGACCTGAAATGGAAATCTGTAAGGAAGGCATGTGCTTCTCATGGTGATCATGAACTCTTTATTCTAGAGTATTGAATAGACTGGCATACAAAACAGTGATTCAGAAACAAAGACTTTTAGTGATTATTTTCAAGTTGTGGATAGAGCCACAGGTCTGAGTAACAGAAACTGTAGCCTGAGAAATTGAAAATCTTTGTCTTGACAAAAACAACAGAAAAGGCTTGCAAACAAATTCTGAAGAAAATTATAAAATCTGAAATAAATGGAAATAAACTTGATTATAAAAAATACATTATGTCATGAGTTATGAAAGAGAAGAATTAACCCAATTACTTTTCTTTAGTATTGTCTTTTCTAGAGAGGCTAGAGCCAGTAAAGCTAATCCACTGGGACTTCATTAATGGCAACTAATGCCAATTAATCTTAAAGCAATGAGATAAATTATTAAACACTAATTGTGAAGTAATAAAAGAACAGAAAGGTAAAAAACAGTATGAAAGAAGACAGCAGTGTTCAGCAGGGAGATATAGTACCCAAGGGAGTTGACAACATTAATTCTTCAGTCAGTCTTAGGGTTTATTATTTTTATTTAAATTAGTGATTTGGGCATTTGAAAAATAGTTATGATAATGAAATTTTCTGATGGTACAAAACCGAGAAGATCCTCAGTGAGAGGACCAGGACCAAGGAACACCAGAATGTCCTAGAGAATTACATATATAGAGCTAGGGGGTAGTAGTAAGAGAAGCATATGAACCATAACTATGTGAAATATGGTATGAAAACATTAAAGAAAAATATGACCAGTGAAATGGCAAATATATCTTGTATGAGAAAACTAAAATAACCTAGTCTTTTTGGTCTAACAAAATGTCATCTGAGAGATTCTATGATTTAGTTCTGTAAACAGCACAGGAAAGTAAACCCATAGAAAGGAACTACTAAAGCAAAGGCTCAGTGCTGGTACAGGAACAAAATATATAGGAACCATGTATCTATTTTGTTGGAAATAGATATTCAATCTTCAAACAAGTAGAATATCCTTCTTGCAGAAGTAGAGTTAAAAAGCCCACCTGGTTTTAGGATAAAACAGGGGGATTAGAGTAACCATCATGCAATCCTGGTTTGTGTCAGGACAATCAGTTGCCCAACAAGCACAGGAACACATTCATGCTCCTGACACACGGTAGGCTGTTGGTGAAGTTACAGCAGAGTACTCAAGCTATGAAGTGTTAGGGACTGCACATTTCAAATAAGGTTGGGATTTTCATTTTAACTGCAAGGGCAAGGCTGGCCAGCGTCACTGAAATTCAGTATCCAGTTGATACTCAACACTCTGATGTCCTTTTGGCAAGTCTTAGCCAAAAGCAATTATATTTCTACAGATGATGTCTACTTCTCTCTCACAGTGGTCTGCATGCATTTTTCACGTGGTCTAAATTCACTAAGAGACAGATTGCATTTTTAAGTCTTGAAGTCATCAAATAAGATTAGAGAAGATATAGTTTACTAGTTTATTGAAAACTCATATTTTTTCCTACCTTTGCACAGAGAGTTGATGAGAATTCCAGGACAGGACTGAATGCCAGGACCACAAATGTCATTTTTCGGCATTTTGTAAAAGCAATTATAAATTTAGAGAAAAAAGTAGTCATTGCCTGAAAGAATATTATAATTTTTTCTGTATTCCTTCTTTAATCTTGGAGACGTCACAAAAAAACCCCAAAACAGCTGTGAGAGATTTCTTCCTCCAGCTTTCCCATTGGAGTTAAGAAAAAAATTCACTGTAGAAAAATTCACTGATGTACAGTGTAATAAAGAAAAATTTGCCAGAGAGAAAATGATAGAAAATCTTGTTTATTGTTTTTATTTACTCACATGATAATAATTTTCTTGTTAGCTCCTCTTCCAACAATACTAAAGAGCACAAAGCTACCTAGCACCTTACCTAGCCTCTGACCATGTTCAAGGCAACTGAAGCTTTGCAATACATTATGAAGCATTTCCTGAAGCCAGAAGTAAACATTCTACCTTTAATAAAATAAACAGTTTAAAAATTAGTTAAATTCGGCTACTGTACAGTCACTAGTCTGAATCCCACATTTCAAATACAATGTTTTCTCAGGAATGTGTGCTGATTTTATGAATACTTATGAAACATTACACTGGAGGTATAAAACCCACCTGGGACAGTGCCAGCCTGGAGTACTCCTGGGAGAGGCTGGTTTGTGCGTGACATGTCTGGCGCCTGCTGCCAGAAAACAAGTGAGGGTCCTCAAACCAGTCTGGGGATGTGATTTTCAGAGGCATCTAAGCTAAGAAAAGAGGACCGATCAGATTCCCTTTCTGAGCCTGTAGCAATGGTCTGAAACGCATGGTTGTGAAATACTCCCCTAATCGAAGGGGGCTGTGTCCTTAGTTGTGTCAGTGGATTCCATGGGATGTACCATTACCTGGGTGACCTTTGAAGTCTTCTACTGTGGCTGCTACTTCAGTGGAGTTGGTCTGGTCTTTTGAAGAGAGCAGTTAAGTGCTTCTTCTCTGTGTGGGAAAGCAGGAATTACCAATGTCTGTTTTTCTTCTGTGTGTGAATTTTTACTGCTAGTTTCCCATAGGTTTTCAGAAAATTAGGAGAAAGATGGGAACTCTGCTGAATGCAGTGCTAGCATTGGAAATATAGAGTCTGATGTTAGTTGTTATTGCTCCTATATTATGCAGTAGAGGTTTTCTCTTCCTTCCTCTGCAAGAAATTTTGTTTCAAATGCTGGAATTATCCTTCAGGAGATAAAGGGAAATGCCAGCCTTTTGCAGCCTCCTTGGAGCTTGCTAGGTCTGTGAAGGACAACGTGCACACTCTGTCTCCAGAAATGGAGTACTTAGCAATGAATAGTTTTGAAGAACCTGTTTGTTGTCATTCTTGAAAGCATCTGAAAAGTCTTCTCTTAAGGAAGTCTGTTGGTTCATAATGTAATCATTCCTAGCAAGGTTCACAAGTAGCATTTCACGGAGTAGGCCATTGCACTGGGCCGTGAACTCAGAACAAGGGAAGGTACTCTTGTGATGACTATTACACCATCCACAATCAAACAGAATGGGAGTCAGTGTGGTTGCTGTTGGATATCTTCTGTACCAAAGATGGGGCTCATTTGCAGAAAATCGTATACTCTCCTTCATGACAAATGCTCATAAAAACTCTTTACCCTTACTTGTATAAGAGGCAACAGATCATGCATGTAAGTTTTGTAATAGAATTTAAACTATGCTATTTTTTATCTCTTGAATTAGTTTGTTTTGAATGCTGAGTTTATATCTAGAAAATCAGAGTTTGATAGTGTTGATTGGGAAGGGATGAGAAGCTTAAAAAAAATTAACCAAAAAAAATTTTGAATAGTCAGAATGAGGTTTGGTGATACAAGAGCTCTTAGTAACTTGGAGGAACTCAGGGTTTTCCTTTCATTATGCATTCTCAGGGTGGCCTTTGAGACAGAGCAAGTGACCTCAGCCACTCCTCATACAGCTTCCCCTCAAGGCCCTTCACCATCTTCGTTGCTGTCCTTTGGACACTCTCTAATGCCTTAATATCTTTAGTATATTGTGGTGACCAAAACTGCACACAATATTCAAGGTGAGGCCGTATCAGTATTTACCAAAAAAAAAGTATATAAAACCAATAAAACAATATGTATATAATATACATATGTATGTATATAATATAAAATATATAATGTGTACAAGAACAATAGTCGATTTTTTTTTACTTACTATGGTATAGAAGTTCTTTTTATTGACATGAATATTGTGATGTTTTGCTTTTGGACATGATATGAAAAACTCGAGGCAAAAATCCAAAAGAACAGTTTACTCTAGCCACAGGAAGGAGGTTGATAGGGGGTTATGAGCAGCTGGACTGCTGCTGCTATTCTGATATTTGAGTGATAGTACAAGAATCCTATCATGGCCAGTGCTCAACTGCATGAGCAGCAACACACACAAAACTTCCTAAAGCTGGATGCACAGGAGCAGCCTGAGAAGGCTGCATTAGTCTCCATGAGGCTTCTCGGAAATGTCAGTTTTGGTTTTGTGTCTCAAATATAAAATTATTTACTGACTAAACTGATATATATTTCCTCTCAGCTGGGAGCTGAAAGTTTTAGATTGTGTAGTTTTGATGGTTTTTTGTTTTGTTTTTGCTTGGTTGGTTTTTGATGAGATCATATTCTCAGAAGTTTTTCTTTATCATATATGTGAATATACTCATCACGTATTTGTTCTTATGAAGTAATCTTATCCTAAAAACAGGATTTCCTCAGTGTAAAGCAATAAACTACCTCTGTGTCCTCATTGTTTAACCAATTAGATAATTGTTTTTAAATTCTTATTTTACTTTAGGTAATATGAAAGTGCATTGTACATCTTTTTTAAAGTTTGCAAGATATTAAATTGAATGAAACATTGAATTTCCTGTCTATAGCTTCAAAATTAAGCAATTATATAACGCTTTTATCTTCTATTAATAGGAAATACTGAATCTACCTATTATAAAATACTGATGTTGGTGGTAAGATGCCTGCTGTCTTGCAGATGGACAGTGTCACTTTAACATAACTGTAGCATTTTAATATCTTATCTTGTAAATTTCTATATCTGTTCTTTAAAATTTATAGGGCACATGAAATCCAATGTAGAATGGTAGTGGTGTTGAATGTAATATCTCTTAAAGAAGTAATTTACTCAAAAAAATGGCACTCAAAATCCTTATCTAGAGTTAAATTGCCCTGACAAAATGAAAACCTCTTTGCTCTTGTAATACCATGAAATAATTTTAATACAGGGGAAGATTCTTCTTTATCCTTTTATTTTAATTGATTTTTGTGGCAAATAATATTAAATTAGGAAGAAATGAATGAAATGCCTTTGATTTAAGTGCAAAGATAAATGTTATCTACCATCAGTGATTGCCTCCAGTAGGACTCCTTGACATAGTACAACCTGGGATGAGCAATTAGTGTCTGCTGCCTTGGTCTAGGTCTTAAGAACTCAGGCTTTAGAAGATGTGGTAGCGATACTGTCAGGACTGTAAATTAATGCTACTATTCACTTAGGTGGGAAAGAGAGTGGGGATCTTGGACAGTAGCCAAAAGCTCGTAAGAATATTGCTCTTTGGATTAGACAGAAGACTGCATATATTGAAGTGAGCAAGATAAACATGAAGAAATAAAAAGAAAAAAGACAAAGCAGATCAACATAGGCATCTTCTGAACAAATGAGGCCATCATGTGGCAAATTAAAGACATGGCCACATTAAAAATTGTTTTATAGTATTGGGTAATAAAGAAAAAATTACACAAATTTCATCATGACCTTGAAGGAAACTGGTATTAAAGTTCAGACACAGAAATTCCTTCTAGCGTTTCATTTCTTTCATGAGTAACTCTAGAGAAATTTCAAAAGTTATTAGAAATTCTTTATCAATGGAAGATTCTTAGATAGAAATCACATTTATTTTTTCTATCATTAAAGTCTCACAGATAATAATGGGAGAATGAGAGTAAGAAGGAATAATCATGTTTTCAGAGGAAAGATTTCAAATGTCTACAAATGAGAGTCAAGTGAGCAACCAAATTTCTGATCATTCATTGAATTCCTCAGGAAATGGCAGGAAACAAATCATCAACATCTGCAAAACTAGACTGTTGTATGCTTCATTGAATGTACCATTAACAAGGTGAACATGGAAATATTTATTCTGAACTGTAATTCTCAACCCCATCATGCATGAAGAGTAATGTTTAAGTTGTTTCTGATTTAGCAGATATGTAAATAACACTCATCTTTAATAACTGACCTTCTTTTACATTGAAGAATAGACAGATATGTGCAGATAAATCTTCTATAGAGCTACCCAGAAGAAAATCTTAGGAAAACTTAATTTAGATTAGGAATTCACATTATGCATGGAGAGGCATGTCATAATTCCATAGTGCCTTCTTCTACCCATCCCTTGGAACACGTGCAGAAATTTATTTGGGGTATTTTGTTTGTTGAACGACATAGAAACGATGTATTGTTTCACAACACTGTGAAATATGTGCATATCAAGGAATGAAGGAAGAGTTTGAACAAGCAGCTACATTGATTAGTAGAAAATGAAAACTGTACAAAATGGGACATATGTAAAAATGAAGGCAAGAAGAAATTAATCTTGCGGGAAGACAAGAGTGCCTAGAAAGAAAAAAGTCTGATGCCAACATCAGCCAAACAGCTCATTGAAGCTTCAGTGGTGGAGAGTAGATAATGCTAGTTACCTTAACTTCATTCTTTCTAAGTTCTGTCCTGATTCTTTTTATAGATTGTTGTAAATATATCTGGCTTAATTAAGGATACTTTAAAAGTAAGTGAGAACTAACTCTAACTACTCTGTTAGATATAAATTCCTTCTTCCTCAACATTGTTTCATTTTAATATTTTACATATCATGAACTTAACTTTTTCCTTAATCAAGTTATTATCTTACCTTTTTTTCATCTGTAATTCAAGAACCAAATCAGAATTAACATGGGAATAAAACTGTTCTTTTTTTTAGATGATGTAAGGACCGTGCTATTTTCTCTTAGAATAATTTCTTGCAGTATTCAAAAAATTCTTAACACATTTCTCTCCTGTACTTAACAAATTAATACCATTTATACCCACAGACAGTTCAATCAAATCTATTAGGATAGAGATAATACACACATTATATATGTAAATGCAGTATTTCTCTTTTCAGTTATGTAAAATATTAATGACTTTAAATGTTGGGACATTTTAAAATAGTCCCATACAATTCCCAGTCTTGTTATATACAACAGTGGTAAATACTGCAGCCAGTGATTATGGATGTACTTTTATTCAGGATCTAAGATGCTTTTTTTAGTACAGGAGTCATTCACAAGATGTGAATCATTTTCTCTACAGCAAGGCATTAACAATGTAGGTATTAATGATAATCATGCTCATATCCTCTTATGAGGAGATACAACACAAGGTTGTTGCTAATCTGACCTGTTAGTAACAGCAATTCTAGAATGGGATGAACTGTGCTCTAGTCTTCATTGGCCAGACCTTTGTTAACCCTGAAGAAGACAGAGTCGCTTAAAGAAATGACTTAGGTGTGAATGCTCACTTTGAGTTACATGCAGTCCTGTCCTAGATCTCTACAACATCAGTATTATGATACTGATCTCCCTAGATAACAGAGTATAGCTAGAATGAAATGGATGCTGTAACAAGCACATGAAGACAAAAGGAAATGTACTCATAATAACAAGGATTGATAAAGAAAGCTGTATTTGTGTGTTCTGTACTTTTCCTTCCCATTCTCTACCTTTGATATCTCTACAGTCCATGAAATTCACAGAAGCTACTGTTGGTCCCATGTCTTACTTTATGTTTTCATTTTACTGTATTAAAATAACTAGAATAAAAGATATCATTCCCCCATTTTTCCATCTAAACTAGGTGTAAAAAAAAATAGGTATGGGATTCCAAAGGAATACAATGAGATTGAATCATTCAACATTCTGAAGAATGTTATTAGAACATCGATGAGTCTATTTGATGTATGTATAAATGTCTAGATCTGTGTGTATAAATAACTAGATGTAGGTAAGAGAGATCATATGCATAAATTTTAGGGAATCAGAAATTGCTACAAAGGATGTGTGGAAGATTGATTAACCAGGCCAGTTTTAAACTTAAAAACAAAACTTTACTGCATAAATATTCATTAACAATATACATTGCTAATGTTTAGTTATTAATAATTATTAATCAATATTACTATATATTCAAAGCAGCTAGTGCTTAACAGTCAACCTATATTAGCAAATAATATACAATATCACAGAGCTGATGCCAAGTGTTTAGCACCAATGGTCACAGTCCATGAGGGTCTTAGTCAACATGATTGGTTTCAAGAGCTCTTCAACGAAGGATGCTAACACTGAAAAGGATGCCCTCCTTCCCCTTCCTCCAAGTCCAAATCCAGGATATTTTCACTGTTTATAAAACGTTTCAGTCTTTAGAGAGTTCTTAGTTTTTGACCTCTGACCTCTAGGACTTCAGAAGACTTCAGCAGATAGTACTTTCCTTAGGCTGCAGCAGATGCTTTGTCTTGCCCACCAGTTGTGGGTTTTTTCTCGTCCTCTATTTCTCTTCTGTGTTATGTTTCAAGCAGTCTGTTTCCATTTCTTAAGGTTGCAACTCTTCAGTGATCAGTAGCTAATCATCAGCAAGGTACTTACAATTCTGGGACCTTTGTTTTCAGCCTGTGCCCCTATTTTCATATTTGTTGTCACCTGAGGCTAAAACTCCACATCAAAACAAGAGACATCTGGCATCAAACTTCATCTGACTCAAAAGTCTCATAAAATGTTGGTAACAAGCCTAATAGGCCAGGACTGACTGCGTCTTACACAGGCACAGTGAGGATAAGGCTTGAGGTTTGTTTCTGACAGGAGCAAATCTACTTTTCCTGAGCATGAAAATGTTTCCTGGTTCCTTACCAGACATTCCTGATTAATGTGATTTTTGACAGAGTTCAAAGCAAGCTAATATTAATTACATTTGGCTTAGCATGCTTCTACTTTTATGAGTACAATAGGCCACTGCTTTGGTCACATAGTAAAGCAGTTTGAATAATGAAAACTAGTACTGAGAAACTGGTACATATTTACTTAATATTTCTTAGTTTTGTATGATTCATGAAAGGAAGAAAGAAAACCAAAAGTATCAAGACTGACTGTTGTTATTTAAACAACTACAGTGACAAAAGTAGCTACAGTGGCAGTTCAGAGATAAGTACTGCTGTTAATCTACATATTCAATGACCCACTTTGAACATTGACCAGGGAATAGTAGATGCCTTTTTCAGCCAGAAGCTGCTGATGTGTGCCTTGCTCTACGACCTTGCCGTTCTCTATCACGGCAATCTTGTCAGCATTTTGGATGGTGGAGAGGCGGTGAGCTATCACAATGCAGGTACGGCCTTCTCTGGCTTTATCCAGTGCTTCCTGAACAACCTGCACAATGAGCAAACAAAAAAAAGGTGAATTATTGCGGCAGCTGTTCCGAGATATAGCTCAATTGCCATCTGTAAAGTAAACTGTCATATGACAGTGAGGGAAAGGGAATATTTTGCTTGAGCTTCTTGATTTAGAATTAGCCTATGCTGGCAAAGAGTCAAAACTATTATAGTGGATGATGCCATGATAGTTAAGGGGATTAGATGGAACCAGGCTCATTACTGAGATGCATGGCAGCAGAACAAGAGAAAATGGTCATAAATTGTAACAGGAGACGTTCTGACTGGCTATAAAAGTATTCACTGCAAGGATAATTAAGCATTGGAACAGGAACAAAAGAATCTCTGCTGAATCTCCTTGGAGATTTTCAAGGACCCTGCCAGACACAGCACTGAGTGATCTAAGTTTGAATTCAGTATTGGCCCCTGCGTGAAGGTTTAATTGGGGATCTCCATGGGTCTCTTTTACGACAGATTAATTATATATGGGACTTGAGTCCATATTCTTGGGTCAATTACTATCATATAGGTTCTCAGGATTTTGCAGGGAATCTCATAAATAATGTTTTTGTTTTAGAGCTAGAATGTGCAGAAAAAAAAAATACGAAAAAGAATCTCTGCTTTCTTTTATTTATGCCTTTTGTTTATTAGTGCAGAATAAAATAGGAGATGAAATTTCAATACCTAACGGGCACATAATTAAGAAAACAATGTATCATGGGATTATTCAATGGTATTTTTTTCTCAAACCTTATCTTTTATGCCTACAATTTATCAAAACTTAGTCCAAAGATTTTAGCTTTTCAGATTATAGTATTTGATATATTTGCCTCATTAATAGCAAATATTTTTGTAGACTGTGTTGATTTTCTACAGCTACACCTAGATTGTACTTCTATTGTACCAGCTTTGGTCTTAAAAAAGTAGTAATTGTTCTAGCAATTTTCGCTAGAATGTATTGCATTAGGGATGAAGATGTAGCAAGAACTGGAGAGCAAAGGGAGAATAAGACATTAATTTTTGTGTCTTATTAGCATAAATACATAATTTTCATTAGACACTATATTCCCTCTTTTGGTTTTAATCTGTGAGAATAAAAATAATCACGATATATGAAAAAAAAAAAAAAAGGGAGGGAGAAATTTAGATTCCAGACTTCTGGCTCAGACTTAAGTTACCTTTTCACTTTCTGTGTCTAAGGCAGAAGTAGCTTCATCCAGTAGCAGAATTTGGGGCTTACGTACAAGAGCTCGGGCAATAGCAATTCGTTGTTTCTGACCTCCAGAAAGCTGGGTTCCCTTGTCTCCCACGCGGGTGTTGTATGTCTGGAAATAATATTTTAGATTCAGGCTGCAGATGCAAATCGGTTCTGAAGTGTACTGAAGTATATCAACCCTGACACCAGTCACCCATAAACTGTATTCCATGCCTGTAACTCCTGGAAAACAGCTGACCAGAATTGCTCTCTGACACAGATCTATAGATCTTTCACTAGGGGACTTCTTTGTAACATCAAGTATATCATAAATTCGAAGCAATAACCCTCTTTAGGGTTGGATGGTGATGTTACTCCCAATCAGGAGACAGAACAGCAAAGGTCAGTGAAAGTCTGTGACAATACTAGAGATCAAAATCTGACTTTAAACACTTCAAGTTAGTGTCCAAACAAATCAATTATTCTAATCCACTTTTACTGATCCTGATAAAAAATCCCAATGTATAAGATATACCAGTTTCAGGCCAAATTATATAGTATATCTATATATATAGACATAGACATTTTTACCCTTTATCTGTATCTGTACTACAGTTCTGTACTACAGTTCTGAACACTTAAGCTTTTAATTTAGCTATGCCAGTTAAGGCAGACCAGTCAGGACTCTGGACAAAGTCATGTGTAGGTTACAGCAGTCTGCGAGGTATTAAATATTTGTTTGTAAAAAGCACTGAAGTTGTTTGAGACATCATTATATAACTCAAGCTTTCTCTACAAATTTTTAGAAAGAGCAGATCTTGTTAAGTCATTAGAAAGTAAATATAGTCTGAAAAACTCATGGGCCCTGGCTTTTGTACATTTTCAAGAAATGCAAAACGCAGTTCATCTTCCAGAAACTAAGCTGAAGATATATAACACACGATGGCTTCAGAAAGTTTTGAATGCAAGTTGACATAGATTAGAAACTGATTTGTCAAACACACAGAAGAAAACTCCACACGAAGCTAAATAATTAAAAATGTTTTCTATCTTAGGAAGTTCCCAAGTCACAAATCATGCGAAGATGAGAATTCAGTGGAAATGTGATTAAATGTTTGGACTTTTTGAACACTTATTTGTAAATATGTCTTGCTGGTCACTGCTTGGGACAAGATTTTGTGCATGGCAGACCTTTTGTCTGACCCAAGATGCTCCTTCCTATAGTGCTATATGTTGGTCAGCTATACATGTGAAAAAATTTCTTAGTGATTTTCAGACCATAGGAATACTAAAAATTTAAATTCTGTCTAGGTATAACTGGGAAAGATGTGTAACCTTGTCAGTGTAGCAGAGTCTTTTACACATGCTTGAGATAGACAAGAGCTTAAAAAGAATTGTTCAACTTACTTAAAGCCCCTGCCCTCACTTCCATCTATCAATTGTTTATAAATGTCTGTTTTCTTCATTGAGATCTTAAATGTTATGCTCCCTACCTGATACTGGAATCTCCCAGAGTAAAAATAAGTATGGTAAACACAATTAAGAAGGGAAAAATATTTAAAAATATTTTCAGATCTATTTGCATCTCAGGGAGTTACTGTACCCCGGGTAATTACAAGCAGACACAATTTTTCCCTAGCACTTCAGGGCACCACCAGTTCTGAGTAGGAGAGAAAAGGAATAACTTACATCTGGCAGAGAGTCAATGAAGGTATGAATGTTGGCTTCTTTTGCTGCATTAACAATTTCCTCTAGTGAGACCTGCCGGCTGTTATCTCCGTACGCGATGTTTTCAGCAATAGTGCAGTCAAACAGGATTGGCTCTTGTGAGACAATACCAATCTGAGCTCTCAGATATTTGATATTTAGTGCCTTTCCATTTTTGCCATCAAAAAGCTGAGGAAGTAAGCATTTAAAATTTTAGTCACATGGCTATTATGTATTTGAGACTTACTGTAAATTCATACACAGAAGTTGTGCAATTGCAGCTCTTTCCTTTGATATATCAATTGAAAACTCATATAATCCTTTCCACTCCTTCTCCCCCATGTTCCAAAATTTTCTAAGGGCTATTTTATAAAAGTGACAATAGTCTCTTCTGCTGCCTTTTTTTTTTTTACTTCAAGATTTAATTAGAATTTTAAACGCAGTGGAAGATAGGGTATGCTGAGGAAACTTAAAAGACCTTGGGTAAAGTTCTTTAATTTCTTTCTTCAGCAGGAAAAATTTCCTGTATCTTGCATACATATTTCCACTGATGGAACAGATTTGCAGTAGAATTCCATTAAAATAAAGGAAGAGTTGGGTTCATTCACACATTTCTAATTTACTTCTAGGTTCCTTAAGGTGTATATTATATATATTAATATGTGTATATATGTTTATCTGTTTCAAAATTAGACAAATCATCTCAGCTTGGACACAAATATACCAGGACATTTAAAAGACTGTTACATCTCCACTAGAATCACCTGGTGCAGTGCTCAGACTGAGTAGCTGAAGAACTGCCCCCTTCATACATGGCTATTGGAGGAGATTAATCTGCTAATTACACAGTTTGTGCTAAAACAGCCAATTTGCAGCCAATATAATTGTTTTTCAAAGAAAAATGTTTCATAATGAACCTGATTCAAAATCCACTGAAATCATCTAGAGGTATAACGAGGGCAAAATAAGTTATAAAAGAGAAATTGCTCTTGACTATAGAAGTATTTGCCAATTTTTTTCTTTAGTCTGCTTTCTGTCCCTTATTTGATTTGAAAATCAATGAAGAAGCTAGAGAATGCAGTTATTATGCATTTTGGATCTATCAAATCAAAGAGCATGACTTTTAGGCATAGTTACTCTCCTTACCAGACCGGCATGGCTGCTCACTTTTGTGAACAGCTGTTCTGACAGACACTGCTTTTAAGCATATATCCCTTTCATCTCAGCTCACAGTGCAACTCAACTTCTGAATTAGTCCACCACTTCTGTGTTTCTGTGCCAGAGGTCTGTGCTTTTGCCTTTAGTAAATCATTATTTGTTATTTATGGATACAAGGTCAAAACCATTGAAAGTTGCACTTAGTTAAACATACTTTTGGGGCACCTGTGCTTCTTCTTTCTACACAGCATTTTGCTACACTGGACCTGTTTGGGCATTTCCACCATCAAAATACTCTTGTCCGTTGCATCTAGGCCTTATTTATGTATTATCTTGCAAAAATACTTACCACTTCTCCATCAAGTGGGTCATAAAATCTCTCGAGCAGCTGAACAACAGTGCTCTTTCCACAGCCACTGCTACCAACGAGAGCCAGAGTTTGTCCCTTCTCTACTTTTAGATTCAAACCTTGGAGAATTCTGACCTCTGGTCGGTTTGGATAGTTAAATGCCACATCTTTGACTGTTACGTTTCCCTCAAATGTCTCCTATAATTAAAATAGTAGCATGGTTACATCTTGAAGACAACTTAACAGACGATTCAAATAGAACTCCAGAAGTATCCTTCTCCCCCTCCCTCTCCAAATTAAAAGAAATTTTCAAACCAAACCCTTCTGACATTATGAGCAAAAGCTGGATGCACAGCAGAGAACTTTGTCTGTCATATTACCAACAAATAGTACCACTCATTACACGTGGCTTACTTACTGGCTTCTCTCCTTCATCACTGTAACTATCTATTGAGGGCACTCTTTCAAACAGCAGAAACAGGTGGGCTGCTGATATCTTGGCTTTGGCATAGTCTGGAGCAAAAGAGCTGGTTTGTCCTAATGCCATTGCACCAAATACAACAGCTGAAAACACCCTATAAAAGAAATCAAGGAAAAAATCAACAGACAATGAAGAAAAGGACAATGGAAATGGGGCTGCAGTCAATTTTTTCTTTTACTCAGAGAAAAAGAGAGGACTAAATTTAGACATATAAAGCAGTAACCAACTATTATTGCTTCAATTAATCATTTAGCTTCAGAAATTTCTTTTTACTCTCTTTTAATGACATGAGATAAATATGTTTGCATTCCAAATTCAGTATTTTCATTACTTATTAGCACCAATTTCTTTAGTTATTAATACTGGTTAACTGTATGAAGTCTCAGCTAGGGCTATAAGAAAAAGGGTCAAGGGATGGCAAAGTTGTTGTTCTAATCCTGTTCTAATAGCACTGCAGTTTCTCCTCTATGGTTCAATGACCTTTAGGAGTTAGTGATCAATATTTAAGGCATCAGTGAAAATAAAAAATCAAGTCTGTAACAAGGTGACAATAAAAGTTTAATTTTCTATCTTGGCTCTGCTGGAAAAAAATTGCAGGTTTTACAATACCAAAAAGGGTTGAAAACTATGCTATTATTGCTTTATAGTGATTTTTGTGTAATTTTATGAAATTTTATGTAATTTTACATGCTACGTTAGAACAGTTTAAGAATCTGCTCTCTTCAGCTATTAATTACTGCTACACAACATAGGTTTACTCATCACGGAGAGATGGTATTTGATGTATGAAATATATTCTCAGAAATGATATGAGAATATATATGGTATATATAAGATATATTTGATATATATTCTTAGCCTCTTCTAAAGCAAAGTAAAATAGATTAATTTATTTTAAGTCTTGTCTTTTTTCTTCAGAGCTTCATAAAGTAATCTGTTTTATTCTGCATTTTAACAGCCTAGGTGGGGCTCACACAGTTTTAGATTAAACAATCCCTTTCAAATATAACTGACCCACTGGAAGTTCACTTATTCAGCTGCACAGAGATGTTCAGTTAGCAGATGGAATGTAGACACCTTCTGACATCTCCAGTCAAAATGAACTGTGTTAACTATAATTAGGTTGCCAACAAAAAATCAGTATGATTGAGTATTGGTATCACTGATATCTATACTGGTAGAATCTCAGTATTTTCATACTTGTTTCCACAATTGAGCTATTGTGTCTCAAATTATAAATTATTTTTCTGGACAGACAGAAAAAAGATTGCAAAAGAGATACTTACAAAAATACATCTTTATACTGCATCTCTCCATTTACCACCAGATAGGCACCAAAGCGGAAACAGCCAGCATAGGTAAAGAACATCATTGCTTGTGAAAGGGCAAAACATAACCCAAATATGTGTGCCTTCTTCACAGAATTTCTGTAAGAAAGATAGAATATTTTCATCAAAGTGTGCACTCAAACTTAAGTCCTAGTATGCAAAAAAAATTTGACTTCAGTTGATACTGTTTTGAATGGAAAGTGTTCATACACTGAAACAACTAAAAAGCACATCTTCTCTCTTCCAGACAAACTGACCCATAGGGCAGTAACTTCTTATTTATACTAGAATAACAGTAAGATGAATATCTTGCAGCAATCCCATCAATGTCAACTCTGAGAATGGTTACACACTGTTCTGCAAGTTGCAAGATATGAACTCAAAACACAGCAGCCATAGACAAAAAGCTAAGTAATATCTTTTATGTCCTGCACTGTACTCTACCACTCAGTTATTATAATTGATGAGTTAGTGGCATCCCTGTTTGTCTCCTATTACATCTGTGTACATATCCTCTCATTTCCTCAACTTTTCTAATGGATGTCCAGAAATGAAGCAATCTATTCTAGAACAAATACGTTGACAGATTTTTTTTAGCTTTTCATTTTAAGAGTTTTAAATTTTGATTTAGTCCAGACAGATTTATATTACTTTTTTTTCAGCTACAAAGCAATAAGTAATTACTCAAATGTTTAAAAAGTGGCTTAATGTAATATTGAACTTACATGAAAAACGTTTTAATTAAATATGCAAAACACTTCAGGTGGAAATTCAGATTAGATCACTCCCAAAACTCACTTAAAACTAACATTTTTCCAAACCAAGTGACATTGTAACAGAAGATACCAATATTATAAAGAAAATTAATTAAATCAAATTTAAAAAATGTTAACTGGTGGTGGCTGGGTTTGTTAATCAAAAATATGCAAAACCTTTACATTAATTCTGAGGTAATTAAATTATACATTAAATCTTTTTTTTTTTTTTCAAAGTAAATGCTTGCAATTTATTACATTTTTTTAGCTAGGTTATTTTTATTATACCTGTATGGTACAATCAAATGTTCTCCATACATCAACTCAAATTTTTTTTCTCTGGTCAAGCTAACAACAGTTCTAATATTTTCTATTGCTTCTGTGGCAACCTGCAATAGAAACACAATCAAAAGTTAAGACTATGTTGCAATTCCATATTCTGAACTAATAAAAAGATTATTGGAATACAATACTATATTTTTATACTGGTTATTAAAATCATGGACCTTTGATATAAGAAATAAGCATTTTATATTTTTCTTTTTATGACAATGAGATTTTCTTATGAGGCTCAGAAGTTTCTGATAAGACCTCTTTAAAAGCCTACATAAAAGGGGTGAAAAACCATTAGACAGCAATGATAATTATGGAGAAGACATTCAACAAGAAAAATGGCATATGAGCATTCAACTTCCAGTCCATTGAATCTGGGCTATAATCAAAATGTCCAGGTTACTTATGTGCCTTAGAGCCTAACTTAGATCTCAGCAGCAAATATTGAATCTGAACAATAATACCTTCTTTGAGTTTGCAGCTCTTTTAGACTTGAGTCATTGGTACAAAGGTACCCAGTAACATTTGAGGGCAGCAAATGCTCGTCTACACGGGAGGAGCAGATCCAAAGCTTTTACATCATATGTTAAGACTATGGAGATGCCCACAAAGTCCTCCTCAATTACCACATAGTGAATTTAGAAATCTATATGGTCAATTTAGTCGATATGAATGTAGACTGGATGATGCTTAGAAATGACCAACAGATGATACCTGGAAAAACAACATCTCTTCAGACACTGGAATAGTGCTTCATCTTTCTATTCATCTCTGGATGAAACAGCGGGCTTGAGTGCATGTCCTAAACATTGCCTTAGTGCAATACATGTTGTGTTGAGTATTCCAGTTGTCCTCAACTACTACTGACAATTCCATAGGGATGGATGGGGAAAGAATGTGCCTGAATAATGCTTAGTGCATTCTGGGATTTATCAACTATAAAAATATATATTGGTTAGCAACATAAGACTTCAATTTTTATTGAAGAGGTGTGATGCTCTGTAGATCTACTAGTGTAATACACAGAATTTGGCTGTCTCTGGAAGTTATATATTAAGAAATGTGCTGTATTTGGAAGTAATACATCCATTAAGAATGCTTTGGTAAGCATGACTATATATTTTACAGAAATAGATACATTTCTCTAGACCCACCTTTCCTGCAGCTTCCAGCTCTTTTTTATCTTTCTGAGCATGCCCAGCCAACATCTTCATTTCAATCATTCCTGCCACTGCAATGATGGGCACAACAGCTAAAAGTAGAAGGGTCAGCTGCCAGCCATAAATTAATGATATAATGATTCCAGTCCCCAGGTTGGCTATGTTTTGGGCAATTAATGCTAGTCTGACACCAGTTGCCTGGAGGAAGAAAAAAGGCATTTCTTACTAAATTAATTACATCTTATATAAGGAAAGCATTTTTACTCACGATATTCCTGATTCTCAAGGCACTATTTAGTAATTCTTAACTCAGCTTTGCTATTTTTGGGAGTATGTTAAGTGTTTTTATAAAAAAATAACTACATCACATTTATTTCTTCTTTCTCCATATTCTGATTACTTGAACTTACACCACAATTTCTAAATTCTGCAAGAGAAACTGAACAAACTTTAACCTCAGCACATATTCACATTTACATATAGACATTAAAATCTGTTATGTTTTGTAGATCATACAGCTAGTTTTACAAGTTGTCACACAGAGCCCAATGAAGAAGAAAATTACATGTTTAACTTCTCCTATGGAAATAAAGGCAAAGATACTTCAGAATTCCTCAGTTCAGGGAAAAAAAAAAAAAAAAAAGCATGGAACTTCATGGAGCATTAAAAATTTAGTTAAGCATACACAAATAATTATATTCAGTGTACTTTAGCTTGATATTACAGACCCTTGAAAGTCCACAGCTTACTTTCAAAGAATCTCCAAAAAGCAACAGAGAAAAGGAAGTAGAAACCTCACAGTTCTTTTTTCAAAGGAATCTGTGTGATCAAAAAGTAGCAGGAGGTCATAAATGGAACAAATTTAGATGCATGTCTTTAGGAGACTAAGACCTCTTTAAACAGATTTCTTAGGACATTTCCAAGAGATTTGTTTAATACAGGAGATGGCAATACAACACAATAGTAAAATCTAGAAAAGGTTTACTTGGAAATTATTTTGTAAACATTATAAAACACATCCCTGCATTCTCTACCAGCTATTGTTTGATAGTAGATTTTAGTTAACAAAATCAAGACTGTTATCAATCAGTCACAACCAAGCTACAACTTTGCTACTTTTGCTAAATCAAGTATGAAAAATTCCAAAATTTTACTTACTCCTTTCACTTGTGAGGCATCATTAGCAAGTCTTGTAGTTAGTGATCCAGTGCTATTCTTAGTATCATCAAACCAGGCCATATCCTACAATAAGAAACATTATTCTTAAGAACAGTTTTTGGACATTCCATATAAACTGCAAAGTAAATCTGAAGTCTACCTCATATAACTGAGTTCAGAGTCAGAAGACTCTATATGTAGCAGCGCCTCAGTTCTGCATATTTCATTTAAAGTTTAATTCCTTCATTGCACAGTGAATATTTTTAGAAAAAAAAAAAAAGTAATCTTGTGGATGATCTGTTGAATTCACTGCTGAGAAGGAAGGAGAGCAAGGAGAGCAGCTTGGGAGATCCCTAAACCCAAAATTTACTCTTCCTTGCTACTGCTGAAATTGCATTTTCTTGGAAGAGATGACCCTTCAGTCACACTCCTTCATGATTGCAAAGCTGTTTGGAGAGGAATTAAGTATAAAGCATTTTCAGGTTAAAAACACAAAATTCATTGCTTTGTTTCTTCACATATTAAACAGGCTTATTTGGAAGTTATGAGACAGAAAAACCCCAAAAGAACCAACAAAAACCAACTAAACAAAACCCCCAAATGGTCTATCTGATCTAAGTTAGTTGCTGGGGTTTGATTGCATAGTCTGTAATTTATTCACCGTGTGACCAAATATTTGATTTAATATTTCATGTGTAATATGCATTGAATGAAGTCCTGGTAAAGGAATACAGGCATTTGTCACCTCGAGACTCCGTGATAAGATTGCTTTCTTATCAGATTTTCAGTATGGCTGATCTATAAATCATAGTTTTGCAGACTAACAGTTTTTTGTCACATTGCAGATGGTCATGTTGATATGAATCAAATTCTGTGTCTAAATGTAGCTTTATGTGCAAGAATAAAACCCCACAACTATCATACTGTACATTTCAAAATCTAATGCACTGATCCTGAATGATGCAAAATTAAGGCTAATTTAAATAACTATATGAATTTCTTAATAACGTTATGAAATATTTGTATTTTAATTCTCTGAAAGTGGCTTTAGATTTCAATATACAAACTTCTTATTGTATTAACAAACAATTATAGATTTGGGGGCTTTTTGACAGAAACTTTCGATTTATAAACAAAAACATGTCAGTACCTATCACAATTTAAATCAGATATTTGAAGTAAGAGCTACAATGTAAGGTGCCTTGCATTTCTTTAGAGGAGAAAGGGCTCCAAGAAAGAAAAACAGGCAAATGAACAGGCAATGGGATACTGCTGATGCAAATCAACTTGTCAAGCTGCAGTTATTTGGCTGTAAATGTAACACTTTGCAAGAAGTACATAAAAATCTTTTGTACTTGTAAAGATTTAAGACTCTGTCTCTAAAGATACTTTCCTTAAGCACATGTAATTAACCAAAACGATTTCTAGACTGATTTAAACAATCATCTCTGTAGACAAGTCTTAATATGATAGAGTGATATAGGATACAGTTATTTTATACCAATGCAATTAATTATTTTTAAAACTCTGAAAAAAATATTTATTATCTTTACCTGTCTAAGCATTGCTTTAAATGCCATGAATCGAAGCCTCATTGTAAGAATTTCTCCAGCTTTGCCAAATGTGAAACCCTATTTGAGAAAAGATACAATGCTTATTATACTATTACACTGTTTGTGTTTATTCGATAAATACTTTTGATATATCATCTCTACAATGTCAAGGCACAAAATACTGCAGTTCTATTTGTACAAAGAAAATGCAAAACCAGATTTACTATACATAAATTCTAGTAGGTTCACAGTACAGACATTCAAATATTATTTCTGAAAAAAATATAGGGAGTATAGCAATATTTCCCAGCACTGCTTCACCAGCATGCTTCAAGGAAAAGATCAAGCCTTTGACTTCATCTGTATAAGTTGACCTATGTCCGATTTAAACAAGTAGCATTTAGACCATTCATTTTAGGTTAAAGACTTTGTAAGGCAATCTGGGGTCTTTGAAATCATACACATCACTCATATTTAAAATATTACCTCAAAATCTATATACTGAGTAAACCTACTGTCTCAGTCTTCTGTACTCAAGCCTTCTTGTATATATGTGCAACAAAACAATTCCAAAAATAAACCTGGAGGTTTTTGCTAGACTGTTTATACTGCAGTCTCCCAAGTGCATGTTATTATTTTACTGTATAAGCTCATTTAACAGATAAAACTATACAAACATATTCAGAAATTATAAACCAGACTATATATGAAAATATTTAAATGCTAAAGCTTTCATCTCTATGATTAATGTTATTTTTTTATTTTTAGAGTAGCACTGTTGTAACAGTTAGAACCATTAGTATTTCAGTAGGAAGAGCTGAATATCAGCATGATGAGTGTTACCTGACAAATTGGGCCTGGGAGTCTTTGGGAAGTCCCATAAAATAAAGCTTGAATGGGGGAAGGGTTAGGGAAATAAAAAATTGGAGAACTAAGGCAACAGATTGCTAGATTTTCAATTACTAATAGATTCAAATAAAAGGCTTGAAGGTGAGAATGGAGTGGTAGAGTGTAAAGGCTGGAGGAGTTGGCTGTTAGGTGGCAATGGAAAACAGTGAGAAAATCCAGATGCCAAGATGTATTGCCTGGTGATTTTGAGGGGAAGTTCTGAAGATAAGAGATCTGAATAAGTTGGAAGCTCTCTAACACATGAGAAGCCCTAGGTCAAAAACCTTTCAGCACGAGACACATCTAGAACCGTAAATACTAGTTCTGGTTTGAGTTGGAGATATATTACAAAGATGCAAATTTTTAGCACATTTCAGGTCTAGTTTCTAAAACATGATGAACAATTACAATAAAATTAAAATAATAAGGCATACCTGAAGAAAGAAAGTAAAAAAGGAAATGATCCCAAGTACTAAAAACAGCAGTGAATATAGGTCGCCCCGTTCTCTTAATTTGTCCTTATCAGTTTCTGAAAAAGTCTACAAAATAATATTGTTAACATTTTTTAAAATCAACTAGCAATCTGAAATACTCTGATTTTCTCAATAACTATGTCTGGTAGTGATTTGCATTCATATAAAATTTGAGCATATGTTACATATGATTATAGGTATAACAAGCAAGCTTCACATTGTAGAAACATTTTTAGGATTTTGTAAATTTTATACAATTTTGCAGATTCTTGCAATAGTGCGTCATCTACTCTTCAACTTCATTATGAAATTATCGTCTTAAACCTAATTTTATTAGAAATAAATTTCGTGGGCTTACTTTTTTTTTGCCCGTTTTACTCCAACTTACCCCTATAATTTCAGAAAATATGATTGAAAATGCAGGTTGTAAAGCTCCATTGATAATTGCAGATAAGGTTCCAACTACAAAGTATGGCCATTCAGTTTTGTTTAACTTCATAATTTTCAGAAATGAAGCTGGAGGTAATTCTGTCTCCTAAAAAATGGGAATTATGTTAGGACAAACATGAATATATTTGGAGAAATATGGAGAAAAAGAGAGATTAATAGTCAATTTCCTACTCCCAGAATCAATTTGGGGGAAGTAAAAATGTGCACTTTTTAATACCATGAACAAATATACAAAACTGTACAAAATTGTACAAAACTGATTGTATTTCTTCTTATTATTCTAATACAAGGAATAATAAAGAAGAAAGAGCTGTTACACTACATCTACAGCTCTTGTCATTGTGTATTAGTTTATCCACATAATTTTCATTGGTGAATACTTGACTAGATTAATTGAAGTAATTGTTCATTAGGCATTTATAACAGCAAAGTAACTGCTGTAAATATGAATGCAGTCATATTTTTGGGAAGCTTTTTTGCAAGTTCTGTTTTAAGAGTTGTGTGTTGGGCCAAATGTTCTGTTTCTGATCAAAAAATGAATGTTTAACCTATATAGACCATGTCAGTATGTTAAGTATATGTAAGTATATGTAAGCAAATTGATTTTCAATAATAACCTCATCATCCTTGCTATAAATTTTTCAAGTCCCACGTTATTTGCATTGTCATTCATTTTGAGAATAACAAATCAGGTTATGAATATTATCAGTTGAAGGCTACTTAGAATTTTAAAATTTTCATGTGTTCTTTCACCCCTATCAAATGTCTCCTTCTTCTCAAACCTTTCTTGAGCAGGAGAATTAATTTAACATACTTCATTGAAAGCAATCAAATTTACTAATACCTCTGCAAAAATACTTACAGGGGAACTTTTCTTCTCATCAGGACCATCATTTTGCTCTCCTGGCTTTTTCATGCTTCTCCGGGTCGATCGTCTTCTCAATCCTTGTCTTGAGCTTTCTTCAGATTGTGGTTCAGATTCACGTTGTTTGACACTAAACGGATTCTCGTTTTTTTCGGAGGAGGGAACTTCAGCTTCTATTGCCTAAAAGTGGGAAGAATGTGATGCTAAGATTAATTATGCATATATATATACTTTGAACTTTCAAAATTATAAGGTAATCAAAATAAAAGTAACTTTCAGTTGAAAGAGATACTGGGGAAACAATATATAATGTTTTAAAGGAGATATGGATATCTGTATTATATTTTAGTAGCTATCTTCAGAGTTCGTATATGAGCATTACATCTCTCAAGAAAATAATACTAAGTGGAGGGCAGCGGAGTGAGAGTGGCTGCTCTTTTTTAAGAATTAACTACTAACAGAGTTTTTAATTAAGGGCAAACCATTCGCACTTATCTTGGTTCTTTTAGAATGAGTTATATACTGTTAATTCATGAACAGATAAAAAATTAACCTTCTTTACTGTAGAGCACTCTTAGCAATTCTTGACTTTAAATGTAATAAGGAAGTTTAGGATGAAACTGTTCAAAAAGAGATTTTGGCTTAAAAATTTGAGTAGGCTGGAAAAGAGCCCTATTCTTCGTGGTAGTTTTGCCAGTCCCTTTGACAAAATAAATAAATGCCTACCATCACTGCGGTTTTTAATAGTAACTGGATTCAAAGTTGCCTTCAACTGGTGTTAATTTTTTCCCAGAAAGTTTTTATTTCTTTCTGATTTTTGCACTCTTTTCCCTTGCTTTCCATTTTTTTTTTTTTTGTGGCGTGTGTGTGTGTGTGTTTTAAATTTTTTTTCAATTTTATATTTCACCATTTTCTCTATAACCACATTTGCTTGGATACAAAGTTACTTTGAATTGAAGGTAACTAAATGCACTCATATTTTATGAAGAAATACTTTAATTGGTCTGGTTTACTCTTTTCAGTCTGACACACTGAGATGGCAGTTTCAGTGACTTTAATGGGCATAGTGGTTATGCAGTAAAACGAAGGTTACAGTGAAACTCTGCTATAACCTAATGGTCACATGGGACATTGGGATCTCTCGGGATGCATGAAAGCATTTTGGTCTTCACTTAATAACGAATACATTTCTGATATTTATGATCATTTCCAATATCTTTTTTTTCTATCTTCAAAACATATTTTCACACTTGGCATAGCTGGATTATTATTCTTTTCTTCTTTTCCTCCACAGTTTTTTTCTTTAGAAAGAAATTCAGTATGAAGGATTATAACTACACAGCTTAAAATATGCATGCTCTATTCCTCTAGTATCAGCTACTGTATTTTACCTTTCATCATAGGCTAGGAACAAGAAATGGAATAGCAAACTAGTGTAGTCATCTGATCTACATTACCTACATAAAAGGAAAACACAAAATAATCTTTTAAGTTTAAATATCTAAGAATTAAAAATGTACTATCCTGGGTTTAAATAGGTCTGGTATCATAACTAGTGGTCATCTCTCTCAAATTACTGGTCTTCCTGCAAAGCACATCTTTTCTTTTTGCTGCTAACAAATTATGCTGCAGAATCATCACACTTCTGATAACATACAATGACTAGGGGTGAGGAAGGCAAAAAAGAAAATGAGGCAACAGCTAGCAAAAAGCATACCTGCATGTTAACGAGTTTGTAGTAGATTCCCTTTCTCTCAAGCAATTGACTGTGATTCCCTTGCTCTACAATAACTCCACCCTCGAACACAACTATAACGTCTGCATTTCGGACTGTTGACAGTCGATGCGCTACAACAACCGTGGTGCGTCCTTCCCTTGCCTAGAAACAGCAATATTTAATGTAAGTATTCCTAAGTAAAGACCTAAAGGAAACATTAAAATGGTTCAAACAAACATATAACTTTCAAAAAAAATTTATAACTTATTTCAATGAGTACCTTAAAACAGAAATACAATCTTTATCCTGAAAATGAATATTAGAGACAATCTTTCACCATGGCACGCATATATCATACTATTTTGATCACAAATATCTAAACACCATTTTCAGTATTTAAAATTTTAGAAAGTTACAAACTTAAAATTGTAAAAATGCTATAAGTTTTTATATTTAAGCACATAGTTCTCAATTTAAACCTTAAAATACATGAAAATAGCTTACACTCAGGAGCATTAGAAAATACTTCACACTCGTGTTTTAAAAATTTCAGTGTTTTAAGCTCCAAGTCATTGTTAACTCAAGTAGACACAACGAAAATAAAATCCTCTACTATTTCACGTGAAATATATTTCATCTAACAACCTATCTTCGGATATTTCTAAACATATTACACCTAATGTTTCAAACATCATAGCTTGTCATTTAATTATGAGGCTGCATTAAAGTGATTGAGCAAATTTTAGCTTGAATAATCAAAGCAATGATCCCAAGCAGCGGAATCTTCAGTAATGTCCCCCAGGAATCCATACTGGGACCTATATTATTTAGTATCTTCATCACTGACATGAATAAATGGGATTGAATGCACATTCAGCAAGTTTACATATTACATCAAGCTGAGAGGTGCACTTCACTCACTTGAGGGAAGGAATGGCATTGAGAGGGTCTCTGAAAGGCTTGAGGACTGCACCTGTCTGAACATCATGAAGTTCAACAAGGCCAAGTTAAAGGGGAATCCTCAATATCAATATGGGCTAAAGAATGAATGGATTGAGAGCAGCCCTGCAGAGAATGGCTTGGGAGTTCTGGTGAATGAAAAATTGGACATGAGCTGACAATGCACGCTTGTAATCCAGTATGCCAACTGCACCCTGGGCTGCATCTGCAGAAGTATGGCCAGCAGATAAGGGAGGACATTCTCCCTCTCTCCTTTGATGAGATCCCGCCTGGAGTACTGTGAATTCTGAGGAAGACCACAAAAATTATCAGAGGGCTAAAATGCCTCTCCTTTGCAGATAGGATGAGTTAGTGTTTAGCCTGGAGATAAGAAGGTTCCAGGGAGACTTTATTGCAGTCTTTCAATACATAAACTAGGCTTATAATATTGGTGGTCAGAGATTTTTACCAGGGTCTATAGTAACAGGGCAAAGGACAATGGTTTTAAATTGAACAAGGGTAGATTTAGATTAGATATAAGGAAAAAAATTTTTACGATGAGGGTGGTGAGACACTGGAAGAGGTTGCCCAGAGTTGTGGATGCTCCACCCCTGGAAGTGTTCAAGGCCAGCTTGAATGGGGCTCTGAGCAACCTGGTCTAGTAGAAGGTCTTCCTGCCCATGGCAGAGGAGTTTGACTAAATAATCTTTAAAGGTCCCTACCTATCCAAACCATTCTATGATTCTATAAACCCCTAGATCTTTTCCAAAGGCTCACAAGGATAAAAATTTATAAGATAAATATAGAGACTCCTTGCATCAGGGATCAGCTGTCCCTTATTGAGACAGTTCACACTGAGAACAAAACAAGCACTTAGAAGCATTCATGTTAACTGAAGTAAATGTTTCCTTGGAGTATTTCATGCCATATCGCTGCTACAAACAATTAAGACATGCTGGACATGCTTATCTTGTCTGTCAAGCTTCAACACAAGTATATTAAGCAGGTGGCTAAAAATATGAATGTCAGTAAGACAGATAATAGCAGAGGATGGTATTTACACCAAGATAATGTTGATTTAAGCTTAATAATGCAGCAAATATGATTCCACCTCCTTACATGAAGTAAGATTTCTCTCTATAATACTTGCAGGATCTCAAAATTTCTCTGTACAGAGAATATTTGCCAAATCATAGTTTACCTCTTTTTTTGTGTTTTACAGGTCTCTATTTTCAACAAAAGTAGGGAGAAAAAGGCAAATATTAGGCTATCGCATACCTGCTTCATTTTAAAACACTACTGACCTTGTCCAGTGCTGCCTGCACAATTGATTCACTCTCAGTATCCAAAGCTGATGTTGCCTCATCAAGCAGAAGAATTTTAGGATTGCGAACCAGAGCTCGGGCAATTGCTATTCTTTGCTTCTGGCCTCCGCTCAGCTGTGCCCCTCTTTCTCCAACCACTGTTTCAAATTTCTGTAGGATAACCATAAGTATTCAAAACACTCAGTGGCACAGTCCTTCCACCAAAGAAAGGCAGTGTAAAGAAAAGAATCATCAGTATCAGTAACTTGAGTAACATCTTCTCCTTCCTCTACAGGAATAAACTTGGATAAACCTGCCTAATCATTCATGTTCCTGGAATTCTAATAGTTCGTGAAATGCCTGCCAAATCATGACCTGAAGATATAAAATCAACATTACTCTCAAAAGGTATGAGGAAGCTCTGCACAGCTTTGCATATTCACAGCTTGAAGGATATCTTCCTCTCTTAACACGCATTAGGAACAATTAGGCACAAGAGGGCTTAGAAGAAATTATTTTAGCAGGAGAGCTGAACTGCTTACATTGGGTAGCTTCATGATGAAGTCGTAAGCATTGGATTCCCTGGTCGCTTTTTCAATCTCTTCCATGGTGACGTCCTCACGGCCATAGCGAATATTTTCTGCAATTGTGGTAGCAAAGAGCACGGGCTCCTGATTCACCACACCGATAATCTCCCGCAGGTATCTTACATTTAAGGTCTTAATATCCTGCCCATCAATAGTAACCTAACGAAAAGGGAGCAGACAAAAATTGTTCGCTGTTTTGATCAAGGAACTTCTCCTTTCATGCTTGCACGTGCCTTCCTAGGTGAAACTTTACTATGCCATTTGAACAAGGTTAGTGAAGCCACAATTATGCTTTCAACGAGCGTGACATACAGAGCAGTCATCACACTTGAGTTATCTTACCGTGCCTTCCTTGGGATCATAAAATCTCTGGATGAGCTGAACAGTTGTACTTTTCCCACAGCCACTGCTACCAACCAGGGCCACTGTCTGGCCTGCACTAATCTTAAGATTCAAGCCCTTCAGTATCTGTGCATACAAGAAAGGGGATCAAAAACATAACAGTATGTAAAAATATCAGTGCAAATTTGAAGAAAATCTATAGACTACAATAAAATAACCTTCATGTTTTTAGCAGAATCTGGTACAAAATAAAATTTATAGACTTGTGGGTTTCAATTTTGGATAATTGACATCACAATTTGTCCAATATAAAGGTGTTATACAACACACTTCACAATTACCTGTATCATGAACCAGTTCATAGAATAATAATAATATTACTACCCATAACTAAAATATAATATAGAAAGAGTATGATACAATTATTTCTGTATTATGTTGCCTCTCCTTTTTCTTTAATGTGCCTGCCTATCAAAAGTACGAAAGATCACTTTATTATGGCCTGTGATTTTCCCACAAGGTAAGGAAGGAAACAGTTATACAGTGCAAAGACACTCTCCATGAAAATATTTTCAAAAATCATTCAAATGTCTTCCATCTCCACTGCATTAAGACTCTGGATTTATGACAGTGCTTTAAAAAGCAAACTTATTCTCTAGGCAAAAAAAGATTCTGATCTCTATTCCATATATAGGAAGTCCTTGCTGGATCTCCTTTCCCTAACTGTTTCAGACACAGTCATAGTAGAGCTGCATTGCAAATACTTTGAAATCCACTATCTGGTTATTACTGCTATGGACAAACACTTGGGTTAGGAGTCTAAGTTTAGATTCTTACAGAAATGCATATTTATGGGGTTTTTTCATAGCCACACTTACTATATCTTTAGACAGAACATTTTTCAGAAAACTTAACATGTTTGGCTAAGATGTAAATAAATCTAGCTAAAATCCCTGTGATGGCAAAATAATTTTATGTACATTAGAGAATCAATTTTGAATTGTTATATTTTTAAAAAAATTTAATTTATATCACTTTTTAATTTATTTTTTTTTCCAATAAACGGTCCATATGTTTAACTGTAATATATACAAAGTTTCAGTTAGAGTACCTCAACATCTGGTCTGGATGGATAATTGAAGTAAACACTCTTGAATTCCAAGTTCCCTTTAATGTGGTCTGGTTTGTAGCCTGTCTCTGAATAACTGTCAATTTGAGGTTCCTGTGAAAAATAAGATACAACTTTTTTTTCAGAAATAAGTCCTAGCATCGCTACTCTGCAAAGATATAAAATTGTTTTTTTAAATAATTTAGATGAGATTTCTGAGAGATATGAATTACATGTTTTGCTCCCTCATTGCTACATTTCTCATGCAAGAATAGTTTTATAATTTTTCCATTCAGCTTTTGTGTGAATTTAGTACAATGTCTTTAAGATTGTACCCACAGCTAACCATAATTTGAGATTCATTTCATTTCATGATTAACCTGAGTAGATTATCTCTAACAAGCTGTTCATACATTGTTCATTTATAGCTTTGCCCTTTCTGCTGAAACAATTTCTGTGAGAAAGAACTGCTCTGCTGATCATTACTCAGAAGCAGACTTCTTAATTATCAGTGATTTAAATTCCATCCAGGGTGGGTCTAGAACATGAAGTATACCTTAACAATAATCCAAAACATGCAATTGCAGTTCATAGAGCTTCACTATCTAGTAAAATCACAGCTTCTCTGATTTTAGACTCTCCTGGCATTTGAAGTACATATCCAGTTTACCAGACTGTGTTTTACTGATTTTCTGGCACTCACACTACCATTAGTGCCACCAATACCTTGAAATCTATGCTCATACACCTACATTTGTAATCATATGTGATTAGAGCACCAGAGACATGTCCTTCATGGTAAAAACACTAGAGGATACCCTTCAATACCAAGTGATTTACAGATAACTCTAAAAGACAAAGAGGAACTGACTAATAATTATACATTCTATCTGCTTTTATCTTTATAATTCTGATTATTTTACACAGTTATTTACTCTTACTAAATTCATATCCATAGATAGTGCCTGTCTTTAAAAAAAAGGGTCTCTTCAAAAGAAGTTTTGAAATAATAATGAGGGCAAAGATACTCACATGGTCTATTATATTAAAGATCACATAGGCAGCTCCTCTTGCACTAGCAAATGCCTCTATGCTTGGAGCAGTCTGTCCAATACTGAAAGCTCCAATCAATACAGAGAAAAAGACCTGAAAGAATGTTCACAGTGACATATATTTATTCTTTTTAACCAGATAATTACAGTTATCTATCTATCTATCTATCTATCTATCTATCTATCTATCTATCTATCTATCTATCTATCTATCTATCTATCTATCTATCTATCTATCTATCTATCTATCTATCTATCTATCTATCTATCTATCTATCTATCTATCTATCTATCTATCTATCTATCTATCTATCTATCTATCTATCTATCTATCTATCTATCTATCTATCTATCTATCTATCTATCTATCTATCTATCTATCTATCTATCTATCTATCTATCTATCTATCTATCTATCTATCTATCTATCTATCTATCTATCTATCTATCTATCTATCTATCTATCTATCTATCTATCTATCTATCTATCTATCTATCTATCTATCTATCTATCTATCTATCTATCTATCTATCTATCTATCTATCTATCTATCTATCTATCTATCTATCTATCTATCTATCTATCTATCTATCTATCTATCTATCTATCTATCTATCTATCTATCTATCTATCTATCTATCTATCTATCTATCTATCTATCTATCTATCTATCTATCTATCTATCTATCTATCTATCTATCTATCTATCTATCTATCTATCTATCTATCTATCTATCTATCTATCTATCTATCTATCTATCTATCTATCTATCTATCTATCTATCTATCTATCTATTTTTATATCTTTGTGTCAGGAGACTCCATGTCTGTTAACTGAAGTTTAGGAAACCTAGAATTACAGGAAAACAGAAAGGTGTCCCATAAACAGAAAATAACACTGAGAAAAGAGCTTTTAAATTCAGCTGAGCACTGAGCTCATGCACAATGTTAATGTTGCAAACATATCAAGAAGTGAAAAGGTGAATAGACTTGTAAAATCTATGCCAAAAATGTAGATTTTCAGTTGATGTCTCAGGATTTTATAGTACTAATTCACTCTTTGGCCAAAGACATTCCAAAGACCAGAAAGCGTATTATATAACTTCCTTTGAAACAAAGATGGATATGCAAAGCACTATCATTCTGTTTTCAAAGTAACAGTGAAGTAGAAGTATACAAATCCAGCTTGTCCATCACAAAGCAATAAAGGATGCTCTACTTCAATGAAAGAAAATGCAAATAAACAATAAACAGGAAAAGAAAAAATAAACTATTTTCTCAGAGTAGCATAGTTTACTGCTTTCAGCTACTGTCAAAACAAAACCATTTAAACCACACTACTCAGAGATTGTAACAACCATAGTATGTCAGAGCAAAGTCTATCACACCCATTGTCTTAAACAAGATTTGACAAATTATAAGGCCACACCCTCCCATTCATGCTATAAAAGCATCATTCAGTGAACTGCAACATAGACAACAGAAACTGCAGATACTTTGAACGGAGTAAATTACACCCAAGGTCATGAACCTTGCTGAGAGATTCTATATGCCAACCTGCATAAAAGGTTCAAAGGAGCCAAAAACAAGTATCAGAGACATTTTTCACAAACTTCAGTGATTCATAAAAAATATAGGCATATAGTGACCTGTCTGATCCATTATGGTTAATAAAGTTTATTCTTCTTACCATAGTTATTTGATATCTCATACAAAATTAGAATGGTTGCACATCAAGAAGGGAATTTAAGTTATGAGTTACGATTTTTCATCCATATTTCCTAGTCACAAGAATATTTGTATCCCTCTCAATTTCTAAAAATACTGAGAAGTGATTCCAAGCTCTCATAGTGCAGAACATGAGAAAAGTATCAAGAAAATTATCTACGTAGACCATACAACAGCTAAAAAAAAAAAGTATTTGTTTCTGCATCTTGAAAATCTATTTGGGACATATATATAATATATATTATAAATCTGAAAGCATATAGCAACTAGGAAGGGTGATTGAACTATTTCTATATCAGTCTGATCTTATTAAAGTCAGAAAATTTATAGGAACACCTGAAAATAATGTATTTTGTTTGGGTTCATACACACTTTGAGATCCTATAGAAACAACATGTAGACTTTTGTTTCCATTATACAGTTTAATACATTTTCTTAGTATATCCCATTATTATTGAGAATTTACTCATTAATACTTACTGTAAGAACTTTGCCAATAGTGTAATCATCATTTAAGATTAAAGTAGTTCCATACCAGAAGGCCAGTGCATATGATGCATATATCAGTAAGAAAGCGGCACCCATAGAAATATTAGCTGTAATAGCCTTTCTTATTCCAATCCGTTTAGCATCTTCTAAATTTTTATGGTATCTAGAAGAAAGAGAGAAGTTCAAAATAGACTTTCACATGTACCATGGCACACAGGACCAAAAGTTCTCTGGATGAGTTAGGGAAAGAATGCTCACAAAAGTACATCAGAATACATAAAATATCTAACCCTAACACTGCATAAAGGCAAATCTTCCACAGAGATTCTAAGGTAATCCCTAAGAAGCCAAACATCAGCCAAACTGGGAAATAAAAGGGCACCGAATTTCAGGGATTGGCATTCAAGGTCCTTAAATAACCTGCAGATCAGTGAACTTTGATAGTGAACCACTCAAGATAAAAGGTTAAAATATATCATAAGTATTGTATTTTATAGTATGGTGGAAATAGAGATACTGTTTATCAGTACCTTCACAGCTACTGAGTAATCAGATTACCAAGGATATCATTACTTCTATTCATGACAGGGCATTTTTTTGTCTAAAGTTCTCACTGTGTGTTGTTTGAAGTAGTTTGTATACCTTCTAAAGCAGAGACAATGTATCAACTTATTTTGTCTTTTTCTAGAAAAATAACTGATTGTCTTTCTTTTTTGTGAAACTTGTAATAGCCTCTAACAGACAATCTTCCATCACCTAAAAATGCAGAAAATGCAAGACAAAAAAGATACAAGAAAATTTAAAACCATCTGAAGCAGGTAATTTAAAATCCACTGATGAAAGCAAATACTGCTCTTACCTTTTAATTTCTTTTTCCTGTCCTCCAAAAGCTATTACAGTACGGATTGCTCCCAGAACTTCCTCTGCAACAGCACCTGCTTTTGCATATGCAGCTTGTTCTTTGTCAGTGAAAGCAGAGAGGACCTAATACAAGATCAAAAATTTTGACGTAGGAGAAACAGGATGAGCTCAAGCACTTCATAATGACTTTTACCATAATTACTTTTTCCAATATGAAGCTTTTATATTCTGTACAAATGCAGAATGTCCAATATCCAAATCCTTAAGTATATTGTAAATTCAATCAAATAATCAGATGTTGAATTTTGTAAACAACTGAAGACTGAGTTTTCCACTCTGCTTTCACCTAGTGCAGGAGAACAGATGACAACTCATAGTCAGCTGGTGTGGTTCTCACCAGGCAGATCTCCCCTGTCCATTCTCATCTCTGGCTACATTAGCCAGAGGGCCCTATAGCTTACATTAATTGACCACAGTCTGTGAAGACCCAGCTGGTAAATGTATATGGCGTATGCTTTTCTAATCCTACCTTTTCTGCAATATATTCACTCAAGACAGAGAAAGATTTAATGATCTTTTAAATGTAAGAGAAATAAAATACTATAAAAATCTGAAGACTTTCAAACTACAAATATAAATCACTCTAATCCCATGGTAATTTTGTCTGCTCATCTAAGTCTGTCTGTAACTTCTTACCAAAGCTGTTAACAACTCTGAAAAGAAACACTGTGTCTGAGACCAAGTTTTTTTCTCATTTATTCCCTTATTTTTCACGAGATGCAATTATTCCTTTCAACACAAAAAGTACTTATGTGGATGAAGTTAGTTACACTTGTGCATTCCACGTGTATCTTGCTTCCTTCTTAGTAGGAGAATGTGCTATATTGGCAGAAACAGCTTCAAGTCCAACAAGTCTGTCCCACCTATGGGAACCATAATATTCAAACTACATAGAATCACCGAATCACAGAATGATTTAGTTTGGAAGGGACCTTAAAGATCATCCAGTTCCAACCTCTTTGCTATGGGCAGGGACACCTTCCACTAGATCATGTCGCTCAAGCCCCATCCAACCTGGCCTTAAATGTGAGGGTACTGATATACAGTTCATCTAACAGCTTATGTACGTAAGTGTTATCCGAAGCTATAATTTGTCCAAGCAACACATTCCAACACTAGGAATTTCAGATATGTAGATTTATTTAATTATCTCTCATTAATACAAAACCTGGCACTGAATGTGTGTTAACATACCTTTGCCCAGAGGGCTGCTGAAAGTCCCAGGACAGGACTAACTGCTAGGATTACAAGGGTTAATTTCCATCCTCTTATGAGACCAACAACAAATCCTGCTATAAATGTTGTTAGTTGTTGAACAAGAAGTCCAACTTTGTCCCCTATTCCTTCATTAATCTTGGAGACGTCACTGAAAAACAAATAACACCCAGATAGGAATTAAGACATAAAAAGCAAAAGGTTTTCAGTTTTGTTACATGGGCATCTGTGTGGAGGAAAATCTTCATTATTCTGTTATTTCTAAACAACAGTTTTCTTTAAGGTAAAGCAGTATATACTGTGGGTCAATGAAAATTTCCTATTGCTTATGAAACTGCAATGCTATAAACCCAGTTTTGTCTGAAAACATTGATATTCTCTCTACAGTCCAAAACTACTCTCACTTCCTTAATTCCAATTTTTGATCACTTGTGGGCAAGTTGTTAAAAAAAAAAAAAACAGACAAAGAGAAAGGTATATCTTGTTATGCAGTCAAAGCTGTTCACACTGCTGGCATCAGCCAGCACCTTGTTCAGCCCTCAGTATGCATAGAAATGAACTACCTTTTCTCTTCAAGGGGGTAATTGCATAGGCTGGGCTTTAGTCATCCTCAGAATTCAAGGAAACTTAACAAAATGTTTTTCTGAAAGTTCAGTATCAGAAATATTAGAAATTCAGTCTCTGAGACACTCCATGAAAAAACTTCAAAACTTTATTTCACAATGAGAATAAAAATTTGTAACTCCTACGTGCTTAATAAGATAAAATAACATTGGGAAAAGTATAGTGTACTTACTCTAGAAGACGAGTGTTAAGTTCTCCCACATCGTTTACATCAAACCATCCAATTTCCTGTCTCATAATTGCATGAAAAAATTTTTCTCTAATTTTTTTTATTTGCCGACCTGCTGTTAGGGTCCAGAATGAAGTTTGTACATAAGCAGCAAGAAGAACACCAGCTGCTATTCCAGAATAGTAGTATGCATATCTGAAAGGAAAAAAAAAGTTTTAATTACCTCACTAGTCTGAATTTAGCATGATGCTTACTTCTGTTTCAGAACTCTGTAAAACTTGCCAAGTTTTCTATGAATAGTATTTAATGTCAGGTTTTTATATATGTAATAAAGTCAAGATCTTGTTGGACTGGAATTACCTTTTTTCCATCTTTTTTTTTTGGTCAATTTATTACATGTTTTCTCATAAGATTAATTTAAAGATACAATACCATTTTCACTTAAGTGTGTCACTTCCAAAAACTCTCTAGCATTTTTAACACTCACAAAAAGACCTAATCATATATACCCATATTATACACACATTGACATCATACAACATGCCTGTCCATATAAATACATATATGCATGGATGCTGGAAATATTTCCTGATTTGAGAACACAGTATTACCATATGTATATCTATTGCAAGCAAATGCCATTAGATCAAAAATTCTTTTGCTTTTCATTTTGTTAATGGCTGATATTTTACTTTTAAATTAGTTCAGCCCTATGTCAAATCCAAACCAGGAATTTTCTCAAACTGAAACTAAATTTGAGTCACAGCTTTAAACTATTCAAAAAGAATCAAATCAATTTTGATCTGATGCAGAATTGACACCAGAATCAGTTATAGATGAACTTAAACTAGAACTAAATAAGAAAAATGTAACTGAATTGATTCCATTTGTAAAACCTGACCAAAATGACTAGTTAAATATTCATGGTATATATTACTTGTAATTATAAGAATACTGCATCCATATAAAAGTAAATAATGAGCAAAAAGCTTTAAAACTTTTAAGACTTTCACTCATGTGCACTAAGTTTTGCATATAGGTTTTACAGAATAGTAACATGAAACTTGGCGGGAGCAAATTGCAGAAATCTATATGCATATGCTATGTTCAAAAAAGGAGAGAATGACTTTACAGATTAAACTTTTCAAATTTTAATCCAGCCTTTCTTGTGGCTTTAGTACCATACAGTTTGGTTAGGGCCTTTGGAACTATACTCATGAAATGTACTTAATCAAAACTGTTTAATAAAAGCAGGTTAATGGAATGCTGGTTAGTTGAATATTGACTTTGATCATAGTCAGCTCCACTAAAACTCCACAGACTTAAAAAAACCCCTCCCAAACTAAACCCAAGAACACTGTGTCTAAATTCGGCAGTAATTACTTTAGACAATTGCTTTATGATGTTACATCACATCAAAGAATTTATTTATGCTTAGACTTTGTTTCATGACAAATTGTATCAAAAGGGATTCATATCTTTGCCAGATTCCATGCTGATGAAATACATCCTTTAAATTTACTGCTGAAACTAGTAAATGCTTATTGCATTGTAAAATAATAGTTCTTTTGAGAGATAGTTGGGATTTAGGCAAGCTGTTGTTTGAGTAAAAAACACAAGCAAGTTCACGTGTATAGTTCAGTATTTGAACACACCTATGTGAGAACTTTGTCCTTGTAAACAGTTTTTATTATTGTTTGACCTGCTGGCAGGTGTTCTTAGAGAGACAAGGAGTGGCTACAAACAGCTACTTCTTCAAATCAGAAAAATCACTAACTCATTGCTCTATGTAGAAACTTTGGAAAAGAAAACCTATTCCTGTGATTCTAATAAGTAATACATTTCTCATTAAACAACTTGTTTCTTAAGAGAAACTCATGCTACTTTTTATTCATACTCGCACTTTCAGAGTTAATGTCTAAAAGACAAGGTAGCATGCATCATGGTGGTTTGACTCTGGCTGCAAGACAGGTGCCCACCCAAGATGCCCTGTCACTCCCCTTCCTCCGCTGAACGGGGAAGAAAAAAACATAATTAAAAGATCATGAGTTGACATAAGGACAGGGAGAGATCACCAATTAAAAAATGGGCAAAACAAATTCTATAACTTCATACCTACTAAGAACAACTATTTTTAAGATTCTTTCAGAATAAATTTAAGACAGACTTCAAAAATATTGTGCAACTAATCATCAGGTATTTACTAAACATAGAACAACTAGTGTAACTTCAACCATGCACAAACTATTTAATTTCACAACTTTGCCTTCAAATTTGCTTTCAAATCACTGGGTACAAGTACATCCCACTGAAGGTGTGCACGCATTACTTGCATTTGTGCCAGAGACTGACAGAATTGTTGTGGGGAGAAGAAATTCTGTGTCCATACTCTTCTATAAAGCATAAACGCCAATTCCCTATCAGTTCATTCTCATTACAGACAAGTTCTTAATTTCAAAGTAACAGCCTTTTCTAACTTGCTCATTTATTTTAGGGTAAAGAGGGTTTTTCTTTTTGGTGTAAATAGATTTTTTTAAATTGCAAAATTAACTACTGAATCTAAATGATCTATAAGTCTACAGTCCACTGTCATGGGAAACGATAATGCACTTCGATATAAAACATCAAAAGTTACTACAGCAAAAACCTTATCTCCTCATTCTCTTCAGAAAAGAAAATTGCCTTGAAAACCACATCAGATTTTTTCAATACCTAATAAGGAATGGAGTTCAACCTGAAGAAAAGAACTTGTACTTCCTGTACAAGAAATTGCACATGAACTTTAGACATCCTGCATAAAACAAGTGTATGGACCGTGGTTAATAAAGCCTGTTAACAAAATACATCTATTAGCAGCTTATGTTTCTGCTTATTTGATCCTTTCTTTACAGAGTTTTGTAGCAGAAGCATCTACTGATTATTGTATTCTGCTATTCCCAGCTCTAGAATTATAGATTTAAGGCTGCCTATAATCTAAATCTGTATTTTCTGCAAATAATTTTACAAAATCATAGGATTGTTTAGATTGGAGGAGACCTTTAAGATCTTTGAATCCATCTGTTAACTCGGCACTGTTCACTGTTAAACTTCAGTGCCACATCCACACCTTTTAAATACCTCCAGAAGTGGTCACTCAACCACTTCTCTGGCCAGCCTGTTCCAATGATTGACAACCCTTTCCATGAAGACATTTTTTCCTAACATCCAACCTCCTCTGGCACGGCTTGAGACCATTTCCTTTTTTCCTATTGCTTGTTAATTGGGAGAAGAGGCAAAACCTCACCTTGCCACAACCTCCTTTCTAGTATTGTAGAGAGTAATTTAGCTGAACTTGATGCTTTGGCAGCAAAGTAGTTACAAGCTGTCAATTTAAATTCTCTTTTTTTTTTTTTTTTGCAAGTGGATTACCATAGCTCAAGGAATCAATGGATGATAATCAATACAATTTTTTAGCTTAACAATTACTCTTCATTCAGAGAAAGAGAAGGAAGAAGGAAGGCAATGCAGAGGTAATTGAGACACAGAGCATCCTTGAAATCGGGGTGGGATGGGTGAGAGCAAAAGATTACAGGGAAATTTTTAGAAATGGCTGGGGATATCTAAGAATCTTCCCAGTGCCTAAAATAATTTAATGTGCGAATCATTAGGTACATATATTATTTAATCAATCATTGCTTTTGTGCTGTTTAAAGTGTGCAAAACATTCTTGGGAGAAGATTGGCTTAACTAGGAATGTGTGCCTGCATTAAAATTGGGGAAATATCAATTTATAATTACCTCGTCATATCTTCTTCCAGATTGCCAAGAATATCTGAAGTGAAATTCATTGAAGAAATGTTCCCTTAGAAAGGAAGTGAGAGTAAATACTTTTAATAGGGCAAGTTTTACCAAATTAGTTTTCCTGCATGCTGTTCAGCATATTTGGAGTTGCTACATCTCCCTTTGAATCAAGCTGATTTGAACGAAAGGAGAAAATTTTAAGAAAAATTAATGAACTTTACTAATACGAGGTTAGTCATAACTCTACTGACTACAAACTATATCAGCATAACTTGAGATTAAAACATCTTCCTAAGCATAAATAGAATGAGTTGGGTTGGAAGGGAATCATCCCAGGTGGAGCTCCATGCACTCCATCTGGTCATTGAGATAGAGGGTGACACTCCTTCCACGTCTCTCCTCATATTCTTCCAGAAGAGACTGTATCCTTCCATTCCAACACTTAAGTCATAGATAGGTCCCCTCTCCAGGCTCCACTCATCTTCTGTGGGCACTGGCTTTGCACTGGTAGGAGTGCAAATGGACTGAGGTTCCTCTCCCTTGGCACGTTTAGCTAAAAGCCCTCCTCATGAGCTGGGCAAGCCTATGACCAAAGATGCTCTTCCCCTTCCCTGACAGATGGATCCCATCAGTCCCCAGGCGATTGGGTTTCAAAATGCAAGCTCTATTTTTTTTTTCCAATTGAGCAGATTTTTTTGTCTCTTTCAAACCCCTTCCCTTTGACGGAGAGGGCTGATAAAAAACCTACCCACATACCAGAGTCCCTTACTGATGCTCTGAGTTCAGAGGACAACATAATCTGATCTGTATGTTGATACCAAAGTCACGGTATTGCTCGTTGCTCTTGTATCCAGCAGGGCATGCCTGCCCTCCTTTGTGTTCAGTTTCATAGTTCTGATTCAGCAAATCAGGCTAGTCAACAAATTGATCCAAGAAAAAATTAGTACTTTTATTTTTGGTAGTGAATCTCTGATGGATCTACCTACTGATCTGATTCACCTCATAAACTATAATTGTCAGGATTTGATGCAAGGGAATCAATAGGAACCCATGCTGAAGAAATGGAAAACCAGCCACTTTCTGTTTATTACAACCATCGTTAAACATGATCTGTTGAATGTGCACTGTAGCAGATAATTTGAAAGAAAAAATTAAAATAACATGTACTAATATAGAAACTAAGAAATAGGATAACCCACCGCCCCCCAAAAATACAGTATGTCTCTATTACAATGAACAAGACTTACTAATTTGCATCATAGTATGGCATAGGGGTTTCTGACATCATTATCTCCTCTCAAGATGCCTGAATGTCCCTTTGTCTCTTTAAAATATGAGCCATTGTTCCCATCACAACAGATATACTCTTACCTGTAAAATTTGTGTCTCCAGAAGCAACAAAGCTATCAGTCATATCACCAAAAATTATCATTGCAATAGGGAGACAACTTCCATGGGCTATTGCCAGAAGAGTGCCTACTATCATTAATAATTTATCTGACCAAGTGGAGTATCGAAACTGTAAGTGAGAAGAGAAATTAATTCTAATGATTGTATTAGAATGCTAACACAATCTTATGTCGAAAAGTTGAAAAATTAAAGAAAAAGCTATCAATTGTACACCTGCTGTCACAAAACTACAACTTTATCCGAGTAGGAATTCAGTTTACAAACCAATTTAAATGTACAGGAAAAAACCCTTTCAATAAAAGCATTTTTATACTATAAACCCTGAAAACTAGAGGTGTACTATTTAAACACAATAATATCTGCACCTGGGTAAGAAAGGCCAAAGGAAAACAAGGCATAAGAAATTTGTCCTTTTTAAGTTTGACATGTAAAATTGAAATTTTAAGAATTTTTGGTCAAATTGTGATAATCAAGGCAATAATTTTGTTTAATATAAATTCACTATTGTGCATTCAGAAAAACTGGCCATAGACATTATAAAAATGTCCTGAAATCCTAAATCCTCCTGCCATTGAAATTGATAAAGTTTGAACTCGATAAAGTTTGAACTCATCTATTAAAAAAATCATTGACTTTATTCTGTACTGTAAAATACTAAGTTTACTAATGTAAATTATAGTCATATGATGTAATTGTACAAGAGCAAGCTGATATAGAAAAGCAAAGAAAATGGATATTGGCAAGCATTATGGACTATAGTTTTATGTCCGTTCTTTGCAATATCATTGCTGTGTATTATGCACACTAAAACTACAAAATATAAAATACTTCAGTATTACTAAAAGAAGACCTAGGATTTACTTTGATTAAATATTAAAATCTTGTAATTTTTTAAATATTCCGAAAAATCTGGAATTTAAAGCACTTTTTAGTACCCAATTCTTAATTTTAAATTTCATCAATACCATGGAGTTGCCCTTTACTGCTCTCTCAGGTAACTGAATAATGATTGATGGGGCTAATTAGTAGGATTAGTGCCTGACACTGGCAATTTACAGGACAAGATCACACATAATTGTAGGTATTTGGATACACTTTTCATTGTGTCAGAAGCAAGGACTGAACATGGAAATCCCTATCTCTCACAAACAATAATCTAGTATGGGTGCGTTTAGCATGATAATTTACTAAGGGAAGACTCCTAAGAATCATATAAGGATATGACATTATTCCTTATCCTTGTCTTTATGATATTACTTACATGATATCCTTATCATGTAAGTAATGACAGCTTCTTTAATGTGAGTACTTCCACAAAAAGAACTGCTTCATTTCTATACTATAGCAAATATTCTGAAGTATCAAAGTATTTGGTAGAGACAGTATTATATATGAAGGGCATTAACATAATTGCAATTGTTTACGCTTTGAAATGTGCCTGCATATCTATATATGCATGCATATAAAAAGAGAATAAATCTTACCAGAGTAAGTGGGCTGACCACCTTAGGTTTTTCCCTTTTTTTCTGCATCTTCTTTCTCTTACTAAGAAAAGGTATGATAATTTTAGTAAATTTAAAATGGATGACATTTTACAGAAATACTTAAGCAACATATTAAAGCAGTTCAATTAAAATATAATTATGAAATAATTTTACAGCAAACAACTGAATGTAAAATTAATATGACTTATTCAGCATTCTTGAGATGTTTATACTTAAATCTCCAGTTATAAATTGTATCAGCTCCTGTCCACTGTAAATTTAGATCAAGTTCTCCCTGGTTAACCTGTTTCAATGTTTCCACTATCTGGTCAGGGAAGTTGTGAAGTGAAGCACTGTATAACTTCCAAAATAGGAGAGAGGACGATAACTCACAAAATCAAATTTTCACAGGTGGTGGATGGGGAACAAATAAAATGTTCAAGGTATGCAAAATATTGATTCCCTGCCATACGAAAGATATTAGGATAATTTTTAGCAGATGACATAAATGTATCCAAGATGTTCATTCCGACATAATTTCTGTCATATTTTAGAATTATTTCTTTAAAAACTCTAGCCAATATTGTGGACACTTAGTCCTTACTAAAAAAAAAAAAAAGATAAAAAGTCCTTCTGCACTATATGAATGTGTCAATTAATGCTACTCTCAGTTTGATACAAAGCCTTCTGTTATTAGGCTTTCCTGACAAAATGCAGTAAAATAAAATTAAAAAATTAATTTAAATAAAATATAAAATGAGGTAATGTAATCTTGTGAATTTCAATACAGAATGTTTACAACATTTAAGAATACTTACTGTTTGTCTTCAGAGTCATGATCCAGGATGGATGCAGTGACCTCATGACTATTTTCAGCTGCAGTTCTGTTCTTCTTTTCATCTTCGGAATGCATTTTAAATTTATAGAAGATAGCTCCCTGTAAAATAATATTTGACTGAGAAATATATAACCTTAAACGAAGGACAGTAAACAACCATTTGTTTGAAAGAAAAATACAGATACTTATTAAAATCAGTAAAGTTATTAATATCATACATTGCCAGTGAACCCTCTTAGTGCACAAATATAAGCATGCTGAAAAAAGTCCAGAAGTTTGGAGTTTCCTTACATCTACATTTTGTATTTGTAGCCATTTGTTAACAGTAGGTAGTTAATTTAATTTCTTTTGAATGATAGAAGCATAATATTTTTTGCAATTCAGCAAACATATACAAAATAAAGGAGAAAGTAAATGTTTAGTTAAAAGAATATGCAGTTAATTAGATTTTTTCTGATTTGAGTTATCAATGAATTTATGAAATATATCTGAGTTCAAGAAACCCCAAACTACTAGCATACCGTGGAGGTTGTTCTTGGTCTGTGTCGCTGAAAAATTAGTCAAACACGAGCAGAATTAATATGGTTAAGGACGCACAGCACGATTGGACTTTGCTCTTCTTATGTAAGACAGAGATAACAAATAGCTTTCTCTCGGGTTTTTTTAACACTCCAATTGCCTTGTCTATTTTGGAGAGTAAAGTGTATGCACTTTGGACTGTGCCTCCCTTTTCCTAAAGGGAATAATATTACTCCTTAAAAACACACTTGTTTCATTGTCATGTAGGAAAACAAGCCTGAACACTCTATACTTGCATCAGAAAAAGTTCTCTGTATCTACTGTTGGCTTAGTTATGACAGTTAAAACTCAGAGGAATTCCTCTTTACCTTATTAGAGATGTTGCTGAATGCTCCAAGCAACTGTTACATTTAAGGATGAATCCATTCTTGAATACACAGTGAGAATGAAACCAAATAACACCAAAGGATAGTTTTACTCTTTTGCTTTTTTCCCCATCTTCTAAGTCTAATCCAGGAAAACATGACCCATCTAGCATGAAAGAAAACAGGATTTCACTATAGTGCATATAATTTCTCATTTGAGTTACTGCAGAACAGGAAGATGAGTTTCAGACTCAGTTTAGAAATGGTTTGGAAATAGCTCTGGTCAGCAGGACTCTTCTCAATTAGCATTCTTTTAATTTTTAAATGTATATTCAGATTCTAAACTGTTTGAAATGGACCATTTGTTAATGGTCTAATTGGACAATTATTAATGGACATTATGGAATGTATTGGTTTTATCAATATCTGTAAGCATTGCTTTGATGAAAATAACAAATATTCAAAACATTTCAAATAAATGGATTGTACTTCTTAGCTCTTACTTCAGTACACATATTAAACAAGACATTTTCGACACTTTTAAAGAAGTAAAATTTGTGAAAAGTTAAATAAAAATATTTGTCCTAGAAGACAAGTAGATTTATATTCATTTCTCTGTAGGTCTCCTATCACTTTACTCACACAAAACTTACTTAATCTGATAATTACCCAGCAGAAATGATTTTTGTTCCTTTTTGTCATGCATGCCTGTAATCTCAAAATTTTGGCAAAGCAGTATTTTTATAATGTTTTGGAATACAAATAGTCTTCTAAGATTGAGGATTACTTTAGAAAGGGTAGTTAAGCATTGTCAGTCAAGCAAGATAAATATAATAATATGTTTATGAAAAGTCATTCTGATATTTGCACAGAGGTCTATTCACAGAAATTAATGGGAATACTTTTGCATTTTAACCTGTGTGCCTAAATACTTTCCTGGAACTGATCTTGATGGGCTGGTCCAATTATTTCAGTGGGAACTGAATAAAGTCAAATGAGAAACTTTAAAGAAAAGTAATCGACAGAAAAAGAAATAAATAGCATATGCAAATCTTTCACAACTATTTCACCTTAAAGGAAAAATGGACAAAACTACTAGATCTTTCACAACATTCTGTTATCACTTTGCAACATCTCGATGCTATTGCGGTGCAATAATGATAAGAAAGGGAAATAGAAATAAAGCAGAAGAGCAATTTTTTACTGGAGTTTCTATTGCCTACATACACTAATGCAAAAAAACTGGTTTTATCATATTAGGAGCTGAAGCAATTAAACTGATATTAAAAAGGTGGGAAAATCAGGAAAATTCAGTATTTTACCTCTGCTTAGTGGAGTACAAACCTGTAATTTCTCTATTGTGTGTGTACTTTGACTGTTCAGTCACAGAGCTTCACAAGTGCACAAATTTGAAATCAGCGAAAATCACTCTTTCTTTTAATTTCTTATATTGTGCATTTGGCTATAAATAATTCAGATATGTCCATGTTAAAACAGATCATTTGGGTTAGACTATAAAATTTCAACCTGAAGAGATTAAATTTGCATCGAAATCCAACAAAGAAGTATATGAGGTGTTGCCACTGGACATTGCCTTCACTTGAGTATAAAAACACATGTAGGGGAATATAATAATTGATTTACAACCAAAGATGCATAAAAACACCCAGAAAAAATGTAGGTGCCAGTCAGTCTCATCTGAGCAGAAATCCTCTCTCATCTGGTTTTGCCCTAAATACATTAGCAAGATTCACAAACCCAGTGTTTCAAAATACACTCTTCCCTCAGATCAGTTATTTGTTTTAATCAACAGCTTACCCTCGGTTTTAATCAATCCTTGATGTCATCAAGGGAGTTTTTTAATCCTGTAGGCTGAAGACACAAGGCATGAAATCTTGTATAGACATTACCTGTATCAAGTGGACATGGACTTGATGCTAAGATCTCTTGAAAGCAGTGTCCTGATCATTCAGAAGTCCAGAAGAAAGAAAACCTTTCTTTTTTCTTCTTCTACTTACTAGTCACAAAATTTCTCATAGAAGATGGATTTAAATAGAGATGACCAATCTATGACCTTTAAGCTATTTAAGGCTCATAAACAGTTTAAAATTCCTTCCCAAACCAGTTTGTTATTCTATGATTAGAAGAAGCAGAGATCTGATGATATGGGAACTGTTGGACAATCCAAATCCCCTGTTGTACAAGCAAGTAAAAAATGGCTGTTTAGGTTTCTGCACCTGGTTTGTCTAAAACTCTGCTACTTGTCCACCTCAGCTGTATCCAAGAGTGGATCAGTGAGATTCCACAAAGACACTGATCACTGCAGCCCAGAGAGTTACCTCTACTGAGTTACACAGTAAATGTTTTAAGGGATTTTAGACAGTTGAAAGTTCTGTCGAGTGACTCATTGGGTCAGGAAATTTGGTCTTCTCTAAAATAAAGCCTATATATGAGGAAAACATCTAGTTTTACATTAAAAATTGCAATAGGTCACAAATTCATTGCACCTATTGGCTGTTTCTGTTTTCCATTTCCCTTTGCAGATATCTTTAAGTTGAAGATAGAACAATACTTCATGTATATTGTTATTATTTCTATGAGGACCTACATTATCAGATACATTTTCTATGTGAAAATACACATATTCATAAATTTACTCAACACTCTCCTTATTAAGACAGTAGCCAATTTCCCTTTGCCTGACATGGTATTGTTCTTACATTATATTCACACATCTTTTTTCGAATTTTGAGCATAAGATCTTCTTGCATGTTTGAAAGACAACCACAGGTCCCTTGAAATATTCTGTCAGCATTGTAATGCTATAAACCGAGGTACAATTAATTCCCTTCTCTTACTCAGTATAAATGGATAGTTTGAATAATCTTTTTTGGCCTTCTCCTATATGGCAAAGAGTTTTAATATTTTATGAACAAACTGATGATAAGACAACTTCAGGAACAGCAGAAAAGGTATTTGAAAAACAGGGCTCTCATGTTTTGTGGTGAAGTTTCAACTGCTTATGTTTTCAGAAAATAATTTGTGTTGAGAGAATCTCATCCCAGAAATTTCATATTGGATCCATAGATTTTTTTTTATCTGATGCAGGCAAGCAGAGGGGATGACTAATTAACACATGATATCAGAATAAAAAAATGACACGGAAACTTTAATCTCACTTTGATGTCAGAGAGAAACATCGTAAAATAATGGTATGATACCTTCCATATTTTTAAACAATATCAAGAAAATCTAACCTTTTTTATACTTATCAATAAAAATACCAAAGAAGATCAGAAACTGAAGCAAATACTTCAAAGTCTGCATATAATGTAACCAGAGAAAATCACACAAGCTCTTTTTTTCTTTTATTTACTTTGAAGATGGAGAGTTGGATTTCCCAATAATCTCAAGGTAGATAAAATGGTGGAGAGGCTCCTAGGAATTCTGTAATGATTCCTCAATGACATTCAATATAAGCATAGATTAAAACATCAGTAAGAAGAAGCTCTGATTTATAGTACTTAGGAAACTCCTGTTTGATTTTAGCAGCCTTTTTCCTGATAATCAGTGTTGCAAAAGAACAGGATTTTGTACAGGAATTTTGCCAACTTGGCTACCATTCTGTCAATCAGAATTGTCATATACGAAGAAAATTATTATACTGTCAAAAAAATGACAATTTTGTGTTCCTTGAACTAGGCTGTATCCTCAGCCACAAGATAATGCCTATTGAAATTGCTGGGCATTTTATTTGTCCTGTACTCAGCATGAGGCCAAATGAAGTTATTTTAAGCATCAAGCTTCTATTTGTGTTTAAAAAGAAAGTCTACTCTGAAAATCATGTTTTAAAATTATAAAACTCCGCTTTTATTGTCTGGTGATTTGATTTGAAGTTAATTACTTATTCTCATAAAGAGGACTGCCATAAACTAATGTCACTAGCTTCCTATTACTAATGTTTCAATTTTCAGCTTTACAAACTGAGTCTTCTTTATGAGAACTTAGAAGTTTTTTAGTTATAGTTAACCAAGAGAAAATCCAGAGAAACCCACACAGCCCTTTACAAATTATTTTCTGTAGATGGGACACAAATTTCTTAGTGTTTATATATAATGAAAATTATTAAATGTGACTCGATGCACTAATGTGTGAGGATACGGTATTTTTCATAATCATTACCTGCAGTATAGTTGCATTTAAAATTATATTCTTACTACAGTTATAAGGGAAAAATGTATTTAAGTAAACATAGTACAGAACATTAGGGATTTAAAAATGCTCAGGACTTTATTTCACCAATGAAAAATTATGGTAAAAAACCCCAAAATTACTTTTTGTGCAGGTGGAAAACATTTTTCCCACTTGAAGCTAAATAAAACATATATTATTACAGACACATCCCAATTTTTTTCCCTGAAACTTTCTAAGCAATGGTACGCCTGTTAGTATTGTAAAAGTACAAGTAGTCCTGCCCTCACTGAATTGCTTTGATTGGACAGACACTTTTTGCCATACACAAAGAGGCCTTTGTAAGCTGAATACGCACAGCCTAAAAGTATTTGGCAGTTACTGATTAGTTACTATATGTTACCATTTTTTGATAACTTGAATTAATGATATACTAAACTGACTTGCTATGCTCAGTGCTCTGAATAAGAAAGAGGAAAAGTTTTTGCTGGCCAAGAAGTCCTCAGTGAGGTGTGGTGGAGCTGGTTTCTACGGCTCCTGGAAAGGATCCTTATTGTGACGGAATTGCTGTATTCTAAATTGCTGCTTTTCTCTTAGGATTTTATTTCATGATGCTTTCCGCTTGAATCCTTAAACTGTTCCTTCACTCCATCTCAGGAGTCTTACATATACCTGCAGTTTTACCCCTCTTGCCTTGCAGAAATCCTCTTTGACAACTTCTTTGCAGTTCTTGCTCAGAATTTAGCAATTTCTGTACAAGTCTGAGAGATGGCTACACAGCTGTGTCTTGGATGATAGCTGAAGTCCCAAGGAAGAAGGAAAGGAGTTTACAAACCCAAGTCACTACGTATGAAAGATATAACAGCGTTAACATTATATCCTATACAGAAATCAAGGCTATTGATATTTACTTATTCCCTTGAACAGTACTATTCAAAGTCATATTTTGTAAATACCTGCATCTTATTCCATATATTTTCTGAAATGTCTACATTACACAGGAAATTATTATAATTAAAAATCTGTCATTCAGCTTCTGCCTAGCAATACTGAATTACAAGTTTTTCTTTATTAATCTATTCTACTGTTACATTTCATTACATGTGTAAGACATATAATGTCAAAATGACATCCTGTCCATCCTGCTTCCTCCAGATCAGATCAGTTATTACATTATCTTGTTCCCAACAGGTGTTTAAGTTCTATCCCTCCATTGGTAGTTTCCAGAAACAGATGGAGACCTTTAGACTATTTGAGCTACTTTGAAGTCTTTCTGATGTCTGACAAATTGCCCTAGATAAAGGTGAGCTCTATTACCCCTTTCCTATCCACAGCAAATAAAAAGAACACCTTCTTCCATTCTGATTTGCAGGACTTTCAAAATATTAATGCTGCTTTCGCAAATGTTGTCTGTCTTCTCTTCACAAACAAACAAACAAACAAACAACAAAAAAAAACGCACCCAAAAAATCACAATCCAACTCAACCCAAACCCAGTTCCTACAACCTTCTAGGTAGAGTCAGTGCCACTGATCTTTCACATCACTATCCTCTGGACCCAAACTGTTTCACAGGGTTATTTTCATTATTTTTTTAAGGGAAGTAGCCCCAAACTGGGGTTTATTTCAAAAATAGGCAAATATTTTTAATTTCTGTACGTAATTTGACTTTCTTGTCCTGTAGCAGTATGAAAGTATACTTACTTATTTTATCTAATTTTACATATTGAATTCTGTTTTGGTACTGAAATAACTAAAAATAATCACTTCATTCAGTTCATCTTCTAAGTCATTGATTATGGCACTATGACCATGTTTTGCGTGTTAGTCTTTAACCAGAGTCAAATTTTTTTGTTCTTTTTTGATGTTTACCATAAAACAAATTATGTACGCTCTAAGGTAATCATGTTTCTACAGTCAATTGTATTCAGTATAGACACAGGCTCTCAAGTTCCAAACCTTTTAAATAGCCATAACCATAGACAATAGGAGTAATGCTTCCTCATATCAACCTCTTCTGCTTCCACAAATGTGCTGCCACATGCCACAGCTCTATCTGCCTTACATGTCACAACACCAATGCATCCCTGACAACAACCTAGAGAGATTCAACAGAAAGATTCCAATAATGATATCAAGATGTGCATGCGTGTGATCACTTTGCAAGAAACAGTTCTAAAGTGACTGGAGGAAATAGCTCCCTCACCATGCAGGACTTCAGCAATTAGAACATCAGATTTCACTATTATGTGGCCATCTGCATTACGGCTACAATTACAGAAAAGGCATCACTTGTAGTCATTGACTCAGATTAGATGTCTCATTAACTATTTGCATCTTCTCTTAACTCTCCATTTCCCTCATTTCATCAGGAGCCTTTAATTTCTACAAATTAATTTCCTAAAGTCCTATCAGATCATTCTCACTCATTTCTAAGCACAAACTCTGTGTAAAAGTGATATAATATACTAAACAGCAATGTCAAAGCAGAAAGAACCAATACAAAATCAGCAAGCCTGAGGGGTCTTCCCCTTCCCTGTGTGGACTGTGAAATCACGTGAATGGGAGATGAAGGCTGTAGGTCAGAGCCAGAAGGACTGGAGGGTGGCTCCACAAACAGTCAATATTCATGGGGACACTTGAACCACGAGGTTTCAGACAGTGCTGCAGTACCACTCAATGATAATTGAAGGAACAAAGTAGTCTGTGCTCATATTCCAACCTTTTCACCTTTGCACTCTAGACTTCCTCCTTTCTGACTCACCCCTGAGTCACAACCTCTGTACAGTTTCTATTCCGTTTGCATGCAATGACACGTGACCCTATGTGAGGGTCATGGCAGTAAATGTAATTCCTTGATTTCTTTTTATAGTCCATAATAAATAATGAATGATTAAGAGCTCACCCTGACAGCAGTCCTCTTCTGTGCCACCACTGATGGACAGCAAATGATTTTGTTAGTAGGGAAAACGTTCAAGGAAGCAAATCTCCAGAGCTCATTTGTGTACCCAGTCAAACTGAGATATCTACTAATGTAAGAAAAGTCCTGTATCCCTTGTGTTCAGTGTCTGCACCTGGCACACCAGGATTACTGTTCTAGTATAAACTAGAATACCTAAGGCAAATACCCTAAGGATCCAGAGATACCCTCTATGGGCAAGGTATACTTATTAAATCCTACAGGATGGGAGCATCTTTGAGGATTCCTTTTATAGTCAGTACTGTGAAACAAAACTGAATTTAGAAATTGATAATTTCTAAATTATCTGTGGTGAGTACCTATTGGGCTTGGGGACATGTAAACAAACCCTTTTATCTAAACAATAGAAGAAATGACTTGGCAGAAATTTCATAGCATGCGCTATTTGCAGAAGACATTATAGCATTTTCCATGGTTTCTGAGGACAGATATTTTGCTAAGTTATCCCATATCCTAAAGAAGGCAGATGATTTCTGGAGTGACCATGCATGGCTGGCAGCCAGTTCATGAAGGCATCCATTGAGTTGGAAGTTATAAGCAGGTTTGGACAGAACCAGTCTAAGTCCTATAACTAAACTGATTCCATGGTATGGCGCACATGAGGGAGGAGAATGTATTTGCCTAGGTTACTTATGGAACATCTTGGCAATACCTCAGCAAAGAGTGGTGCTTATTACTATATGTGACAGGACCAGAAGAATTTCTTACACACCAATTGGATAATCTAATGTGTATATAAATTCATGTATTTATTGAATGATTGAAATTATTGAAATACGGTTCTTCATTTTGTTCCAAATATATGTATAAAACCTTTTTTGGAATACTGGTGGATTGTTTCACAAGACAGAATTGCCACCTACTCTCCTAATCAATTCCCACCTATGTTCATATTTCAAATAAACTGAAATATTTAAGGGTGAGAGATCTCTCAAGGAAAGCATATGTACTGCTCCCTTAAGGCCTAAAAATTAAGCTAAGTCTATATCATCACGAGTGCATGTATGATCTTTTCATATACTGGGGTTTAAATTTGGTTTCACACTTAATGTTCTACAGAGTTCACCTTGTTCCATTAAATCTGGCACCAGCACCGACGTTTCCTCTGTTTCACAAGATGGTGAAGTCAGGCAGTCAGAATAATGCTTACCTCGAGATCCCAGAGTAATATGGTTCCCATAAACATTTTAATCCCAAGAATAGGTAGAAGTTATTATCCTGTTTCTTTTGATATGCCACCACTATGGTAGTGGTCAAAACATTTTTTGTGCTACCACAATATTCATAGCAGTGGCTATTCTGATAATGGTAAACTAAGCAAACTGATCTCCTCCCAGTGGATAGAGATAAGAACTTAATTGTCATGCTATATCAGATGAATCATACACACATTATTGTTATCCATGATAATAAATAGAGGAAAAAAGTAACGACATTGTCCACCTACGAAAATCCCCTCTCTTCTTCACATGTATTTATATAACTACATGGAAAAAGAGAGGGGTGAACAACAGAAAAAGAGAAATACGTATGTATATCTCCTATGTCAGCAAAATATGAGTAGAAATTATGGCAAATGTTACCAAAACTCTCTGTTGTGTATCAATTTTAATCGAGCTGAAAATAAAAGCAGTCAGGTTTTTATATCTTTTTTGAACTGGGTGTATAATAGTAGTCTAATGATGTTTAAATGTCAATCCTTACATTTCCGATTGCTATGTGTGAATGCAGTGAACCATTAACTAACTTGAACACAGATCTGACAGCTATGCTATACAGATGGATTTCTGCATACTTGCTTTTAATTCAATAGCAGTCACTCAGGACACAGCTGTCAACTATGCATAAAGGACATGTTAACATTTTCCTGTCCAGAATAAAAAATATATATGTGGGAAACTCATATCCAGAATAAAAAACAGATATATGGCAAACTCATACCACAACTATAATGAAAATTCATGTTAATGTGATAGCAAAATATGTTTTTATGATCCAGTTATACAGTCATAACCAAAACAGTGGCAAAAAAAAGAACTCAGAGAACTGACTACTCCTGCTTGGTTGCGTTGCTCCTAAAACGTGGGAGATTATTATAACAATATCAACTGACCTGACTGCAGAGCAGGCAAGAGTATTTGCTTAAAACTAGAGGCCACTAAATTCAGAAACTTGTTAAATGGGGCTTTCTAGCCTAAAGGATTAGCTTCCCTTAACTAGTAAAGATTACACAGCCTCAAAACAGAGTATGATTATCAGCTACACTGCAGGAAGGATCTCCTGTAAGAAATTTAATAGGTAGGTCTCAGAACAGCTAGCTGAGCAATGAAAGGAGATTTGGTTAGCAGTTTGTTCCACCTAGAATGCTACAAGATTGTAAAATCATATAAATCGTGGGAAAACTGTTGGGATTGGCATCTGGGAATCCATCTGTTTAAATAGAGTAACAGTGACCTTCAAGTAACAAGAGCTACTTGTAGCACGGTACAAGAGTTAAATCAGCAAGAGTAATTAAGGGACCAGTGAATCAAGCTTAAATACAATGGGAAATGCTGCAAATTCAGTTTCAACTGGAATGGACAAGGACAACGGACAAGGTAATGAAGGTTAGAAGGAATACAAGAAAATCTCAGTCCTGTGGATCTGAGAGAAGGCCTGCTCCTGCTGTAATTTTCAGAAATATGGTTATAAAGGACCCCCAGCCTCCATTTAAAAATAAAAAGCAGAAGCAACAAAAAAGGGAAAACAGTCTGCACTGTGAGTTTAGTTCTTTGTGTAAAAAAGAGGTGGTAATGGTAACTGCAAAAGATCCCTGGAGAACATGACAAAAACTTTCTTTACAGGACATTAATGGGTCTGCAGGAAAGCAATATGGCAAAATCTGAGAAAAAGAGGCAAAAATATGAGAAAATGGGATAGAATACATAAATTCTTCACTGGCTCATTTTGCCAAACTCACGAAAAATCATAAGGAGACTGAAAATTACAGAAAATAACAGGTCCCTTTCAGTGAAGTCCTCTGGAACTACCTCTTCCTCTCAATAACAAAGGCTAGGGACACTCTGTTGTCTGGCTCTTCCTGGTCTAGTGGTAAAATTACAATATAACCAATGCAAATAGCCAATAATAATATTAGTACTAGGTGGTCAAGAATAGAACACTAATTACCACTAGTGCCATGATGTTAACTGATGCCATAGTGTCAGTAACCACTCTTCAATGATTATTTGTTCCAGTTAGAACTCAAGAAAATGAAAAAAATTATAAAACTTGTATTATATGCATGAAAGGATGTTCAGGTACCTGTTTTAAGACCTCTGCCTGCAGCTAACTAGCTGCCAAGTTCAGGAGTTCCTTCTGAGTATTGAAGTGGGAGGATCCCTTTTATAAACACCAAGAAATTATTGGCATAGCCTTACCGAAACAAAATGGATTAGCAGCAGATTTTGCTACGGATGTTTGTGGAATTGGGCCTGACCAGTGGGAGGTGAGGGTGGAGTGATTCCTGCAAGTCATTGATGCTTTGTTTTTGAGAATCCGGAGGAAATAAAAACAGTGGATATTTGGGAAACAGAATTTCCTCAAGTTTTGTGTAAGTTTAAGCTAAAATGTGAAAAAATAGAAGTTGTGTATGATTGGAAGGTCCAGAGCCTCCTTCATAAAAAACAGTACCAACACCCACCAGAAACAGAGGAAGGACTCCAATCCACCATCAACAAGCTTATGGGAAAGCAAGATCTTGGTACAGACACCTATTTTTTAACGTCCTATTTGCCCAAAAAGGACGAAAGGAAAAATCCTAAACATGGGGTTCTGACACTTAAATAAGGTAGCCACCTCTCAGTTCATTTGCAGTGGAAACATGCCTGAAATTCATGTAGAAATAAGCATAATATTTCACTGATTTTTTGCTGTTGATTTAGGCAATGCTTTCTTTGCAATTCCACTAACACTGCAAAGCTGGTAACAATAAACATTTAACTGAGAGAAAGTAATATCGTTTTACCCATGTACCTCGAGACTTTCAGACCAAACGCATCACATGTGGATGAAATTACCATCAAAATGTGTTGTCATACCATACATGAATGATATGTTGATACATGGAAAAACTGAACTGAAAGTTGGGAATATACTCAAGAAGTAATCAGCATTACTCCTAACACAGTCTTTAAGTCTAATTGTAACAAAACTTAGCTGGTACAATCTGAAGTGAAATACTCAGTAATAGTTTTAGGTGAGGAAGGAGTGGTGATGCTGGGATCAGCAAAGGATAGAACTGACTGAGAATCCATGCAACTAATAATTGTATTAGATTCACTTTTGGAATTCCTTAAATTTTTGTGAGAATTAAATTTGCAGAAATCAGCAAGCCACTAATCAAATTAGTGAAGAAAGCTCAAAAACAAGAATGGAAAGGAAAAAAAAAAAAAAAGAAGCAAAACTGTACTACTTCAATCCCTGGCCTTTAGATTGCTCAGATTATTGCAAACTGTTTCATGTTCAGCTGGCCACTACCGATCTACACGGTGCCACAGAAAGAACACAGAAATAAGGTGCAAGTTTCTGCCTTTAAGAGTCTTAAGATCTGTGGGAAAGAACATTAATACATATTAAAAAACAGGTTAAGAATTGCCATAGGCAAATAACTTTGAGTATACATCACCAGAGACTGTTTTGCAGTAGTACGTGTCACACATACTCCACCTAAGTACATCATCAGTGGAAAAGTACAAACACAATAGGTTAGCTGGATGGACAATAACTTTTATAAAATAAGAGCTTTCTGTAGGATATGACAAGATTTTATCACTAGCTCTATATGGCTTTTAACCACTGGAACAGAACATAAGTGCACTTTACCTGTTTGTATGTCTCTCACCAGATAAAAGCTCCGTTACTGACTTCGTGCTACCGGTTGCTCAGTGTGGTTCACAAATGGCTTCAGTTCTTATCAAAAGAATGGAAAATCCTCTATTAGATATGCTGCAACTCCTGTGAAAAATAAAAAGAGCTGTCTGCCTTCACTCTGCACAAACAGCAGAGCTAAAAGCTCTGCTAATGTTATTAAAAGAGGAACCCGAAGGAAATGATCTGGCTTTGTACATAGTTTCAGACCGGATATATCAAGCTTTAACTATTTGGCTACCAAAACAGAATAAAAATGACCTACAAACACAAAATGGAAATCTAGTAGCCTATCAATCATGAAAAGGAAATCCTGAACATAGGTTAAAAAAAGTACGGAGGAAAAAAAATATGCAGGTTATGTAAAAGCTTACCAGAAGGAAACATACAGTGCCAGCAGTTTTGGAATAGTCACGCACATGCCCTTGCCAAAATTGTGGTGATCTCAGTAGACTTGATATTTGAAGAAACATGCAGTTTGAAAATAAACTAAAGAACATGACACAAAGCAAAGTATCAAAGACCAAGCCATTTACAACATAGAAATGAGGAACCTGAGGGGAGATTACTATAGCACCTACTAGAGAGGTGAAGCAAAGAGAGCGTAGTGTGGCCACATAACAAACACTTGTAGATAAGGACCACTGTGTACACTTTCAGTATATTTGTTGCAATAGGCATATAAGCAAATAGGTATATAAGAAAATTTAGGGAGTACTTGAATGCAAAACGGAATATTGTAAGGTAGCTAGTTGGCCAAAAATGAAGACAGGTGGGTATCTAATTACTTAGTTTGTGCTGTGGTGAATGGCCTCACTAGGAGAAAATTACAACATTACAATTCATGAACTACAGGTGTCATGGTTTAATCCCAGATAGCAACTGAATACCACACAACCACTCTCTAGCTCACTCTCTGCTCAGTGGGATGGGAAGGAGAATTGGAGAAAAGTAAAAACTTATGGGTTAATGTAGGAGGAGTTTAATAATTGAAAAAAGTAAAACATTATAACAATAATAGTAATAATAACAATAAAATAGACATATAGAGAGGGAGATAAAACCCAAGAGAAACAGGTGATATACAATAAAATAGTTTTGTTCTCACTGATGGATGCTCAGCCTGTCCCTGAGCTGTGACCAGACCCTCACAACCAACTCCCCCCCATATATATACTGGGCATGACATTCTGTGGTATGGAATATCCCCCTGGCCAGCTTGTGTCCTGACTCTGCTCCTCCCCAGCTTCTTGTGCAGCTCCTCACCGGTGGAGGATGAGACACTGAAAAGTCCTTGACCTAGGGAAAGCACTACTTAGCAACAACCAAAACATCAGTGTATTAAGATACTATTTTCATACTGAATCCAAAACACACCTAAGAAGAAAACAGCCTCTCCCAACCAAAATCAGGACAAGAGGCTAGGATACAAACAGACTACACTAGACTTAGCGTAGTCCCACCTTAATCCCACCTACAATGCCAAGTAGAGCAAGTATGGTTTCCTAATTCTAGAGCTACTGACAAAGGGATTTGGGGTTGTTCCAGTAAAGAAAGCTACAGCCAAGTGTACTACAGTGTAGGCATTTACATTGTATATTTCAGATGGGATTTAAACCAATAAATTTATTTGAGACAAGGAATATATATTCCAGGGCAAATCATCAAAGAGTCTGGGAAGAAAGACTCCACATGGCTTGAACTTGCAGTTCAAGGTAAATTGAATGACCTGATGGGACTACAAATGGTGAAAAATGAAGGAAAAGCTTGGGATATCACATCACATTGTCATTGTAATGACCTGTGAGCCACAACAGCTTCTCACAAGTTCATGTGATTTAGAGCTATGCCTGGGAGAAAAAGGATTGCCTAATGTTTTAACTGAAGAATGTATACAGACCCAATCTAAACACATGGTAAGAGTTTAATGTTGTTATAGCAACCCAGATGGGAAGGAATGCTCAATGCATGGATAAACAAACAAGAATAAACCACTACTCTGCAGAATGGCAAGGAAGATGGAAAGTAATGTTCCATATCTTCTACTCAAGTTTACAGTCTAAAACAGTAAATAGGATGGACTAGCTCCAATTATAAACAAAACAGGACAAAACAAGAAAAACTCATTAACAGAAAAAGAATAGTTCCAGTTTCAATTTTAATCATGAAAAGGTAAATAATTTAAGAAAAAGCAAGAATATTATGTTACAGACATTGCTATTAAAATTTAAGAGTAAGGGAAGTCTCAGCAAAATTATCACCAGCAGAAAGGCTTTTAAAAGAAGCAGCATAAATTATTTAGTTTTGTCTGAGTGAAGTTTTCATGGTTCTAGTTCTATTAATAACTATATTAGGTTCAAATCTGTGAATATGCGCTTGTATAACCAGGGAGTAGCAATTATCCTGCTTTTTGTTGTAAATACATCCTACGTCTACTGGTAATGGAAAACTCTTTTGCACTACAGTCATAAAAACATTAGATACATGTCTCCACTGCTTTAAAATTCTGGAAAACAAATGTGAGGGCTAAACAACAGCATTTATGCTCCATGATGCCAAAAATAAACTTATGTTTTTAACAAAAGTCCTGATTTTAAGGGAATGTATTAAACAGGTTTGAAGCAGCATAGAAATTCAACTTGGATATTTTGTTTCTACCTGCTTGGCTAAAAACCAAATTAAACCATACCAAATTAAATATGAGCAGAAAACAGCAGAGATGGCTTAAAAAGGTGTGAAAGCCAGAAGAAAAGTAAACCAAAACAAACAAAAAAAACAGGTCAAACGTTTAGTTCACAGAGTTTTGCTGTCAGTGTGGTTAACAATGTCAACCAAAGGTTCCAGTTGAGAGACATCTCACAATTTGAAAATACAAACACTACTCAGTTGCAACAAATTAATAGAGTACATATTGTCGTGAAGAAAATCGTGACTTTTCTAAGGCAAAACAGATATACTGCTTTTATTAAAGGGCCATTTGTAACATTGACCCAGAAATGGATTCTATGTTATTGAGTACAACACACCAAGAGGGTTTATGGATATCATTTTAGAGGGAATAGAAGTTCTGACTGGAATTTTGGACACCATTTATGTAAAAGCTTTGACTAGGAAGTGATTGAAACTGGGGAATATTATGTGCAACATACAAACCCCAAGAAATAAAAATATATAAAAATAAGTATTTGAATGTTATTTAAATGAGATTTTTTTGTTAAATGAGATGTAACAATATCATATGGGAATCAAAATGTGGGTAGAAGTAGCAAAAATATTGGTTTTTATAGAAAGAGAAGTACTGGAACTCAAAAGTACTACTAACATTGTTAAACTACCAATAACAGTAGATTATGCAAGCAGTAATCACCAACACACAAGTTACAGGACACAGTGTAGGATGGCCAAAGTTTCAACCACTGAAATGGTATACAGCTGTGATTTTAAGAGAAATGAAGGCCAAGATGCTACAGAGAAGGCATAGAGATGATGTAAAACAGCACATACACAACCCACATTGCTATTGATTATTGATGGTATATTAACAGATTCAGAAAGGCAATGTAAGAAGCAGGACTATAATCACTGAGTCCTGTCCTTGAGGAATGCAGAACAGAGAAGCCCCCACAATGGGAACAAATTATTGCTCCTAGAATACCTGTAGCTACTTGTGTGCAGACCCAAATACTTAATGATTCTAGGATCTATGATACCACATAAAGATACATGTCATTGTTTCTCTGTATTTATTTCAGTAGAAATTGCCAGAAAATTTTCAGAGGACAATCAAGCACCATTACAAGAATCATGTACTATTTTAACCATTACCTGTGTGTTGATTAGTTTTTGTTACAGCTTTCAGTGTGTCTTGCAACGTGTGACAGAGGACCTGGGGCTATCTGGAGCTACACAACTGCAAAAGAATTGGATTTATCAAAAAAATCATGAGACAAGACTGGAGCAGGGTGACACTCCACTGTCTTCATCAAGAGTAGGCAGTACCTACTCTTGAGCCAGCAGAGCTTGAGACTGTGAGTTTGGAATCACAGAATTGTTCATGTGGGAAGAGACCGTTGGAGGTCACCTAGTCCAACTCCTCTGCACAAGCAGGGTCCCCTAGAGCATGTTACTCAGGATTGTGTCCAGATGGCTTCTGAATATCTCCAGGGAAGAAGACTCCACAACCTCTAGGAAACCTGTTTCAATGCTCAGTCACCCTCACAGTAAAGAAATTCTTCTTCATGTTTGGGTGGAACTTTGTGTGCATTAGTTTCTGCCTAATGCTTCATGCCCTATTGCTTGGCACCACTGAAAAGGGCCTGGCTCCATCCTCTTGACACCCTCCCTTCAGATACTTACGGATAAATTCCCCTCTCAGCTATCCCTTCTCAAAGCTGGGCAGGCCCATCTCCTTCAGCCTTTTCTCGTAAGAGAGATGCTCCATGCCTCTTGTCCTGAGCATCCCAGAACTGGACACAGCGCTGCAGATACGTCCCCATCAGGGCTGAATAGAGGGACAGGATCACCTCCCTGCTGGCAGTGCTCTTCCTAATGCGCTCCTGGGTACCTTTTGGCCTTCTTGGACACAAGACCACATTGCTGGCTGATGGACAGCTTGCTGTCTACCAGGACCCCCAGCACCTTCTCCACAGAGCTGCTTTCCAGCAGGTCAGCCCCCAGACTGTACAGGTACATGGAGTTATTCTTCCTCAGGTGCATTACCCTCCATTTGCCTTTGTGGAATTTCAAGAGACTCTGCTCTCCTGGTCCCTCCAGCCTGTCAAAGTCCTTCTGAAGGGCTGCAAAGCACCTGGGGGGATGGGTCACTCCTCCCAGTTGCATATCATTAACAAACTGAGGAGGAACTCTACCCCTTCATCCAAGTAATTAATGCAACGTTAACAATACTGGGCCTACTACTGAACCTTGGGGTACACTACCAGAGACCTCTGACTAGACTGATCATAACCCTCTGAGACCTGCCCTTCAGCCAGTTCTCAATCCACCTCACCATGCACTCACCCAGGCTGTTCTCTCTGAGTTTGCAAGGCACAGGGAACTGAGTTTCCATCCCATCATTGACAAGAGGCTTACTAAGCCAGAAGACTTCTATGAATAAGAGCATATTAAGCATTAGAGTATTTGCTTGCCTTGGAATCAGACATAAGCACACTAAAGCAGCAAACCCAGCAATAACAAACTAGCACTTTGTAACACAGATAATCCTATGAATAATATGGAATCACAAAAGGACAGAGACTTGAGGTGTAGTTTCACAAAAGGTATACAGAAAGATATTGTCAAATAATAGAATCTGGAAAATAAGAACTAAGGATGCTGAATAAGCAGGAAAGAAGACTGGCAAACTCAGAAAAAGTTCTAGTCCTATTAAAAAAAAAGAAGTTAAACTATTGGTAGCAGACAAGATCCTCTGCTTGTTTTGATTGGGAAGGAGTGAGCAGGGAATAATGGGGAGAAAAAAATCATCCACTTCCATTCTATCCTTACTAAAGAGCTCTCAAACCTGATCACCCCAAAATCAGCGATTCAGGCCCTCAAGGAGCACCACATCAGTTACCACAGCAGGCACATACTCAGTTGCAAAAAAGGTATGTACTGTTCCTGGATGTGTAGGAAGACTACATGACAAGGTTTGAATTGCAGAATTGTTAAAAAAAAAGGAAATTAACTTATAATTTTATCTTCTATTAGCTGATCAAATGAGGCCACCAAGTGGCAATGTAAATATTTTAAGTCACAAAAAAGAAGTGTAATAACTTTAACAATACAAGTTCTGAATATGCAAAAAGACTAATCAAAAGAAATGAACACAGATTAAATTTTATGTGTCATGACATAAAGCAGTAATCTCATTTATGGTGTGCAAGCATAGCTTTCAAAAGCTGTCTTCCAATGTTTAAGTCATAATACCTTCAAATATTGCTTTCCTACTCATTTCAGCCAAGCAACCTTAAACTGACTTGTAACAAGTTTTAAAACTCACAGACTGAAATTTACACCCTTCCAGTTCTAAATCACAAACATACTTCATATTTCAGTGTCTGATTTTTCTTGGTCAATTCTATTATGATGATACCATTTTGTAAAATTCGGGTTTTGTTCTTACTCTCCTTCTGTTCATGACTGTTACCCAAGTATGCTCTAAAAATGCATATGCACTCTGCGTTCCTCAATTCCTTTCACTCCTTCCAAAGAATTAAGTATTAACAGGTTGCCAAAAAAAAAGAAGGTGAGTGGAGTTCCATCTTCTAAAATACCCTCAAATGTTTCTTTTAGAGGCTTCTGTACATATCTTCTAAAGCTTAAGGACAAGCAATAAAGTCAAATCTGACTAATTAACCCATTCTGGTAATTCCTGTAAGAAAGAGTGATTTGCAAAAATGCAACTAGAATTTCCAATGATGCCTACCATGTTTCGATGCAAAGATATCGGTAAAAATAGACACAGACATCCAGATATGCTGCCAATAAACAAAAAGCCCAACAAAGAAAAAAAAGCAACAAAACTACTTCGAACCACAAACTTAGAAAACAGCAAGCATTATAGGTTTCTTACATATACATAAAGCTAAGCAACTGACTTAAATCCATAAGATGTATTCCAAACTATTAGTATACTTAAAATTATCTGCAATAGTAAAATATATTACATCTCGTACCAAATGTATGAGATGTAATTCGTGTCTTGCTCCTAACTGAAGGGGTCTTATGTGATATCTTGATACCTAGTTCATTTTCTCTTACTGTAAGGCAGGGAGGCCTTGCAGAGAGACCTTGACAAATTGAAGGACTGGGCAATCACCAATTGCATGTATTTCAACAAGGGAAAGTGACAGATTCTGCACCTGGGATGGCGCAACAACGAATGTATGTTCAATGTACATATAGGAATGAGATACTAGAAAGCAGTGCCACAGAAAGAGACTGGGGGATTCTGGTCAATGGCAAGTTGAGTGTTCCCTGGCAGCCAGGGGGGGCCAACTGTGTCTTGTCCTGGGTGGCATCAGGCAAAGCATCATCAGTCAGTTGAGGGAAGGGATTGTCCCACTCTGCTCTGCACTGGTGTGGCCTCACCTTCAATATTGTGGCAGTTTTGGGTGCCACGATATAGGGAAGATATTAAGCTATTAGAGAGCATCCAAAGGAGACCAGTGAAGTTGGTAAAGGGCCTTGAGGGGAAGCCATATGAAGAGTAGCTGAGGTCATTTAGCCTGCTCATCCTGGAGAAGAGACTGAGGAGAGACCTCATTGCAGTTACAACTTCCTCATGAGAGGAAGAGGAAGGGCAGGCACTGGTCTCTTCTCTGCAGTGGCTGGTGACAAGACCTGAGGGAGTGATCTGAAGTTGTGTCAGGGAAGGTTTAAGTTGGATATTAGAAAGAGGTTCTTCACCCAGAAGGTAGTTGGGCACTGGAACTTCCCCAGGGAAGTGGTCACAGCACCAAGCCTGACAGAGTTCAAGAAGCATTTGGATGATAGTCTCAGGCACATGGTGTGACTCTTGGGGACGGTTCTTCGAAGGACTAAAGGGTTGGACTCAATGATCCTTTTAGGTCCTTCCAACTCAGCATATTCTGTGATTCTGTGATTAAACCACAGTACGGTGTCAACTTGTTGTAGATTAACCCTGGCCAAGCAGCTAAGAGCCACAGAGTCATTTATTTACTTCTAGAGCCCAGTGGAATGTGAGAGAGAATTGTAAGGGAAAAAGTAAGAAAAATTGTGAGCTGAGTCAAAGACAATTTAAAAAGCGAAGCAAAGTAGTGCATACAAACAAAGCAAAAGAAGGAATACATTCACTACTTCCATCAATAGTCAGATTTTTAGCCATTTTCAGGAAAGCAGGGCTTCATTGTTCATTCATTCTCAACAGTTGGTTGGACCACTGGACACAATGCCATATGATATGGAATATCCCTTTGGTCAGTTGGGATCAGTTGTGCAGGCTGTGTTCCCTCACAGCTTCTTGTGCATCCACAGCTTCCTCACTGGGTGGGAAGTGTGAGAAGCAGAGAAAGCCTTGACTCTACGTAAACACTGTTCAGCAACAGTTAAAATATTGGTGCATTATCAGCGGTATTTCGGTAAGCAGTGCAGAAGATAGCACCACATTTGATGCTACGAAGAAAATTAACTCCCTGCCAGACTCAGTACACAATTTGTATAGTAAGTTTCAAGTGGAACTAAACCTTGAAAATATTTAATGTGTTCAGAAGTGAGGTTTTAAAGTTGCAAACTGTGCTGAGATACAAATTCACTGAGAATGGAATAAAAACTGACTTTTAGATTTTACTTTCCAATGTGCTTATGCCTTCAGAAAATAATTCAAGTGAAAGACTTATGTCAAATTTGAAAGGAGAGCACTTCATAGCTCTTTTCATCAATGTCCCAGGTTAGAACAATAACCTCCAGAGAAGATGGCAAGCTTCCTGGAGTGGGAAGAAAAACTTCTCAACTTCACTATACCCTTTGAAGCAAGAGGCTTTCAGTCAGAAAAATGTAAAAAAGGAAGCAACAATTATTTACTAATATATATATAATAAAAAAGGAACAAACAGTTACACAACAGTAACAAGAAAAATCAAGCCAACAAACCCCATCCCCCTCCATGTATTTTTCCTTGGTGTGGCCACAGCTGTGGACGAACCAGGCAGGTCCTGCAGGCTCACCACACACAGGATGACAGCTCCCTGGTTTTGCTGCTGAGATGGGCGAGTCACTTCTCCAATACAAGAACAGGGGGTGATGGGGAAAGGCAGACTGGCTGGCTCTGAGCTGGGGCTGGTGCAGACAGGGCTCTCCTCTCTCTCCAGAGGCTGCTGCACGGTCCATCTGGATATGGGAGATGGGCCGGGTGAGGCAGAGGCAGCAGCAAGAGCCGGTCTGGTCACAAGGCAGCTGCTGGGGGAAAACCGCATCAGCGAGGCAGCACCGAGCCCTCTCCCAGGACTGCAGCTGAAAAACCGGGGAGTCGGGCTGGTCCCCCACAAAGTCCTTCTACTTTCCCAAGAAAGCACGGAGGTGGGGAGGGAAGGTTGAGGGGTGGGGAAAAGGCAGGCATACTCCATCCCTCCCCTGCACTGCATCCAGGGCAGGAATTTGCCTGCCCCCCACCTATCAAGGGCTATTGGCTCTCAAGCCAGAAGACAACGAAGTCCTCCACCCCTGCCGAGGAACTCCATTCCCAGCCAAGTGGGCCACTCTCTCCCTTCCCCAGTTTGCCAGCATCATGGTGATATTGGGAAAATTTTCCAAAAGGGAATTTAATCCATAACAATCAACAATATTCTTAATGGAGATTTTGCACTTCAGTTATGCAATCCCTTCAAAAATCATCTTACTATTGACTGAAAGTCAGTAAGTCTGGAGAAACACTTCTGAGGTTTTTGTTCTTTGAGATGCAAAAAATTTCATATAGGCATTGCCATCTGTAAATCCAAATGGATTTTATCCATTTAATATTCTACACTGCCACTATACCGGGTAAAGCTGCTCTATTTTATTCATATAGTGAGACTTCAAATTCCTACTCCAGTAATACTGTTTCTGAATGTAGTAAGCAATGCATTCCAGTTTCACGGGGTTAAAATCCAATAGGAGTTAGTTCCCAGTAGGTTTGGTTTTGTGGGATTGTTTTCTATACTTTTTTAGAATTCACTCATTACCCATGCCCATGCTTTATTTAGAGACTGACTTCGAAGTGAAGCCCTGCACTCTGACACCCACAGCTATTGGTATGTTATTAATGTTTTAAAGCTAACAACATTGTTAGAGGCTACCAGTGGAAGTCTGTGCATCAACTCACACAAACGTGGTGTTGTCAGCCACATGGTGCATCCACATTATGCATTCTGTATTCATTTAGAGTGAAAAGCTCTTTTTCTTATGAAATTAATTACAGGAATAATTCTATACTTCAACTATCAAGTGTTAATCAAAATAGTTGTGCTGATTTTGACTGGAGTAGAGTTAAATTCCCCTCACTGTATCTGTTATGGAGCTGTGTTTTGGATTTATGCTGAAAACAGTGTTGATAACCAGGGAATTTTTTTTTAATTATTGGTGAGCTGTGCTTGCACAGAGTCAAGACCTTTTCTGCTTTTCACAATGGCCAGCCAGCAGATGGGCTTGGGGTGCATAAGAAGTTGGAAGGAGACACAGCTAGGACTGTTGACCACAAGTGGCCCCAAACCATAGGGTATCATGCTCAGCACTTAAAAGCTGGGGGAAATAGAAGGGAGCAGGGAGAATGTTTGGAGTGATGGTGTTTTTCTTTCCAAGACTATTCCATGATGGAGTCCTGCTTTCCTGGGGATGAGCACCTGCCTGCCCATTGGAAGAGGTGAACCAATTCCTCATTTTGCCTTGCTTGCATGTGCATCTTTTGTTTTACCTATTAAACTGTCTGTCACAACCCTTGAGTTTTCTCACTTCTACTCTTCTGATTCTCTTTTTCATTTTGACTGGGCAAGAGTGAGCAAGCAGCTCCCTGGGAATTAGTTGCCAGCTGGGGTTAAACCACAGCAACAGTTTAGGCAGGAAGTGATCAATAGAAGTAATTTTTCCACCTGCTTACAGCACTGTGAACTTTGAAGTTAAATCAGGACATTCTGGTTCTTCATCCAATTAAGTTTCAAGTATCTCCAGGACAAACATCATACAGCTTCTTCGAACAATCCATTCCAGTGCTTAAATACCTTTGCTGTAGATCTTGGCCAACATCTATCCCTTGATGCAGCTTATGACAATTGCCCCTTGTTCGTTTGCTATGCACTCCTTAGAAGAGTCTGTTTCCTCTATGCTCTCATTAGGTAGCTGAAGGCAGTAAGGTTTTCCCTTAGTCTATTTGCTTAGAGAGGTATTAAAAATTACTACAGTAAATTTTCTGATAAACTTATTGAACTTTCCAAGGCAGCTGATGATATCCAAATTATTATTATTTTTTATTCTTTTGAAGTCTTCTGGACCCTTTTTTCACTTTCTACTTCATAAGACAGAAGCACAAGATAAAATATATTTGAAAGAAAACAATGATTTTTATGAAAATCCATTTACTTGAGGGCTAAAACCTATTGACATTGAAACCTAAAACTTGGTGCAACAGATAAGCCTGATTTGATCTTAAATCTCTTTCAAGTATAAAAATAAAAAGTTGCAGTTTCAGGGGAAAGAGGCAGAGGAGAAGAACAGAGAATATACTTTTGCTTTTGATACATGTAGAAAAGTTCTCCTGTTATCTGTTGTGGTTTTTTAGTTGTTGGGGTTTTTTTGGTAAAGTATTAGTAATTATCCAGTATGTTTATCATCAGTTCAAGAACAACAGACCTTGCAGCTGAAATTGCTCATCTGCAGAGATTAAATCTACTTCAACCTCAACTTGAACTTAATTGAAAGATCATTTAAGCTGCACAAAACTCTTAACGGAAACTACGGATACAATGGGCCTTAAAAAAGACTCTGAAGAGCAGAAAGAAACCTGAAGGCAGGCTGTCTCTGAGAGGCAACAAGTAACACATTCAACATTTCCCCTTTGTAGTCTGAAAGGAAAAGCAAAGAACAACATCTTGTTTCAATCTTGTACTAGTAGAGCCATTCAATAAAAACAAAGAATGTGTTACTCCTGATTTCAGTGTAGCAAAAATATCACCCCTGTGCCCCCATTTCTTTCATGATGTCTCTGGAGAGGGCAGGAAGACAGGCAGGAAACAGAATGATGAACTGCTCTATAGTGAATTCGAAAACTATGCTTGGGGAAATATCCACCCACCCAAAGACGAAGCTTTACCGTAGGGAAGGTAGAACAGTTTGCTTACCATTTAATATCAAGTTCAATGAAGATAAAGATTATTCAGCTACATATTGAGTGGGGTGAGAATATAGCAAATATAGCATATATAGCATACCAAGTAATATATGATGATCATGGAAGGTTTGGCAAGTCAGCTGATTAAATTGAATCAATTTATGAAATATTTTCTGATAAAAAAAGTTTGTATGTTGCACCATATGAAAAAATAGCCATCCATATTGTAATCTACTTCTGAAAGTTCCTATGTCAACACAATTGCTCTTCATGCAATGCAATTGGCTGTAACTGGACACAGTTCTCATTTGATATGATCTCTCAGAAATAGCTTCATATCTACAGGTGATATTCTCCAAAAAAACTGTTATCCAGTGAGGATTTGAAGGTCAATAAGTAGAAATTTTTGTATTTCATTAATATGGATGGATAGCTTGGAATTTAACAGACACATTTAACGGACACACATTCATTTCACCATTCATCCTCATTGCTCACAAATTGTTCTCTTAAGAAGAAAGGAAACTTGCCCCCATAAAGGAACCAAAACAAATTCATCCGTACAGCTCCACATCTCCTCAACTACCCAGCCAAATCCACTCCTTCACAGCCACAAAACGCAATTAGTTGACTGCTAGGTTTTTCTTTGGAAGTGTATCATCTTGTCTTCCAGAGACTGGACCTTCATGCCTTTCTGTGTCTCACGCTGAACTTGACACCAAGGCAAAGCCCTACACCCTGAGCTCTTCCAAGAACGCTCAGAAATCACGCCTTTAGTGGCAGACTGCATTCCCATTTCATTCCCATATTGCCACAAGTACGGCCTCTAAAGCTTGCATATCCCATTAGGCACTGTCTGGCACTGCAGCGGACATCCCTGGAAGTGTGCGAGGAGCACTTGGACATGGCACTTAGTGCTGCGGACCATTTGACACGGTGGCGTCCGGTCAGACGTTGGACTCGATGACCTCGGCGGTCCCTTCCAGCCGTACGATTCTGTGATTCTAACTAATGACCGACAGCATTTTGAACTCCGCAGGCCACAACCCGGGCAGTTCCC
>VXBA01002339.1:543868-640777 GCA_013399895.1 Serilophus lunatus | reverse complement strand
CCCGTCCCCGCCCCGCACAGGGGGGTCGGGGGCGGGAGCGCTGCGGGGCTGGGGGGACAGGCCGGGGTGCAGCCGCAGCCTCCTCCATCCTTCCATGCATCCATCCATCCATCCACCCATCCGTGCGTCCATCCTGACTCAGCTCCTGCGGGAGGGTGTCCGGGCGAGGATCGGGGCTCACCGGGCAGCGCCGCTGCTTCGGGCCGGCAAACGAGCTTTTTGGGAATGCGGGGTGGGGGGGCGCAGGAAGCGGGGCACAGGGAGCCTTGGTTTTGGCACCGTGCTCGCAGTCCGGGCCGAGAGGCGTGCGGGGCAGGGCGGGCGGGGCGGGCCGGGCTGTGCCCGTCCGGGCTCGGGCAGAGCCGGGGCTGCCGCCGCTTCTCCCGGAGCGCCGCGGTCCGGGCGCGGGAGGGTTGTCGGGGTTCCAGCGCTGTGGAAGCGGCTCAGCCCGTGCTCCTGCCGCAGGAGCATCCCGGGGAGGCTGCGCTCGGGGATATTTTTATCTCCGAAATCTAGATCAGGATATCTGCAGTACAGACCAGAGCTACTGTATTCACATATTACTTTTTTTTTTTTTATCATCTTAGTGCTGAGCTTATGCAAGCCTGATAGTTCTTCCTGTAGTTCCGTGTGAGCGTTTCCACTGCTGTCACTGTGGGATTCATGCGGCTTTTCCAGGTGTGCGGCAGTGACCCCTTACGTCATGGCAAACTTTTAAATACGTGGATATGCTGGTTACAATAACTTCGTTTGTTCGTTGGTTTCAATTGCTTAATTTTGAAGTTGTCAAGCTAATTGGCAGCTTATCTGGGAAAGGTCTTCAATAGATCCATGAAGGATGTGATATAATTTTACTTCTTGCAAATCTTAATGAAGTACCAAGAAAACTATTAAATAATTTTGTACCATCCCCACTTAATGCTGCAGCAGTATTTTTAAAAATCCGTAGGACCCCATATTGTCCCTTTTCTTCTTTTTTTTTTGTTCATAGGTTTTACAGCTGACCGTGTCATTCATCTACTCCAAGGAATTTTCTTCAGTATTCCTTCAGTAATTCTTAGGATTTATTTTTTTGTTAGAGGAAACAATACATGCTCCAAGCTCTGTCTCTCTTCTTACCTGTTTTCTCTAAAGTTTGATACCTTTCATTTTACAATAAGCAGTGCTGAGATTTTATGGTGATTTAGTCTAGTCTTCCATAGGAGTCACAGATCAAAGGTCCATACAGATACAGAAGGACCAAAAAAGTAGAGACAGGCCTTGGCAATCATGTTCATAGGTTAAATACAGAATGCTGACATGGAATTGAACAACTGTCAGGAAATAAATTTTCAAAACAGTGATTTTGCTGATATGCATAAGAACGTTGCAGTGACATTGACCTGTAGCTGAATTGTCTGGTTTCATATCTGAGCCATGTTTAACATAAGGAATATTATTTTATAATCTTAGGGATTATTCTATATATTAATAGTTTGTATTCTTTAAAGTGGCATTTTATTGACATCTCCAAAATAGCAAGCAAAATAAATTAGAAAGAATACTTTTATTCCTTTAAAAACTTAGAAGGAGGATCAGAATCTGACAATGAAAAGTGAGAAATTAATGCAGCAGTTTAATTTTCTGCTTTTTAGCTTTTTGATTAGAGGCTTGTTGCTGTTTTGAAAATAAGCCTATAGATGTGGGATGTATCTCCAAAAGGTTTGGCTTTGGTTTGGAGTTATTCAAACTATTTGCGAGACCTTGCACATCTTGAAAAGCAGTGCAAGACCCTACCCCAAAAAGATTGTCTTAAGACTTTCTTATTCAAGAATGTTTCTGTCTTACATAACTCAGAAGGTCTTTTGTAGAAACAGTAGCATTTTCCAAACTTCATCTTTTTTATTTGGCTCAAGCACAACTAGATTTGTCACAGAGAAGATTATGTAAGAATCCCAAAACATCAGGGTTCATGAAAGTCATTTAAAAATACTGATATTGGAATGTCTCCAATGGCAATTACTGTATTTAGAAAAAGTCCAAACACAACAGAACCCTATTGTTGCAGTAACACAATGGGAAATGGTTGGGCAAAAGAAATTTTTTTTTTTAGAGTCTTGAAGCAACAGGTATTGGAGGCATATTACTCCTCTGCTCCTTTAGTCCACCAAAAAGTTAATTTTAGAAAATTTTAAGTTTGTTTTCAAGTCGCTTTACTTTCTCATAGTCTTTTGTTGGAGTTTCTCTGTTAACCTCTAACATATAGGTGAACTGTTGTACCAGTGAGGTTTAGATTGGATTTTAGGAAAACTTCCTTCACTGGAAGGGTTGTCAGGCATTGGAACAGAGTGCCCAGGGAAGTGATGGAATTGCCATCCTTGGAAGAGTTCCAAGGTGCCAGTGTGGCACCTGGCATCGTAGTTTAGTGGTGGACTTGATAGTATTGGGTTAACAGTTGGAACTCCATGATCTTAGAGGTCTTTTCCAGCCTTAAAGATTCTATGAAGTTGGGAGCAACAAAGGGAACCAAGGAAAAAGCTCCGGGTCTACCTGTCTGGACATTTTTTCTTTATAGCTGTTGTGTACTGTAGACCTGACCTCTTGTTCCTTGACTTTCAGTCTCCATGTGGTTCCTCGTAACTGTGCAAGAGCACAGACTTTCTTATCTGGAGGGACATAAGGGTGGAAACAGCACACGAGGCATCATTCATGTCTGAGGCAAATGTCCCCCCAGTGCTTACACTGTAACCTTTCACGAAGGCATCACTTCTACATACCTTAAATGCTCTTTTCCAATGTGCATGGTAAGCGTGGTGAGGTGTGACTATGTAACATGCAAAATGTGCTTATGGCTTTTAACTTGCACTTAGAGGTATGTTTGTCTCACTGTAGTATTTGGAGGAAAAAGACAACTCCGAAGTATTTGGCTAAGAGGGGTTTTTTTAAAATCTCAAAAAAATGTTTGTGGTGAATCACATTTGACCTGGTAGTGCTGTTACCTCATTGGCCCATGGAAGGAAGGTGTATGTACTTGCACCTCCTGTCAGTTCTCCTAAAAGTCAATTTCACCAACTTGACTTAAAGGTTAAGTTTTTGGTGAAAGTGTAGAACAGAGAGATGAAAATTAGTATTTCCATGGAGTACTGGTGGCAGTAATATGAACACTTAAAACCCCCACCATTATTGATGATGAGCTCCTAAACTGTATTTTATAATCAGACCCAAGGTACATAAAAAAATTCTAGTGTCCTTAAAAGCTAAATTTTTTTTCTTCGGTTGAATTCACAATGCTTTAAAATTAAAAAAAAAATTGCTTATCTGTGATTTTTAGAATTATATGTGAAATTGCTCTTAAGTGTTTCTTCTTGAATACATCTCCATTTCTGAATAAGTATTCTGTACAGTGTTACTCAGTGAGCTATTAAGGACATCACGGAATACAGGAAAAATAGGCATAGCTGTATATTATGCTCTACTTTGTTTTGCAGTTTATGGATGATCATATCTGAGTTTTCAGATACTATTCCTGTATATAGGAATACTCTGTCACACTCCCATCTCCCTGCCTGTCTTGTGTATGTATCCCTGAGTGAGTGACATGGTGCACCTTCCCCTTTTCAGTCCTGCATGGTGTGGGAGGAGTCATCTTGTTATGGTTAATATTGACTTAGTCATGGCATTGCTATATGTATTTGTTTTTCATAATTGAGGGGTTTTTATAGATAGTTTCACAGCTCTGGTATATCTTTGAGGAAACAAAAATTTCTGCCATTAGAGTAGTCAATAGCGATGAACTGGTAGGCATGCATGTCTCTCACTTACTCAAAATTGGTTAAAACTGTGGAGGAGTTCAAAACTGAGTCATAACTTGGCACTGCAGGAGAAGCTTCCTCCCCCACCCTAATTCACTCCTAACTCCTGTCCTGCCAAAAACGCTACAACAATAGAAGCCTGCAGGAAAGGTAAAATAAGGAGTCTTTCTTCAGAAGTTGACTGAGTATAACAAATTGAGTGAAAACTCTTGAGATAAATGCCGATCAGTTCGAGCGTATTCGTTTTGTTAAGTAAGTGAGTATCGGGGAGGCTGTGCTGACTCCACTAAGGAGGCAGTTGAATTACTTCTGTAGTACAGAGCATTTGAACATAGTGCTGTTGGTTTAAGGAGTTTCATTCCTGCCTATCCCTGTGTAGTATGCTGCTTCTGCAGCTGTGCCATAGCAGTTTTTGTGTTGAGATGCTGTGAAGTATGTTTCTTATGAATGTATACATATTTAAGAGTGACTTCACCCCTCCTTTCCACTACTGAAAATCTAGAACAGTTCATAGTGAGCCCCAGAAAAAGTAGAACTGGCAAAAGTGAGGAAGCCAGTATGCTCAGGTAGAGGATCTGGGATGAGCAGGCAGAGTAAGAACATCCTAAGTTGGTATTGTTGAGATTTGGGTGTTGTAAAAACTTTCTCCTCAGGCTCTAGTATGTCTCTATTAGTACAAATAAGTTTGTTCTAAAAAATCCATAATAAATGCTTCAAAATAAGTATTACTTTCAAATTTGAGAGCATATGAAATTTGCCTTGAAACTGAAAACTGAAGAACAAGGAGCAGAAAAGAAATTAAAACTGCATTATGATTAAAATTATGAAGGCAGAAGAAAAAATATTTTTGATGTGTTTCTTGAGGTTTAAACTAACTTCTGAGTAAGAATAAAATTGTGAAAATGCAGGTGTAACAAAACACAGCAAATGGCATAATCAACTGGTTGCATCTTGTGTGCTCTTTACAGTGGCTTGATTCAACCTTTCCAATTTCAAATGTTAGATCATTTAAATTGATATCTTTTCTAGCATAATAATGAGTTAAAATATGGTGCTGAATACCCCCATTCACAGGGAAATCAACCTAAGTTAATGCACAGAGTTAACAGTGCGTAAAAATTCATTGTTTTGTAATATGTCTGGATTATTTTTGCATTAGGGTGGTATTACAGTGTTCTCATAATAGGATAAAATTTATAGTTCTGATTCTAGGGCATGGATTTGAGGACTAAAAGGAGCATTGACAAAATGTCAAGCAACGAATGATTATGTTTAGGATTATAAAGAGAAACTGATGTTGGATGCTTTCGAGTGCTTGTTTTTCTACAACTTCATTAAAACAGTTTTGAGAAGAGGAAAGTAATTAGCTCATTTCTATGCCGAATGGGTGAGGATTTTCATTTTCTTTCAAGTTTTAGGGCTTTTTGCCTAAATCCAGGAATGGCAATTGTACTTTCAGGCTGTTTCTCAACATGTTGTGTGTTCTTTTTGCTCTGACTGAACTTGAAATCAAGGGGATTTCTGGTTCTTCACTCTTTTGGTTTAAATTAACTACTGCCCTGCTATAGAGGACCAATAGCTGTCCATGTAATTTATGATGTTCCTGTACTTTTGCTCTAGGTTTTCAGTCAAGACTCTGATTGACCGCTCCTGTTTTGAGACTATCGATGATACTTCTCCTGAATTTAATAATTTTGCAGCCATTCTGGAACAGATTCTAAGTCATCGACTGAAAGGTACGTTAATTAACTCCCTTACTGGTGATGATTTTGCCATGAGAATTTGTTTGAAAGAAACCAGAGGACATCTACAAACTCAATGATGCTGAATGAAAGCGTTAGCTTTCTTCGTCTGTCTGTCCTGTTGCTGTTGACCTTCCTGATTTTGTTGTATTACTGTGGAAAAGTGAAAGCAACTGTTTTTGTGAAACATGTCTCCAGTGATCTTGTGGAAGCCTTCTGGACTGGTAATTAAGCAAGTGAATGTTGCCATGGTGCTGAGCTCTGTCTGCTTTTCTGCTTTATGATAAGGCTATGGTCCTAGGAGTCTGAAAGACAATTGTAATGTTATCTGCTTTAACGGAGGCTACAGAGCATATCTGTGGTGCTGCTCTCATTTCTTTCTCCATTCCTTGCTTTTGTTGCCTCCTTTTCTGGAGACTGTGTTTAGGTCTTTTCATTCTCATGCCCCCCGTCCTTTAGTGAAGCTGTTTTTTGCTACTGGAATGTAATGGATTAAATTGCCTTTTAGAAAGGTCAGTTGTTTTCTTCTTGTATGAAGTCAGATGTTCTAATTCAAGAAAATGTCTGCATTTTCCAGTTGTTCTGGAGAAAGCTGCTTTGCTCAAGGAACAGAGTGTGCCTTAGCAGTTGACTAGAAGAGGACTTTGGAAGCTTCTCATTTCTCAGTTCTGTGTACAGTTGCTGAAATGATTTGAGGATTATGAAGGACATCATAATCATCTAAATATAGATGTGTAATGTGACAATCTACTCCTTTTCATACTTTTTAATATTCATAACTGAGCCTTGTGAACAATATTGTGTGTAGGCTGACATTTGAGTAGCACAATTACTACCTGCTGTGGTTCTGTCAGAGGAGCAAAAAAAAGTCGCACAGTGAGGTAGAAACATAGGGTTTGTCACATTGTGACAAAGAATATTGGAGTGATTATGGGTGCTTAGCAGCTTGATACTGCAGGGAAATTGCTCTCTTTTCTCGTCCTCCCCCAGCTTCAGTGATGCTTGAGCAAAAAAACATGATGAATTTTGGTTTTTCCCCCAGCGTTCTTTTGCTTCGCAGTCTGTTATTCAGGGCGAGAAGCACAGAGAAGCCTTGACAGGTTGGCAAATGGGTTACAGGCAAATGGAATTTGAATATCTCCGTTTCTAACTTGAAATAATTTTTTACTTGCAAACAGCTAAGTTGTTGTTTCAGTCTTCCCCTTGTAATTACTAGTATGATTTTCTAAGTTTGCAGAGTTAAATAGAGAACGAAAAAGGCAGTAACTTGTGCACAGTATTGCAAACGGGGAGTGTTTTGGCAATAAGCTAGTTGACTGCAAGTAGTTTTTAAATAATAAAACAAATTGAGATAATAAATATAACATGAGAATTCAAACTTCAAGACCATGCATGTTATGCAATACAGGGCTTGAAAGAAATTGTATTTTGTTGACGGAGATTACTAATATATTCTGAATGCATCCTTTGTGTCAATAGGAACACACTAAAAGCAGACTGGTTATTGCAGTGGGTTGTATGAAGTGTCTTGAAACTGGCAGAACATACTTGATCTGTTTGTCTATGGTGAGATCAATAGCTTAATTTTTGTCAGAGTTGCCAGGATAATCCCATAGCAGTGTAGTTAAATGGATGATCCAGATTTGAGAGTTTAGGTATATGGAATTTTACTTTCTTAAGGCCATGGCAAACAGTAATCCTAAATCTTTAGCTTCCTTTGGAAGTACTAGGTGAGGAAAGAAAAATGAAAAAATACTATTTACTTTGCATTATTAAATACCAAGTTTACTTCTATTAGGAAACTTTCGCTGGTAACTATCTTTTCTGACAATAGGTTGAGTATGTTTTTAAGGAGCAAAGCATAGTCTTGATGGAATATGGTGACTGTTTCTGTTTATTGATTTCATGTTTAATTAGGATCCAGACAAAAAAACCCAAACAAATGAAAGGAGGAAGTATAGGTATTTTAAAAGGAAAAGAGTTCAGCTACAGGGATTAGAATTTTATTAAAACCATTGCAATTAAGAATTATGAAATAGTAGTTCTCCAAGCTTTATCTTCCTGTGTGTTCTGCTAAAAATGACTGTAGCAACACAAGCACCATTTAGAAATGGATTTTTAACGTGTAACTGATCTGATGTTGCCAGCTCCCAATAGCAAAAGGATCATGAAACAGCATTTCTAGTGGCTTATTGGTTTGTTTTTTCCATTCCAGTATCACTGAAGAATTAGGTTTGGAAAGTCTCTTACAAAGTCATCCAGTCCAACCTCTTGCTCAAAGCCGGGCTGTCTCAGATTGTTCATGGCATTTTCCAGTTGTGTCCAAAATCTTTGGGATGTTTCTTAAACTCAGTGCAGGTTGCTACAGATTTTTATTTTTTCCCCTCCTCTCACTTTATGCTTACCTTTCCCTGATATTGACTGTGTCTTCAATGAATCCTGTAGTGAGCCAGCCAGAAAGTCAAACAGGTGGAAAGCTAATTACTTTCACCATGGATGCACTTTTTTAGCTCAGCTGCTCATTTTCCTAAGAGTGTTTTAGGTGCGTGTGTTTGCTCAGTAATAAAATGAGATTGGCAGAAATACATGAGTTCACACAGCGGATACCTGTTAATGTTGCTTAGATAGGTATCTGTGATACAGAAGACTATAAGCACATATGGCACCAAGATAGTTCCCAAAAGGTAACATGCTATGGCACTACCTTACAGTTACATAAATACCAACACCAAAAAGAAGCAGCCAGGAATAGGCCACTGGTGCCAGTAAAAGCAGATTGGCTCACAAGCTATTTTAATTGCCCTAAAGAAGAGAGAGAGCTTGAGCAATCTGTATGAACTGTCTTTTCAGGGATTGCAAGCTACTGCCTGATTTATGCTCTAGAAAGTGGAGAGCAATATCCCTGTGTGATGCTGCATGTGCATTATACCTGGTACTCCCTAGAAGTGCTTGGATTTATTGAGAATGTGGAGTAGGAAAGAGATTGTAATGAAGAGGATATAAAGCGTATGTTCTTTTTGTCATTAAAGTAAACTGTGTTTCATGCCTGCTGGCAAGATAAGATACTGCTGGGACAGGACAGTTGAAGATCGTGAAAAGGTAGGAGAGAAGAAGTAACAGAAAAAAAATGTGTGACTAATTACTCTTTCATTCCTTCTCAGGAATAAGAATTTTCATGGGTTTATAATACAGCAGAGACTAAGTGTTATTCTGCAGGGATACAATGTATTTGAAGGTCTCTGAACCAAATAGGACCTATTCTCCTGAAAGGGGTGTTACAATTTTGTGTATAAATGTATGTGTGTTTGATAATCTTTAAGGCAGGGTGAGGAATTTCAGAAGCCATTTTTTTTCCCAGATAATTGTTTGGAACTTTAAGTTTCTTAACCATTCTGGGCCGTGGAGATTAAGCTGTATCTTACAGTTGTCTGTGTGGTTTCTTGTTTTCACTGCTGTCCACAGATTTTTATAAGATCAGCTAAGTAAATATAGTTCATGCAGAAATGATAGGGGGATCAAAAAGAAAAAAAATTGTTCAGCAACAGTACTTGTGATTTGATCTCAGATCTCAGGTATATCCTAGCTGATTTAAAACCTGAAGTACTTTACTATACTGCTATGTTGTATAGTTTTCTGCCTTTTTCTATCACTTTAAATTAGTGTTAACTTGAGTTTGTACTGAAAAACATAGCTATTTTAGATTATATGGCCATCACCTCAAACATATTTATGCACAGTAGGGTCATTTGTATGTATTTGTTGACTTACAAAATTTTCAGTGTAATATCTTTTACAGCACAAATTATTTGTATCCAAACTGCCAGCTATTGTGCATGCTTAGAAATCATGATGATGTATAAATTCTGTCACTGACAACATATCTAGTGCATCTTGCTTGTGACTTCTGTAATCTTTATATATCATGGCTACTGAGCATACTTATCATCTGTACACTGACTTGTATTTACCACCATGATGACACAAGACAGTGTGCTGGACAACTTTGTGTGTCTTTTTTCCTGTACGTTTAGAAGGCATTATAAACATGTCAAAAGCTTCTGCTAGAAAGCTGCTTGTCTCTATCCAATCTATGTTATTCCTATTTTTTAATGAGTGTGGAGTTTGTTTTCTTGCTTTTCTTTTTTCTTTCAGAAAAACTACAATGAGTAGTAAACTTTCAGAGTGATCAGTGCTGCTTGAGTGAAAAGATAAATATAGTAATTCTCTTCCTTTCCTTGCTCTACAGGATTTTCTATTTTCATATGTCATCAACAGTCTGATGATAGTAATGGTAAATGGCTGTACTGGTGATGTCACTAATAAATGTTCAGGTTTTTCTCTTCATAGTAAGGAGAATTATTAAATAATTCATTTCTGAAGGAGTGAAAGACTTCTATCTATTTAGCACAATTTACCCCTTCCCAAATGGGTTTAGTTTACTGATTTATTTTAGGAGGAAGAAAAAGCACTACTTTTAGTTCAGAGGCTCTTTCTTTTTAGCAATTAATACAATTTTTATTAATAAAAATTCCCTGAATTCTAATAAACACTAACTACAAAGGGAAAGGGTGTGAATTGCAGAAGACAATTTGTTGTCGTAGGTGTAGGTCACAAGTGAAGGTTCTTTGAGTAAAATGCAGCTTGTAATGCTGCTCATCCTGAGAGAAACTAGTCTACTGAATAAAATAATTAAGGCAATGATAACATAATAAAAAAGGTAGGTTAAGAAAATAAGAACTAATGGCACTACTGTCATGAAAAAGACAAACTGAGTATGTAGCTGATGTAGCCTTTTCTTCTGCTACTGGCGGAATATCTTTTTTTACTAGATTAAAATCTATACACACGTAATGATCTTGTTACTGGTTATGAGTGAAAAGAAAATGTAGGGCTCTCGAGTAGCTTGTGATTCAGCTCATTCTCCCTTCTTCTGTAGGCCAAAAAAATCATGAATGAATTTGCAATTGTCTTGGAGGGTTGGGTTTATGAGCTTCTGTAAATTTTTAATGACCCATTCTGTTGGCCTGAAATAAGAGTAGGTATCACAGAAATTTCTCAAACGACTAGCATGCCAGTTTGTTTGTAGACGAAATTGGACTATGACTGTGTAGGGAACAAACTGTTTAATGTCTTATTTGTGAAAAATTTCTTGGGTGTGAAGAACATCTGCAATAACTGCAGATGTTTGTATTTAGTTATCAGACTGGAGCAGAAATGGGTTGATACAAGTAGGTGTGCAGCAGTATGCAAAAATATGGTGAAATGAAAAAAACCCACAATATTGCTTCTATTTGCTTTGTGGTTCTGTAGACAAGAATTGAATTAATGTAAATAGTGTTGGGAATCTAACAAGCAGCTTTCATGCTTACCTGACAATTTGGTTTGACTGACAGAAGCAGCAGCATTTCTGCTGGAATAGCTTTAGCTTCAGATGACATATGAACTTCACACCAAAGACCATGTTCTCTTTGTCCTTTGGACATCCTGAGAAACTTACTCTTTCCTTAAGAAATACTTTGACAGAATCTAAGTTATGTACTAAAATTAACTTCCAAGTTTATTAGGACCCTTTAACATTTAGATATGATTTTGGAATTGTAGAACCCTAGGTTGGAAGGATATTTGAATGATCATCTGGCCCAACCATTTGTGGGGAAGGGAGCATAAATGAGAATATCTGGCTGGCACCCTGTCCAATCACATCTTGAAAACCTCCAGTGATGGGAACTCGAGCAGATCACTGTGAAGGTTGTTCCAGTGAATTTATTGTGAAAAAATTCTTTCTTGCGATGAAACCTCTCCCAGTGCAACTTGTACCCGTTGCCCTTAGTCTTCTCCATATGTCTCCTTTTAAAGAGGGAGCATTCATCCTCTCTAAATACTGGAATACTGTGAGTTCCCCCACTGAGCCTTCTCTTCCCTGGAGGGAAAAAAACCAAACGCCTTCAGTCTTTCCTCATGGGGCAAGTTCTCCAGCCCTCTGGACATCTTTGTGACCCTCCTTCCGACCCTCTCCAATCCCTCTCTGTCCTTGAATTGTAGAGACCAGAACTGGACACGGTGCTGCCTGACAAGTGATGAGGACTAGGAGCTATTTCATTCCTCATTCTCAAGAATTCTCATGGCCGTGTGCTTTGAGTGCTTTGGGGGCCAAATAGGATTTCATATGCTGAAATATTTTAAATTTTGAGTGAATATACGGTTTAGTATCTTTTTTATTGTTTCTTAAAATACTTCCTCACTATTCTCAGATAATCTTTCCCATTATTTTTCTGTGTATAAGTAGATTGAGGAAGGTTTTCTTCAGATTATTCAGATTAATTTTGAGGGTGTGGGCAAGGTTTAACATCGTAGGGACAGAACAGTGAAATAAAGAAAATTGGTTCGCAAAAGATCCTGAGCTGGCTGTGAGTTTCAAGTGAATAAAATTCATGCTGAAGCCTGAAACCTCTTGTACGTCTCTCAACCCGCCAGAGTATACAGAAGTATGGCCGGCTTGCTTTGTTTATCAGTGTAAGCCAAATAAATGCTGTGTGCTGGTATGTATTTCTGCTATACAGCTATTTTTGGTTTTGAATTATGTGTTTTTCAGGTGTTCATTTGTAAAAGGAATTGCTTTTGCATTAGTGACTTCAGAAAACTGGAGTAAAACTATTTCTTGCCAAATATATGCTATTTTTAAGATAGCTTGAAAAAGACACAAAAGTTAATATATGATATGCTTGACTTTATTAGTTGGCACTGGAATTGGTGAAACAAAATCATCTTCACACTTCAGCTGCATTTATATTTGCAAGTATAATCCCCAGGGCAGAAATGTTTCTGATAGAGTGAAATATATGAAAAATATATGTAGGTTTTTGTGTTGTTAAGATGCCATTGAATTTTTATTGCTGTCCACTGCAGTTGGAATTTTAACTAAAATAGTAATTTTGTAAAAGCACTTACTTTGTGGAAATGATTTTGTTTTAGTCCTTAGAGCTGAAAAGATAGGAAACTACAGTAACTGAAGCACTTTAGGATCTTATTTTTTCTTTGGCATATTGAGTGGTATGTATTAATTTGTCCTGCTTGGTTTTGTTTTGGTTTTTTTAATAAGTCTTTTATCGAGCTTTGAATTTATTAAATATATCTGCGCGGCAAAGTAAGCAAATGGACCACAACGTCAAGTTACATGAACCCTCTGGGGAAAAAATCTCTAGCACTTGAATTTCTTCAGATCATTGGGGACAGATCTTTGACACTACTTCGATTGTGCTTGGAGCTAAGTCAAGGCATGTTAGATAAAGTCCTTGTCATCATATTTTGGCATTTTATTTTCAGTGTGTATGTTTTGCAGTGTAAGTCTAGTATACCCTTTCTTGAAATTGGAGCTTTCTAACAGAAAAAGAAGTTTTTCTGATACATTAGTAGGGTTTCAGAAGTATAACTCAAGACTTGAAATAAAATAAATCAGCTTTAAAATAAGATCTCATTTCATATGGAGAAAGAGTTTTGCACATAGTAATGATGGCAGTCACCAGAGGGCAATGTTCCCCTCCTTGTTACTTACCTGTTTGCAGGTATGTACTAAATGTGAACATTGTTCTCTTCAGTCTGAAAGAACTGTCAGACAATGGTGTGAACTGTCATGGCTGTGATGAAATGTATTTTGTGTGGAGAGCTTGCAAGTATTGTGTAATTTTGCCTTTCATTTTCTAACTGCAATACATTGCAAACTGGAAGAAATATGAAGGATTTTATTTAAAGTTTCAGAAGAGAGAGTGATTTGCTTGATTCATTTTGGTCAGCTTCTCAAGGAGGAGTGTAATTAAATTGTGTCTGCAAACATTTTTTGATTATGCATCAGTTTCTTCTCCAATGGAAGTACATTTTGAAAACTTTCCGGTCTACTCCTAAAATAAAGTTATCACTGGTATTTTATATTTTTAGTTATATAATTTCTTCAAGAACAAAATTCTCTCTACCTGACTGTATTGGTGAAACGTGTGTACTACCTAAAGTGGACAAAAAGTCACAACAGCTCTTTTGTGATTTAGGAGGTCTGTGAAGAACTCTGGAGTATTGTAGCACACTAACAAGGAAAAGACCAATAAAGTACACATATGGACACAAATGCCCAAATGTCGCTTTCTGCATCGCTTTCAAACCAGGGTAAACTGCGTAACACAAGTTTTTTTACACCTGTGAGTCAGTAGGAATTTATGGATTTGGCTGTGTAAAATTCTGCCAGTACAGGCAACATATAGGAGAGTCTTCAGTTATGTTTAGCTCCAATAGGCGGAGAGGGAGGTTCATAAATCTTTATGTATTTTCTATTTTGGTTTAAGGTCAAATCACCTGGTTTGGTTATGAAAGTCCTCGTAGTTTCTGGGACTACATTCGAGTCGCCTGCCGGAAGGTCTCCCACAACTGCATCTGCAGCATCGAGAACATGGAGAATGTCAGTTCTTCCAGAGCTAAGGTAGGGAAAATTCACTTCTTATTGCATTGTTCTGTGTAAAATATAACTGATATTTCTGTACCTGGAATAAAAACATATTACTAAGCTTACCCCACAAATTATTTTCTTTGTTAGAAATTTTTTTTTTTGAACCTAGTAAATACTTGATTTTTAAACATCCACTTTTAAGTTTGAATGTTTTTACTTAAAAATTTATGTCATCCAGTAGGAAAGAAATCTCAAATTGTCTATTCAGTGGGCATACTGTGTTATAAAATTATTGTCTTCACATTTTCAGGCTTACATAATTTTTTGAAAATGCATTACATTGAGGGAAATTAGGTTCCTGCAGACCTGCCTAACAGGTATCATTTTAAAATTGTAGAAATGTGATGATTTTTTTTTTCTTTCCCCTCCTAGTGATTTTATTTTGTGGATAATTTATGCACTAATGGAAAAGGTGTCATCAGCTTTTGAGTTTGTTGGTGTGATTGTGCAAGAAGCCTATCTAAATAATAGTTTTATTTGCTAATAAGTGTCTGTCATTTTAAAGGGTCCACATAAAAATAACCGTAATTTATTGAGGTACAATGGAAACAGTAAGGAAGTAACAATTTAATATCTTTATATGGGTATGAACTGAATAAGAATAAGCATTAAACTAACCTATCATTAAATCTTAATAGTGAAAGACAGTGTAGATCAACATCCTAAAAAAATACTGTTGGACAGAGATTTCAAGTGGTTACTGCTAGATTGGGATGCTTTTCAATAGTTTATACTAGATTATACTAAAATGCTTTTCAATAGCTTATACTTCTGTGTAAAGCAGCCTTGACTGATAACTGAGAACCTTCTGGCTTAAAAGTGTAAGTAGCATAAAAGAATGAAAATATTAACATTCTTAACTCTTTTTATCCCTAAATGAACTGAAGTCAGTTGCTTGAACAAGTATCCAAACCGTGTTTCATGGCTGTTTTAAAAATCAAGTAGTTGCAGATTTTTATTATGCTTTGGATTATTCACAGTTGATGTCATTGTTGAGGGGGAAATATGTAGCTTGTTATGTATAAAACCTTTTGTAGGTTTTTTTTTTCAGGGGCATGACTGTGGTTACTGCAATTTGAATTAGAGGTATTTATTCAACCACAGTTTTTTTCAATAAAAGTGATCCATAGATTACAAAAGCGTTTACTTGCTGTTTCTAGTGTTGCTTCTTTCTTCCTTTGAATAGATTCAGTTTTTAAATTTTATACAGTAAATTTGTAATTTCTGTGAAAGCTTTGAAGCACCTGAAATTTTATGGCAAAATGTTTTTTTCCTTTCCAAAATACTGTGTTTCTTCCTGACCCTCAATGTACTGGAGCAGTAGACCAATGACTTGTCATGCAGCTTTTTTCCATGCTTATGATGAGATCTGAAAATTCAGATAATTTGGAGAATTTATTTTCAAATGCTTTCTGGAGAAACACATGTTCTAGAATCTGATGTTGTATTGCTTATATTTGAGATTTATTTTCAAGGTGTTTCTGAATTCTAATATTTTATTTGACATGGATATTTAAATTGGGCAGTTAATAACATGCAAAGCTATTTTCTGAAATGCTCTGATAAATAAAGTGAAATTTTCTTTTACACTGTTGAAAACTTCATGCCAAATGGAAGGCTGAGAAGGTAATTTTTGCAGTGATTGTGGAGAACAGTGTAGAATTTTTTAAGGGAGTATTTTGGATGTTTGTGTATGAAAAGGTTGAGAGCTTGTCAATGCAAATACCAATCATATGCATCAGTTTGACCGGTGGTCCACACAAGTGTTGTCTTCAACGTGGAAACTGTCAGCAAGGGTTTGCCAGTGCAGGTTGGCTCTGCTTTCACTGGAGCTGCATAGGCTTTTGTTCTTAGCTGTGCAGCATCATCAGAGTCTGACTGTTTCACTCATGTCCTAAATAACTGCAGAGTAAAGGCAGCTATCCAGGTAAACTTCCTTTTAATATTAGTGTACTCTATGTTAATTTTTTTTGTTGTTCTGTTGGTATTTATGAAAGCAATTTTTATTTTTTTTTTTACTATTTAGCATAGAATTACACAGATTGGTTTGGGTTGTAAGGGACCTTGAAGACCATCTTGTTCCAACCCCCCTGCCATGGGCAGGGTCATCTTCCACTAGACCAGCTTGCTCAGGGTTGTATTCAACCTGACCTTGAACCCTTCTAGGGATGGGGCATCTACAGCTTCTCTGGACAACCTGCTCCAGTGCCTCACCAATGCTCACACAAAATTTCTTCCTAGTAAATAATCTATACCTACTCTCTGTTAGTTTGAAGGCACTCCCCCTTGTCCTGTCACTGTGAATGCTCTTCTAAATAGTCTCTCTCCATCTTTCTTGTAGACTCCTTTCTGGTACTGGAAGGCCACAATTAGGTCACCCCAAAGTCGGATTATAATCTACTAAGGGTTATTTTGGTAGGATGTCTGTACTGATATTCAACTAGATGTCAATAACCACCAAATATATTAAGCATAAAGGTATCTTGCTACTTACATAACTGCTTATAAGTTTATATGGGTTACAAGAACTATTCCTAATGGTCTCAAATGGTCAAGCATAACTATGGCAGCCATTTGCAATGTCTCTCTCTCGTAAACTATAATCCTGTGCACTAGACTTTCATTATTACTATAAAGAAGTACATCATAGCAACCATTTCTGTTTAGTGGTAATTTTGCAAATCAGTTCATTATTCAAGTAAACCAACTGTATTTAAATTTTCAGATATTATATTGTTTCTTTCTATAATGTTTAAATATTTTTATCTGTTTTGTCTTGTAGGGTCGAGCCTGGATCAGAGTAGCACTTATGGAAAAACATTTGTCTGAATACATATCCACAGCTCTAAGAGACTTCAAAACAACCAGGTCTATAAGACTTTTATTTTTGCAGTATATTAGTAAATGTTAAGTGAGGGACTTAGGTTTGGAAGTGTGAGTTTCTCTTGATTTGTGTAATAAAGTATATAATTAATAAAAGAGCTGTAACTTAGTGAAAGATGTCTAGAGCTGGTATTAATTTGACTTTATCATGGATAAACCAGCAAATTTGAAAATCCCTTTGTGATTCTAAAGATGTGGGAGAAAGTCTGGAATTCTTGAAAGGTCAAAAGAGAAGAAAACCTCTGCAAAGAAGGAACTAAATCTGAAATTGTAGTATGCTAAGGACAGAGTTAATATTCCTATGAAGATTAGATGAAATTGATAGAAAGACCTAGAGACTCAATAAAAAGTAATTTTTATAGATACCTTTTCAGAAGAAAAAGAGAGAATTGCAGGACCCTTTTGACAAATATAGAGTGACAGAATTAGTGATCAGGCATAGCTAGGATTCTTGATGTAATACGAAAACTGTGTAACCGATTTTTGTCGTAACTTCTAATGATAAAACCAGTTATGCATGAGAATATACTTTGTCATAGAAGACACTGGCAGTTTTGGACTAGTTTTAGGTAATGTGGTTATTAGATGATGTTTCATCATGTAATGAGGGTGTCTTGTAGATTTATGATGAAGTAATCTGAGTAAGTCTATTACTTGTTGTGGTACTTTATGTTGAACTCTAAAAGTTTTAGACATATTGAATGAACTATTAAAACAATAGGAATTTTCTCTGTAAAGATTTCTGTTCATTTAGAGTATTATTTCTGTTTTAATACTGTTTGTCCAGACATCTCCATATATTTAGCCAATATAAATGTGACTTTGAAATGCAACTAGGTAAACATCCCCTTTCACTGACGTTTCAAAACCTGTTGTCATATTTTACCCAGATTTGCAGGCATTTACAGTAGACAGGAACCTCATAAAACAAAGATTTCTGGAAAAGATTTACTCCTGTTGCCTCAAACTGAAAAGTCACTTGGATTTTTGAGGGGGAGATGAGGAGGATGAGTAGGGTGACAAATTACGTGGTTAAGTAGCACATTTTTTTTGTCCCTGTTTTGGTAATGTGATTTGGTAGTGGATAACAATGGTCTTATTTGATTAGCAGTTTCAAATTCTTTTATTTGAACATGTTAATGTTTAATATATTTAAATATTCTTTCAGTGGTATAGCTTTTGGAAACAACCTCTCTTGCATTCCAAACATAGTAAGTGCAAAGTTTCTTTTGAAGTAATATTTTAAATATATCTAGTGGAAATAAAAGTTACCTTTTCAGATCTTGGTTGCGTGGATTTCAAATCCACTAGCAGTAATGAATATCATCTCTTTTCCCATGTGGGGTTTCAGATACCTGATAAGTGACCCGATTTTTTTGGTGATACTTTGAACTATTTATTTAGCGTTTTAAATTATGTATTGTGCTGTATGTCTAGTTCATAATTATTTATATAAATTACAAATTTCTTGTGTTACATATGTGTGTATGTAGAATATGAGGTTGATCTATAATACTGATAGCTCTTTTTAAACCTCACCTGTGTTTCAGTGCCTGATCTTAGGGCTAGTGCTTTAATGAAACAGCGCATTGTTAGTGATGGGTCTGCATATTATGCTTGGAAGAGGGTTGGAACAAGCATGGGTGCACAAGTATTTTACTAACAAATGGGTTAACAGGCTCTTAAGTTGTAGTGGACATTGTAGTTGAGATGTCAATGGCATAGCACTGGAAGAAGATCTGTGAGTTTTCCAAGGTGACTGTTGTTTTGACTGGGTTACTGTACCTGGCTCCAGAAACACTGCCACGCCAGCTTCTGCATCTCACCCCTGAAAGTATGCTCTGCCCTTTTTTCTTCCTAAGCACCATTATGCAAGATAAAGTGAACACAGTACAGATTGGCGCAGATTAGCAATGATTTTACAAATGCCAGTGAACTGGCTTGTAATCAGCTTGTACTGAGAGCATTGCTGTTTGTTCACAAGCAAGAGTCACTGTGCTGAATCAGACTGTCAAGTCCATCCAGCTCAGCACTCTGGCTCAGCCACTTTAGCCTCCTGGTGCCCTTCCTGAAGCCAGAGAGTAGGGAGCTGAGTTTGTACAGCCTTGGAGTCTAGTCTGCCAGCCTCAGAGTCAGGACTATAATCTCTGTCTTCTCAGGGGAAGTCTTACAGATTTCTTGCTTCTGATGAGAACATCCAAAGTCTTGGACAGCTTGTTTCCCTATAGCAAATGGATGTCTCATGAAAGTGCAGAAGTGGGACTTCTGACAGTGTGCATTATAACACAGTTCAATCTTTGGAGCTGTGCCCCAACACATGTCTTTCCTGGATGTTCACCATGCAGCCAACTGGAGCTCTCACTGAACTATCCAAATGCTTTCATGCAGTTCTTAAAACAGATGGAGCTTTTGATAGGGCAGTGTTGCTGGTATTTGTCTGGAAGATTGGTTGTATTCAGTAATCTGGCACCTTCTTGCACCCAATGTAAAAGTGAATTGTGCATCTCTGTTCCTAGTGAGTGACCTTTCAACTGTGCCTTTGGTACTGGACAGTGCTTGGTTTCCCTATTTCCACATGTAATGCTCCGGAATTCTAGTGACCTTTCTGCCCCTGCCAAGATTCCTTTAACACATCAATTTGTGTGCTACTTGGCTGAACAAACCAAATTGTCTTCTTTACAAGGTGATGCATGGCAATAGTGGGTCTTATTCACCTGCCCTGTGCATGGGTTGTTTCTGTCTGGAAGTGATTTCTGTGGTAGCTGAGAGGAGAAAATGAAAATAAATAGGAGAGAATGGGAAGATGGTGAGAAAATACGTATTTTAAAATTGTTAGTTTATTGGTCACTGTTCTCAAGCAGCCTTCACAGATCTGCATATGCCAGGGTGTGTGAATTGTATTGTGAGATCAAGGCATGCAGTTTTAAAGCTTTGGTCCATAGGTGTTTTATAGTAAGAAATGATGTTAAGAAAACACTCCTTCAAGTAATGAAAACTCTGCATCTCAGAATAACTGGATGCAGCATGCATCTTCCCAGCATACAGTATTTCAAGAAAAAGTAAATTACCTGGAAAATACTTGATTTGTGAAAATATTTTTAAAATTAATCAACTACTAAGAATGAAAAGTGAATGTTGAACTTTAAAAGAACCTGGAAGTACGTTGTGAGAGAGAACTTTTTCTTATGCGATGTAATATTCTTCTAATATGTATGACACAAATTCCTCTTTTTAGTGGTGAAGTGTAAGAGACCTTCCTAATTTTCTTTTAATTTTGTCCATCCTGGTCTGCTGTTTCTTAGGATTAATACTGAAAATTCTTCTTGCTTCTGGCTAAATTTTCATGTGCTCTAAGATTCTGGTGTTTTGTTCTCTGTGGTCTATTGGTTTGCTTCATTTGAAATGAAATATGAATGCCTCTGGGCTTCACGTAAGTTGTTTTTGTTTAAACTGGATTTCTTCAGTTTTCTGTTAACTGGGAAAAATATCACTAGTATTATTACTGTTATTTGAGAGAAAATGGTATTCGCTGAACCAATTTCTTTTTTATTGAAGGAGATTTTATGAGGATGGAGCAATTGTTCTCGGTGAAGAAGCAAATATGCTTGCTGGCATGCTGCTGGGACTCAATGCAATTGATTTCAGGTATTTGCGTGCTTCATAACAAAATGCTCAGAGAAAGTACTTACAAATTGATGTATTATGGAAAACATTCTTAGATTCCCTTGGTAGTTTGAGAGACAAGACTTAGTTTGAGGGGAGGAAGGGGGAAGGAGAGAGATAGAGATCGATCTCGAATGGCTGTTCTAGGTAAGAAAAAGGTTATGCTGTCTTTCTATAACTGCATAATGATGTGGTTGTTCTTTCAGGTATCAAAATCCTAAAAGAAATCAGAAGTATAATTGCAACAGATATTTCAAATCTATTAAATGAAGCTTAGAGACAATTAAATTTTTTAAAGTTGTTTTTAAACTATAAGTAAGATGGTGTGATTAAGTACTTGGTTATGCCCTGGTGCTCAAGGGCAGCATCATAACCACATATGTAGAAGGTGATCTTTAGCACTTAGATTTTAAAAGCTTGACCTAGAGATGACCATTAAATATCAATTTGTGTTATAATTAACTACAGCAGAACTACTTACAATAATTTGTCTTTGCAATCTGCTGAGACTTTTGTGGGCTTTCCTGTATGATTAATTCTGTAACAAAGGTACAAGAACACTCTAGATTATATAAAAAAGCAACTTGGTGTTTCTACATATGTATACATATTAAAAAAAACCATCAGTAATGTATAAACATTACAACACCTGTAAAAAGATCAAAGCTGGCTGGTGCAAGACCCTGTTAATACTCCAGGTTAGGCCCATTTAGCCTCAAGCAGAGCCAGTGGTGAGGGGATTCATAATACAGCATAGGGAAAAGGAGAGTGATAATGCTGTTCTCCATTCCTCTCTCAGTACACTGTTAATATTCAGCAGCAGTAATGCTTGTCACAAACCAGTTTAGGAGATAAACTGGCAGAAAACAGCACATAGCCTTTCAGGATGCACTGAGTGATTGATCACTGCCAAAAGGCCTTTGGAGATTTACACTTTGCTTATGTGCCCTTATGCCAGTTTGTTGAACCCTACCTCATAATAGAGTCAGTAAGTCACAGTACTGCTGTAAGGAGGGGAAAGAGATTGTGACTGGGGTTTAAAAAATTTTAAAAAAGAAATAATGGGGAAGGAGAAGTTGGAAACACAGGATAGCTTCTTTTTCTAGCATTTTGTCATTAGATTGGCTGAACTGCACCCTCACCATATATTCTAGAGAAACAGAAGTGTGCTGCAGGAGGATAAAAGTGCTAGTCTTGTGTTCAACAAATTTCAATCTTAATAGATTTTATTAGTTTAAGCTTTACGTTATGTGGAATTAAACTTCTGTATTATCCCTATACTTGAAAGGACTATAGCTACATATGGATAACATTGCAATATTAAGTCTGCAGTATGTAAATCCTCCCATAAATAGTCATCAGTTGACTGTGTTTGTCTCACATAAGTCTCAGTGGTACACAGTAGGATATGAGTGCTTAGTTGTAGGATGGGACTTGTTCTTCCTTTGTCCTCTAATTTCTAACATAAACCTATTTATGGGTATGTGCTAATAGTATTCAGAGTAATGGTTGACTCTTGTTGGAGACATCTAAGTTTTTGTCAGTGCAGCTTTTAAAAGTCTAGAAATTTTCTGGTCAAAATGGGAATGTAGTAAGTATTACTACAGGTGTGGTTTTATTGTCTGATGTATCACAGAGTCTCTGAATTACAGAATGGGTAAGGTTGGAAGAGACCTAAGTGGGTCATTTGGTCCAACCTCTCTTCTCAAGCAGGGTCATCCTAGAGCACGTTGCACAGAACTGTGTCCAGATTCTTCTTGAGTATCTCCAGTGAGGGAGACTCCACAACCTCTCTGGAGAATCTGTTCCAGTGCATGGTCACCTGCAGAGTAAAGTTCTTCCTCATATTCAGGTGGAACTTTCTGTTCATCGGTTTCTGTCAATTGTTGTCCTGTTTCTTGACACCACAGAGTAGAGCCTTTGTAGTATTGAGATTTGAATCCATGAGAAGCCATAGCCATTTACGTGTTATATTTGAGATTTTATTTTTTCAGTTCAAACAATTTCTTTTACATATATCTTATATCTACGTGGAACTGTAAATAAGACTTTGGGATGGAGATGGGGGAACTTGGGTGAGAACATAATCTAATGTGTTTCCTCTCAGAGCAATGTGGAATTGTGTCTCTACTTAAAGTAATTGTGATTTTGTAGGGGTGCTTTTCTTGTTTTCTTTGATTTTCATTTCTTTGGGAAAAAGAAACCTTCAAAGGTACTTGCAAATACCACTTAAGTGACTACATTGTCAAAAACGGCACTTTGCAATTCAATTAGCAAAAGCTGTGTGTTTTTAGAATCTGTTTATTGATGACAGAGATGGGAGTGAGGAATATGAGGCTTTTGCAAGCATGATTAATTTTTATTACTTCTGTGATAATTAAACATGGTTGAAATACAATAATTTATATCCAATACAAAAAAGAAAAGAATGCAGAGTAAATGAGGGCTTTATAAAATTGCAGGCATTTCAGAACATTATCTGAAAGTTAGTTTCATTTATGTTCCTCATCTTCCTGCAGCCCAGCACCTGTTAGTGTCTGAAAGGAGAAAGACTGAAATATTTTTGAGAAAAAAAAATGTTGACTTAATAAGATGGTTAAGAAGTGTTCTGCAAACACTTTAAATGAAGTTGAATGCTGCAGATTCCAAGTTTATCCATACTTCTTCTGTTGCTTGAGTTAACTTTCCTGTTATTCCCTTGGCATGTATCTGTATGTTTCAGAATAAAAACAAATATCTCAAAATTAGGATTTATAGTACTTGCCCTGATCTGTTCCCTAATGATGTGATGATGTGAGTTTCCTATGTAGGGGTTTTCATTATCCTATAGTACATCCAGTGACTCTCAGTTAATATTACACAGTTTAGCTCAGCTGAGCAGGTTTTCAATGTTAAATGCTGTAGGCCTTTCTTATTACCAAAAAATTAAGAAAAATCAGATTTGACATTGGTAAGATTCAGCTGTCACTGTCATTTAATTTTCTTGTTATAAACTTATCATTATTTCTTTGTTTTACAAGTTTTTGTCTGAAGGGTGAGGGACTGGATGGCAGTTTCCCCGCTGTTATAGATTATACACCGTACTTGAAGTTCACCCAAAGGTACTTTCTAGCTTTACTCTGCTTTTTTTTGTTTTATTTCATTGGCAAAATTCTGCTTTATGCTGGGCCTCTTACTTTTCATTTCACATTCAAAATAATATTGATCTCTAAATGCAGACCTGTTCACTCAGCTGTCTTGTTCTTTCAGACTGGTGGTTTGTTACATGACTCATCATTGTGAGTCATGCTAACTTTGTTTCCTTGGCTTAGAATCAGAGTTCAGCAGCAAACAAATGCTTTATCTCCTCTGATGATCACCAGACCAGGCTGTCCTTTCTCTCGGGTCTTTTTTGTGTAGCCATAAAATTAAAAGCAGTTATTTTGTATATAAAAATCATATATGCCCTGGTGAATGTAAGATCTGACATGAGCAATGTGAGCTGTTAGCGCATAATATGACAGTTATGACCATTTGCATGCGTGATCCAAGTTTCCAGCTACATTTTGCTCCTTTGCTTAACCTTATGATTAATAATAAAAAGAATTGTCACTATCTAATAAATGAGGTAACAATCTGACATCACCAAAAAGCATGGAAATTAATGAGACATGTTCTGTTGTTAGGTTTGCCAAAATGAAGGAAGTGGTTGGTATTTAGGAGTAGTCTTGGAGATGTACAACTGAACATGAAACATCCTGGTTATTCTTCTGAAGCTCTTATTGGCTTACATATTAAGGACAAATTGTGTGGTTCAGTTAAAGCAGAATTTGTATGACGGCAGGATCATGGAATTGCAGAAATTGCTACTTAAAAGAAAGCCTCCTAGTAAATGCTGTTAATGTAGTGTTAAGCATAGTTGTAAGGGAAGATTTTAAATGAAAGTTGAGATAAATCAGAATTCTTGTCTTTGAGACAGATGTCTGCATTCTCAGGCATACATTGATTCTGGATGATACGAAGATATTTTAGCAATGAATCTGCTTGCTATGTAGGGAGATACATATGTTCTGTGAAGGAACAGGCACATGATATTTGCTATAACCATAATGATGCATTATTACTGACTTTTATCATGGTTTAACATGATGACCACTTTTTTGTTTTTCTGCCTTTTTTTAGAAACAAATAAAACTATTTTCAGATACTACTCTTTGCCCTGAATTTGTGAAGAAAAGATTAAGTCACTACTTCCTTAGATAGCATGTTTTAATACATTTGTCCTTTGTATTCCAGGAGAGTAGCCCGCATACAGTGGTATAACTTGACTAAGATCACAAGCAAATTTTTGCTATACAAATGAAAGCTTGAAATATAACTTGTGTTTAGTGATCTGTCCTACCCCAACATTTTTATTCTTTTGGTTAGATATTTTTAAGAAATGTGGTGCTTTAATTTCAATGATAATTTGCCTTTTTACAAGCGTGCCTTTTGACATGGCTAATAAATCTGATCCTTCAGTTCTGACAGCATCAGCAGTGATGAAGAAGAGCTAAGAACGCTGGGCAGTAGTGGCAGTGAAGGCAGTACTCCAGAGAACATTGGTCCTCCTTTCATCACGGATGAAAACACTTGGTACAACAAATGCAAAAGGGTAGAACAGAAGTACCGGCTTGCACTGGAACAGAAGGTAAAAGATTAGTTTTATGGGGGAGCTATGAAGCGAAAGCTCATCACCAGCCAACTGGTGAGATACCTAATTAAGTCAGAAAATATATTAAATAGTGCTTATCTTCATGTAAGTGGTCTTAAATTTCATGATCCTCAGAGTGTCTAAGCATCTCCGCTCAGCGATTTGTGGGAAAAGAGGTTTGGGGAGATGTGAAAGAGAATAATTCAGAGATCATATTTCACAATCTAATGTAGAAGCTTTGTCTCAGTTTTCCAGTCTGAGTTACAACCGTTGTCTCTCTGACGCTCTTAGGTTGTGAGCTTGAAGTGAACATGATTCCACATGACTTTTCTCTTCCTTAGATGCCACAGAATTCTATTGATGTAGGTAGTCTGCCAGCAGAAGGCTTTTATGATGATTGTGATGTTAAACTTTAACACTTAGAGTAAACAAAAACGATCAATAAAGAAATCCATCTAGTATGAAAAGTAAAATTTTCTTCCTAGTGATGCTGTGGTGGGTTTTGAGAGAACATATGGTTTTAAGACCTGCATGAACCCGGAATGGGAAATGAAAACAAAAAAAAGGTGTGTTTGATTTTATTTTAGATGGCATATTGAATGTTACTATAGAAACCAAAGGTAAGTTTTCCCTCAAACACCCAACATAATTTAAGTTAAAGGTGAAGTGGAATATATGTGCAAACCTTTTAGTAATTCAGCATTTTTAAAAGCATAGTACTTGTCAGTAATTACAGTCATTACAATGTATATTAGCTAGTAAGAGAGAGAAGAGGGAAGACTGTTCATAGACACCAAAGAAGTAATGCACACAAAAAGAAAGGAGGGATCAGAAAAAAATAAAAGGAAATTAAAAAGAAAGACAACTTCTGTTAATGTTTTCCTTTTTTTGTTTTCCTAATGTAAGAATTTGATTTTTATGAAACTGAGCACAGTAAACCATATGAAGGGCTGGAACTACATAAGGGCACTTTGAGGTGTAATTATTTCTCTGAATACATAATAGGTAAAATCAAATTTAATTTACTTTAATGCATTTGAAAGAACCTAGCTGAAGTTTTTCTTTGTAACAGTGAAAAAGTCAGACTTGCTGTAGGGTAGTAGGTAAGAGGTATTTTTAAAAAACAGGCATACAGTTATTTCTTTTCTATTTTGGGTCTCTTAGACTTCTTGTTTTTGAAATATGACCTGAGCTGTTGGCATCCAGGTTGTTGGTAGAATCTTCTCAGCTACCATGTTATCATTTTCCATGTGGAAAGAACTTATGTTCCTGGGGCTCTCTCTGGTACAGAGGGCATTTCCCCTGCTTCTGTAAACCAAAATGTGCCATTCAAAAGGAATCCCTTCAAATACAAGAACAAATAAAAGCCTTGCCCTCCCAATCCCAATAGTCCTTGAACCTGATGTCTAAAATGAGAGAAAAACTTTCCCAAGAAGGATAAAGAGCTGGTCTTTACTGGAAGCTTCCAGGTCCACAATGTTCATAGATGCCCCCCCCCCCCATAGCACTAGTACCCCTTTTCTAATACTAACCAGTCACCATATCTAATGGATACATCCAATCCCAAAATCATTTATCCCTTGTCCTGCCCCCCAGGCCTGCTCATTGGAACTCATCCAGGGGGTTTTGGCCTTCTATCTTGCTTTGTCTACCACATATCTTGTTATTTCCCTCCAGTTTCATGTCCCAAACAGGATGTCCTTGCTAGAACTTGTTTTTCCTGAAAAGAATGTTAAACAACATTTCACAGACCATGTAAGAAACCATGCAGCTATGCTAAAATCCAGAATATAAAGAATATAAGACATCTTAAGGCATCAAACCACAGAAAGGTATTCAAGATAGTATTTCATCCTTGTGTCCAGACAAAAACATAGTACTTTGAACTCACACTCCTCCCCATCATGTGAAAAGTGTTCTCAGCTCTGGAAAACCATTGAAGAGAACAAAACAGGTGGATGTTTACTTTTCTTGGTACATCCAAGTGGTTCATTTCCAAGGATGCTCTATCATGTGCTGTGACATACATCTGCAGAAAAAAAACTAAAACATGGTGACCAAATCCACTAGCTAGAATCACTGAGAGGCTTTATGTCTGCATAAGCACAAAAGTCTTCAGTAGTTGTAACAGCAAATAGTGGGTTCGGGTTATTTGTGAGTCTAAAAATCAGAAACATTCCTATTCCATTGAAGTTATATGCTGATTTGTTACTCAAATTTTGGAGCATTATTATATTAGTGAATCACATTATTCCTTGTAACATTCTCTTAATGAACTACCAACTTCTGTAATTTTGTTATGTAGGGGTGAATTCAAATCAGTTTTAGGATACATCTTTGAAAATTCTGGTGCATGTACAACAATTTTCAAAATGGTAGCTACTCTGACAGCCATTGATACTTTCCTAATTGTCCTTCTTTAGAATGCCTACTTCCTACTGCAGCAGCAAAATAACTTTTCTTCTGTTTGTAGGAATAAAATTTCCTTTCTCTAACTTTCATGTGAGATGTGCCTTCAAATGTTTTATATAATTCACTTCAGCTATACTACATCTATTCTATTATAACTTGGACAAATGACCGTTAAGAGGTTAGAGGGACTGTGGAATGGAGCTCCTTTCCTGGTGTTTCTTTCCCTTCTCTTTTTGGGACATTTTTCACAGCAAAGGGGCTTTCTGACATTCTATGTGTTGGAAACTGGATGTTTGTGACGGGGAGACCAAGCTGAAAATAATGTCTCTATTAAGTGATATAGTGGGTCTGATGGACTTTGCCCAAACATTTGTAAATTCCTTTTGTGTCTCCCACGTAAGTATGTGTACTGCAGTCATTAATAACACAAGTAAATGTATTTTACAAGGGTCACAATATGACAACCAGTTGGATGGCAGCTAAGATAAAGGTCTCTGTCTTCTGAGCCATTTGAATCATAGGATAGGGTCAGGTATTATTTTAGCAAGGTAAATCCTAGCATTTGTTTATTGAATCAACAACGTTATGCTGGTGTAGACCAAGAATCCTTGATTATCCTGCTATCATATTTTGGGAATTTGGCCAGTAGATGTGGAGGGAAGAATAAACACAAAGCACATGTATATGCACCACTTTTCCTCTAATGCATTCTTGGCCAATGCATATCAGCTGAAGGACTTCCTGAAGGTGATAAGTTTTCTCTGCATAGTAACCTATGATGGATTTCTCTTCCAAATACTTGTCAAATATCCCCTTCATCCCATGTAAATTTTTAGCATCCAAACAAATTTTTGGCAAAGCATTCTGTGAATCTACCATCTGTTCTGTGAAAAACCATCTCCTTTTCTCTCTTTTGAATCTGGCTCCCACATGCTTGATTTCATGGTGCCTAGCTCCTGTTTTTTTAAAAAATTAGGAACAGTGGCTTCCTTCCTGCCCTCTCTAGGCCACTTTGGAAATACGATCAGTTTGTCTTTTCCAAGCTGTCTCTTGTCCAGATCAATGACTCATACCTTACACATTTGTTACTTATCTGGAAGTTGTCCCTTTCTTATTTTGGAGTGGTTTAAACTGTTCACTGTGTAATAGACTCCCAAATCTTTTGTATTCTGTTTATACTGGGGTTTTAAATGCTTTTTCTGGTGGGATGGTGTATCTCCGTGTCATGATAGATAGAGGTATTTACTGCTCATTGTATTCTCTTTCTGGCACTAATGCTTCCTGTCTACATTTTTTTGGAAAATGGTTGGATTTAATGTTTCTGAGAGGCAGAAAATTTGTGTATGTCCTAATACATCATTTCATACTTTCGAAGTGCTGTTTAGAGTTCAAGGAGTACCTTAGCAGTCAAGATAACAGTAACATTTGATGAGGCAGAACTAGGCTCACTGAAAAGCTCTCAAGATTCCTTGGAACTTGTACTGAAACTAAAAAATATCAAATATAAATATAAATATAAATATAATCCAGTGGATAGAACTATATGTAATTAAAGAATCCCAGTATAATTGTGGTCTGATGGCACCTCTGAAGATTGGCTGTCCCACTCCCCTGCTTAGGGAAAGTTAGACCAGAACAGGTTGCTCAAGGCCTTTTTCAGTCAGGCTGTGAATATCTCAAGGATGCAGACTCCCCAGCCTGTCTGAACAACTCATTCCACTTAAGAGAGGGAAGAAAAAAAAATAAAAAAAGAGTTTTCCTATCTTTAAATAGTTTTCTGTATTCCAGTTTGTGCTCATTGCCTCTTTTCACTGCCTGCCACTGAAAGGAGTCTGATTCCATTGGCTTTACACCCTCCCATTAAACACTGATGCACATTCATATGATTCTTTTTCCTTGCCCTCTTCCCTTCTCCCCAGCCCTGACCTGAGCAATTCCATCTCCTGTCTCTTCTCATATGAGAGATGCTCCAAACCCTTAACAGTCTTTGTGGTGATGAATTACATTAGTAGCACCTTGTTACCAGCTGATGTTAAACCTGTTTCCTTATTCAACAGGAGTTAAGGACACACACCCATTTGGTGTCTATGAAAACAAACTTTTTTGTAATACTTTTTTTAAATGTAGGCAATTATGAAAGGGTTGCGCATTTTTCCACAGGTTTCAAGGAATGTGCACAATTTCATGTGCACAGTAAGTATATACTGAAAATTTTTAAGAAGTCACACACGTCTGACATGCTGGAACTTTGCTTGAAGAAGGAAATGGAATGACTGCTTAGTATTGTAACCAGATGTGTAACATACTTTGTGACCAGTGTGCCATCACAGCAACTGTTAAATACTCTCATAGTGAACTTTCATAGATGACTAAGTAGTGTGGTTAGGATTGACCCATTTCTGTTGTAATATCAGCTGGAAAAACAATTTTATTCATGCATGTTCAGCTGTGTGTGTGTTCAGTGTTACTAAAAGAAGTGTCCTTCACCAGTTTTCTTACCTTGTTTTACTTTAGATGAGTATTTATTTCAATAACCTCCTTTGTCATTTTAATGTGTGATGCTGTATTGCAGTTTTCAAAGTAACTTTAAAATAATGTTTATTTTGTTTCCTAATAAAGCTGGATCCTTTTCATTAACTATTAAGATCAATATAGTTTCTACTTTTGTGCTTCTTCTGCAATATCCAACATCCTGCATCTATTAAGTTGTAGAATTCTGATCTTTTTCTTGTACTAGTGACTGTTCTGTGTTGTTTTTGAAAAATGATGCTGGTGGCATTCCTGTGTCTTTTTTTTAACCATCACTCTGTTCATCTGCAAAAGTATGTGATTTCAGTGTTACCTATGAAGAAATATCAAACTAACCTTAAGTCAATTTACCAATCTGTTTAAAAATAAATAATAAACCCTACAACAAAACCAAAGTAAAATCATATACATCATAAACCAGAAAATGTGAACATATGTGAGGAAATTTTTTTGATAGCTCTTTAAAGTTTTCTAACAACTTACATTTCCAGGGTTATCTTGAAGAATTGGTACGACTCAGAGAAAACCAGCTATCTGAATCTGTCTCACAGAATAAACTGCTGTTACAAAGAATTGAAGATATGGATCTAGCCCATAAAATGGAGAAGGAGCAGCTGGAATATATCATTGTGGAACTGCAAGACCAGTTGTAAGTTAGTGTAATGGAGAAACATGGTTAGAGCAGTATGGCTTAAATTATTTAACTTACTTAATCATACAATACAAGGTGCTTCTGATCCTGTGGAAGTGAGTCAAACTTCTTAAAGAAATCGATGTATTTAAACTTTTTTTTTTTTTTACTGAAAAGTCTTATATTTGGAAATGGCTCCCCTGCACACTGCAGTAGTGTAAACCAGAACAATTCTGAGATTAAATATATAAATTTTTTTTAGATCTGCAATAGTTTGCGGTAAACTTGCTTAAATTTTTAACAAGTTTTTCCAAAATGTTCTTTATATTTTATTACTTCCAGCTTTAAGGCTACCTCTAAAAAAATGTTGAAAGCAACTTCCTTTTGAGCGCTATTTTTTAAATGTTAGGCAAGAGAGGATAAAAACATGTTTTCTTTGTTTAGATCCTAGTTTATTTGTGAAGTTCATCTGGTAGTCCTAAAAATATTCAAACTGACAAAACTGTTTTTAGTCACACTTTTTTCTTTGCAAGGCAAAATGCTAAAACAACAGTAGAAAGCTTATTTTTTTAATATATATGTGACTTCTAATATGATAAATATTTTAAAATTTTAAGGTCTTTAAACAGTTTACCCTCTCAGCCCTGTCTGTTGGGTAGGGAGGTACTCTACTTTTGCAGAGACACTCACAAGTTGGATGAGGCTCTAAACAGCCTGATCTAGTGGAAGGTGTCACTGCCCACAGCAGTAGAGGCCGGAACCAGATGATGTTTAAGGTCCCTTCCAACTCAGAACGTTCTGTGAATCTATGTTTAAAGACCCAGATAGATGGAAGACTTACTCTCTGGGGATAGGTTGCCATGAGACTGCTATATATACACCTGCAGCAATTAAATGTTCCATTCCTTTTATAACAAATACAAGATAAGTTATTTTACCTTATATCTGAAGTAATTTTTAGTGTCTGAGCCATGAGGTAACATGGTAGTCATTTGTCATCTTGGAAATAGTCCAGGATAAAGAGAATATAAAGAGATGCCATCCATAAGGGACTTTCCTATGCAGTAAAAAGTATTTCCAACTTGTATACAAAGGGGTTTTTTGCTTCTGCTCTTTCTTTGGATAGATCATTTAATTGCCAGTACTAGAAATCCTTAGGAATGCAGAATTTGCATTTTATTTATGGCCAATTTTAGAGTTAGGGAAGAAAAAAGATGTTTTTCCAAGTTTCTTTTTTTCCCCTCCTCTGACTGCCTGCAAGTTTTTGAGAGATGCCTGTTCTTGAATTATTTTCTGAATTTACTGATCTGGCTAAGGATTCATGTTATACTGCTTTGGCATCTCATGCTATTTACGGGAGCTGGGGGGAAGGTGTGTGCTCATTTAAACCTATCCTGATACTGGAAATTTTGAATGTTTTTTTTACCTGCTGTTAATTTTCAGTTGAGTTATATTCAGTTAGACTGTTCTAAAGTCTCAGTCTTTATGGTTTGAGTTTGCTTACTGGCTTTCTTGTATAAAGGCTCAAACTATGGGATAGTTTCTGTTGTATCTTGACAGTGTGTTCTTGTATAGCTGTTTGTGAGACACTACAGTCAGGAGTCTGAACTACACTAGATATTTGGAGAGGCATAATTTTACTTTTTTTTTTGCTGTGAGTGTAGCTGTCAGATGAAGGAAGGAAAGAAATATTCCTAGCAGGTTTTTAATGGCCAACACCATAATTAACATACTTTAATCATATTCTGTAAATGGGTTTTCCTTATTTTTTTTTATACTGTCTAAGGGTGACCTAGCAGCCGAATGTGTTGTATCACTAATTTGTCTGTAATGAGGCATGAGTTTTAGCCATTTGCTTTTTATGATCCAGCCATTTTAGAATGATGTTAATGTAATTCCACATCTTAGTGTTTTGCTCCCCTACCACTAATAGCATTTTGAAGCAGTGAATGTATGCTGTAATCTGTTTGAATTCTTTATCAGCAGGTAAGAGCAGGTTTAGGGCTGTAATTCTGCCCAAGGCATACTGCATTATTGTTTGTAAAACACTTTTGAGATCTGATTTGGGATCTTTTGCTGTGTAATTGAAACTATTATAAATAAACATTCTATATTTTCTTTCTAATGATGCTCTTCTATTCCACTGGCTGTTGTTTTTAAGGTAGCAAGTTCTATGACTTCAAACTTCTGTTGAGTACAATATTTCCCAAATGATACTGCACAGGCATGCAAGTCAAAATATTTTACATATATTCTCAAAAGACTTGGGCAGATTTTGAGTCTACTTCTGCCTCATGCCAACAAAAAAGTGTGTGAGGTAAAAATTGAGATCTGACTCTCTTGATAGTGTAGATAGATAGTATTGTTGCTGAACCAACAGATAAACAGCAGATCAACAAGGCCTTCAGGTTAAAAGTTAGATTTTTTCCATATGCATGTTTAATAAGGCAGTTTGCTCTAAAGCATGAAATAAATATGAGAATAGGAGGTTGAAGGAACTTGGGAGTAATTTTTCTTTTACAGCTGCTATGCTTCATCTTCTGCAATTTTCAGTATTCTTAACTTTGTCTCCCACATTTGAGTATCCAACCTACAAAGAAGAACACAATTTTCAATTTAGTTAAAAGTTATTTTACAGATCTCATGAATACCAATATCTGGAAAACAGCGAAGCTGGAAATTTATCAGATTAGTTATTCACAAAAGAGTAACATTTTTTGTTTCTCTCAGCTTAATTGGATTTCTTAGTAATATGCCCACCCATCTGTGGATTGGAGCTCTCACTTTGTTGGCAGATGGCTGATAGCAAATCAAGTTAGAAAAGTGAATCTGCAGTAGACAACCTGATCATCAGTCCAACACAGCTGATCAAAAGAAGGTTCAGACTGGCCCTTAGAAAACATTTCTGTACTGGGAGGGAGGTTAAAAACTGGAACAGGCTTCCAAGAGATGTAATTGATACTCCCAGCCTGTCAATGTTCAAGAGGCATTTGGACAATGGCATTGATAATATGCTTTAACTTTGATCCGCCTTGAAGTGATCAGGCAGTTGGGCTAGATCATCTTTTTAAGTCTCTTTCTACTGAAACATTTGAAATCTCAAAACAGCTTACTCTTTTACCACTCAGCACCTCTAGATGAAGTGATATGCCTAGTGATATGTGTGAACTATAATGATGGTGAGGCAGTTATGGTCTTCATCTGCTTTCGTCAGAAGCCTTTGCTGGGATGTGTTTTTGTCTGGGACTTGTTGCAGTTGAACATTATAGAACAGTGCTTTTGGCGCCACTCTTCTACAAAAATAGTGTATTTTTCCAGTGAAGGTGAGGCAGTTCTTAAGGCCTTAAAGTGCTTAAAATTAACAGCTCTTAAATGCTTAAAAACAGCTCACAGGAGGACAGCCCGTGATCCATGGCTTGTCTGAAGAAAAAAATCTGTAACATTCAAAATGTGATGGGAGGAGGATTCCAAATCATCAAGAAACTGTATTTTGGAGTATTCAGAACACACAGAGGCAGACATTTCCTTCCTCCTCTATGATCCTGCAAAGAAGTGTTTCATGTCTCTTGAAGCAGAGACGTTTGATTGCACACCCCATCAGTAAAAAAATTCTAAGCACCTCCACAATGTTGGTATATATAAGTTATATAAATGTGCTGTTTTGCTAATGTATTATTTATATTTTTAAACATACACAAAAATAGAAATCAAAAAATAGGAGATAAAGATGAAGGAAACACTATTTTTTAAAATTCATTAACAGTACAAAAAGCATTTTCTTCCCTTACCCTATAGATTATCTTGTGCAAGATAATCCTTTCCCTTTGGAAACCACTGCCTTGAATGACTAGTTAGCTTAGTGAAACATGTGACTGGGCAGAATTTGGAACTGTTTGCCCTCAACATCCTTGCATTAAACTTGAGCTCATCTTAAAGAGGCTTTTGTTCACCCCCCAACAGGGTGATTCTTAGTCCCTCTTTTGACTAACACATACCGGGCTCTGCTGATATTTGTTAAAATTCAGATTCTGCATCTGAAATTGATAGTCATATATTTTAAATATTGATAATTACAAGAAGATTCCATCAATTTCCTGCATAATGACTCATCTCCTGCATCATGACTCATCGATTTAATAGAAGCTGATCACTTTAACATAGAACATCTTTTTAAAGAAAGTGAAAGAAAAAAGGAAAGCATTGTAACAAATGGAAAAACCTCTCTATTTAAAATACTTTAAATTTCTTTTATCTTACTTGATTTTTGTTGACGTTTGTTGACTATTATGAAAATAGTTATTTGTATAGTATTTTCCAACATAGGTTTCCTCCTAGAGGATTTTTTTAGGTTTTCAAGCTGGTGTGCCTGGTGGTAGATGGTACAGTCCTTTGTCTCAACTGCTGTTGTAATTTTTATTTGTTTTAATTTATCACATGCATGGAAGAATTATTTCTTAGATTTAGTGATTATGCTGTATTTTATACCACACTCGTTTTTATCTCCCTCAGCTGTTTCTTCCTATATCCCTGTCTTGTTCTGGTGTTTTTTGGAGGGAAAACTCTTCTAGTTATGGCACAGATATGCATCAAATTAAATCGTAGGGACATTCATGTCTTACACTGAATTAAGTTTGACTGTGTAACTAAGAAATTTTTTTATGTGTTAGCAAATGTTAAAGATAGGTTTATTTGATTCATCTGGCTGTTGCTTCAGAATTAGTCTTTTTAGGTCCAAACTGTGCTTGTAATGCCTTTTCAATACCTTAATATAGCTTAGTATTTTAATATTAACATAGCTTAATATTTTAATATCCAGTAATACTGCAATTTCTGTCTGGATTATACAGATGTCTTTGTAAAGACAGGAAATTACATTGTACTTATAACCCTGAGAGACTGGGGTTTTTTAGTAACACTCTTTAATGATGATAAATGCTCTGTTTATGTTTTCACCCCTGAGGAGTACACAGCCTGTCTTTACACTTTACTATTTTCTAGGCATTGACTTTTGGAGTACTCTGCACACCCTTTTTTCCCCTATGTTAGCTCTGCATGGAGCTCAGGGTAGTGCATCTTGCCTTTCAGAAAGGTCCATCAGCTCATTCTCAGCAGCACCTGCGCATAGCACAACAGTTCTGTGACAGCAACGTGCAGAGAAAATTCATACATGTTTAAGTCCAGGTGAAATAAGCTGCTCTGTTTGAAAAACACCATGTCATACCAGATCTGTTATGGAGTACATAAAGGAAGATTTACTGTGTTCTTTGCAGCAAAGATGATTTCTTTTCAGTGATTGGTCATGTCCCATTTGGTTAAAAAGCCTGCTTATGAAAATTGTATCTGTGCTTTTCCTCACTTAGTCAAGATTCTCTTTGTACATGCTCCAGAGCCTGTAGAGTGCTGCTACAAATACTCTGCCTGAGAGCAGACAGAGGAGGATCACAGAGCAAGGCACAAAGCTGTGGAGGATGGAGGCTATAGCTGTGCTGTCAGAGACAAAGCAAAGAAAAGCTTGTCCGAGGAAATGGAAGCAGAGGGGTCTCAGCAAAAGCTTTGAAATTTAGCCTATGTTTTGTGTCTCCTCTTATGAGTAAAACTTAAATGTGGGTTGCCTGGCTTTGTAATCCTAGCTCTAAAACTAGACCATCGGCAGAAATGGGAAAGACTTTTGAGACTTACTCTTTTTTTAAAGAAACTGAATTCCTCAACTGCTTTAAGTACAGTAAATCCAATTTATTGTAGCTGCTTTAATTTCTCACTGAAAAGAAGTTGGGGATTAAAATTTAATCTTTGATCTTCCTGGCAAATTTCTTTCCTAGAATGTGAAAACTGAGAATGCTAATCCTTCTTTCCTTTTAAAGCTTTTATGGATCCTGCTATCAAACCCTAATTCACATTAGCCATGCAGCCTGTCTATCCTGTCTCCTTCAAGTTTGCAGCAGCAGTTTGAAATCCATAGTATTGCAGTCTGTTTTCAAGTCTTTACTTTTTCAACTTGTATTTTTTTTAAAAGTATAGGAAAAAATACTACATTTTCTGACGGATGATGATAAAACTCTTGTATAGGCAGTGTTTTGGATTTTGGTTTTGCATAATTTTTTTTTGAAGTTTACTGCAATATCATAATCCTGTTCTGTTTTACAAAAGTGTAGTAGACAGAAAGAAGGGAAGTTCTGCTTTCAGTGAGATGGAACCCCAAGAGGACATGGATGTTTTGCTTTTGCTTAAAAATAAAATTAGGAAAAGTTCAGCTGGGGATAATACATGGACAGACAGACTCCTGCAATTCAGAGTGAAGCGTACAGGGCGAAGCACAGAACTGCACAAAATTAAACAAATTTGCAATCAAGCCTCCAATGTGGCAAAGTACATGCTGTTCTTAGAATCCACGTGGGTTTGTTGCACAGCAGGAAGCCAAAAGTTTCTGGGTTGATAGCAGCCTGAAGGAAAGGGCTTACTCTGCAAGATGCAGTAGATAAGGAGGGGTTTCTTTTTAAACCATCGTATTTTAATATTAAACCTTAAAATTTTAAAAAAGCTTAACGTTTTTGAAGCTGTTGGTGTCTTCAAGGGCAAGGTGTATTTACATCAAAATGTTGTCTGACTCCAAAGTGACGGATAGTCATTTTTGTAAGGAGTCTCTCTTCTGCTCCCCCCTCCTCCAATGCCGTTGGTGAGTTAAAGACCCATTGGGACTTTTCCTTTCACCATTTTGCATACTTAATGGCATTAGCATGGCAGTGTCTCTTTCTAGGTGTCTGTCATGTGTAATACTAAAATCTGTTTCTGTAGAGGTATCTTCTCTCATTTCTCTCATAGCTGTACTTCTATGGGTAAAGGCATTGCATAGAAGTAGCAAGAAAGCTTTAAATAAGTTACTGGGACATTCGCACTTCACACACTCCAAACTGCAGAATATTTATCCAATGTAGAATTATAAGGTTGGGAACAGGGGAAAATAAGGCCTTTCAAAATATTAATAATGACAAGTATTGAACCTCTGAGAGCCTCACTGCAATGCAGTTGCAAATGATGTGCATTCCCAGTAGGAAAGTGTATTGTGTGAATCATGGAGTTTCTTCCTCTGTTAATACACCTGAATTACCTTAACTGTGGCAGAAAAGGAATACTTGCTTTGGCATAGGAATACAAGCAACATCAATGTTTTCCTCTTTTAATTCCACAAAAGAGATTTATCTTGTGTCTGAAACAGGTGAACCTGAGGTTTTGATTTCATAAAAAGGTTTGAATAACTTGATAGTGCAAGGGGGATAGAAAACATCAGCTAAGAACTGCGGTAAGTCAGTCATGGTGCATAACCATGAACTACTGGAGTACCATCATAGGAACGGAATATAAACTTGCATTACCATGAACTTCTGGGAGTCACAGGTTTTTGTGCTTCATTCCTTAACCCTCAAACTCGTGCACTGTAGATTTGCTTCAATTTTCCAGAAGATATTGATGAGAAAAGCGAGTATTTTGTATTGCTTATACGTAAATGAACAAGGTTATATTTACATTCTTCTAATATACTTAATGCAAGTTACATGAAGACCAATACCAAACTAAATGGGCTTTAAGTGACAAATAGTAAAAATATATAATAAAAGTATATAGTGAAAGATATATATAAAAATAGATAGTAAAAATGTAACCAATTTTTGAAGGGGTAAAAGAACAGGGCCAAGTTAGAGAGGCTAGTTCTGTATTTGCAGGCATACTGCTTTATCATTGATATACTGAAGGAATCTCTCTGATATTCGTCAGACAAAAGAAGTTGATGTTTAAAGTATCCTAAATTTCAGTTTTATTTTATTATTTTTGTTAGTTTAAATAAATCAGATTGGGAATTAACTTTCTTCCAGTAAAAAAAAATATAGCAAATATATTTTATACTTTCAAAACAAAATTAGGAGTTTCTCTAAAATACAAATAGTTCGATCAGAATAAAGGCGAGTTCAGTGTGGGTACACACAGGGTGGCAGAAATGTTCGAGTTTATTTAAATTATGGACGATATTTGTAAATTTAAGTTACGACTTGGTTTTCCAGTTTTAAGGCTACAACTTTGTCTTGTGTTTTTTTCAATATTTTGCTAAAATAAAAAGAAGTCTAAATAGGTTCTGGAAAGGTCAAATGTCTGAAGTTATAACCAAGAAAATACAATATAGTGTGTTACCTGATTTTGAGCAAGAATCTTGTACTCGCTGTGTTCCTGTTTGGATAGGAAGTGGTTGAGATATAGATTGGTGCCTTTCCTATTTGAGATATTCTTATGCAACCACATAACGTCACAATTTTTCAGTGTGTTGTTAACTGAAATATAACTCAAATTACATTTGGCTAAGCTTTTTTTTTGCCACCTGTTTTCCCTTCCCATTTCCCTTTTTCTACTGTTCTTTTCTCTGTGTGTGGGAGATTTTTGTTTGGATCAGGTTTTTGTTTGTTTTGGATTAGACTTTTTCCGTATGTTTTTTTAATTCTGAAATTACCTTAGATTTTGAACCTTTATCTTACTGTTTGCATAGTTTGGTAGTTGTATTAATTCATGTTCAACTGCCAGGAAGAACTTGTGTTACTCGTGGCTTGCTGCTACTAATTTTTTTGTGTGTAATTAGAAACATGGCATTCTAAAGGAGCTTATTTGCTAGTTTTGGCAAATGCTTGTCTATGTAGAAGATTCATTCTACAGTTATACTGTTGGATATCTCTGCTGAAACTCTTACTAGCTTTATATGAAAATGGAAGTTTAAAAAAAAAAAAAAAAAAAGGTTTTTCTGTAAACCCAAAGTTACCCAACCATTTTGTGGTTGATTCTCCTTTTAAAATAGCAAAAACATCAGTGAAAAGAAGGTGGTTTTAGTGAGATTTTCCTAATCTTTTATGAAGGAAGATCTTGATGGTTTGGGGTTTTTTCCACACCCTCAAGGAAATGTTCTTTTCAAAGGAGTTCAGCTATAGGTAGATATTTTGTATTTACATATCTGATGTACAGAAAAGAAATCTTATTGTGACAAGCTGAGTTTGAGACGATATTTACAAAAGGCAAATTTGATAATCTGTCAAAAAACCCTATTTGCTAAGAGTCCTCATTTCCCAACGAAGATGACCTGTTAGTTGAAGAACTGACTTAAAAGCTGCTCTTTAATTTTACAGTAATTTAGTTGCTAGTCAAGTTCAGTATTTTTCTTGTTTCCTTTCAAGGCCTATGATCTGGGCCATCTGACTCTGTTTTGCCTGTTATCCTCGTCCAGATAATCAGGCCTGGTTAGTTGTCCAAGGACATGAAGTGTCAGTCACTTGCTGGAGTGCCATTTTAATGACCACATGCAAAGTTAACATATTATGGTGTGGTTTGATCCATTCTGGATGTCTGTATTCTGAAACAAATACTTCACTGTAGTTAGGCTAGAACTCAAGGGTCAAGCTGCCATTATTTCTGCCATTATAAACTTGTCCAAGTTATCCAAAGGTCGAGAAGATCAAAGGCTATATAAAATTGATAACTAATTTTACTGGAATATACCTTTCAGGATCTCTGAGACAATAACGGAGGACTAAAAAAGTGCTGAAGAACCTTCAAGGGGTTCTGGTTTGTTGCACAACTGGTACCATTGCTGTGACATGCTAAGATCTGTTGGCCAGTCAGAAAGATTAAGAAAATGTGTTGTGGTAGGACATTCCTGCTTTTTTTCACTGCAGCAGCTGCCTTTAGAAAGTCTGCTGGGATCTAACTGCTGTGGCATCTAATTTGGGGAATACTCTGTCTGTGCACAGGGCACAAACCTGAGAGGGGTGATATATTGCAGCATCAAAATCTACGGGTAAGTAACTTGTTTTCATACCTGCTGAACTAATTTCTCGAAGTCCAATAACATACCAGTCCAGACAGCTCACTGTCATGCTACAGTACTGGCAGTTTGGGAGTTCCCTTTTGTTTTAAAGTTGCTCTTGCAGATTTTAGTTATATTCATGTATGCTATCAATTTGAGTTTGCATTCCATATTTCCTGTCCTAAATAAAGGTTTTTAAAGCTTGTTCTTTCTTATTCAAATGTTTTTATTTTTTTAAGCTTTTATTTTCACTTTTACTTTTCACTACTCAGGAAGTTCTTGAACTGGAGCACTCATCTGATATCATTCCCTTTCTTAGGGAATTAGTCTGTTTGGTTTATTTCCTGTCTTCATCTGCTGGTAGGAGGGCAAATTGCCAACTGGACTGGCATTTTCTGGATTTGGAGAAATTAAACTTGCAGGTAAGAAATTACTGGTTTTTCATAGGCATAATTGGAAACAAAACTGACTTTTGGCTTATTAAACAAAAAAAAATAATCTGTGTAAATGGATCTTTTGGAATAAGCTTACAATGCTGTGAATCTGGATTTAATCCATAGAAAACTGGAAATCCAGTCTAGCTGAAATCAGACCAGAAATTCTATGTGGTTACCCAGATAAATCTTATCTATATGAGCTTAGACTAAACTTGAGGTTAAATTTTATTTACTTGTTTTTAAATTCCCAGAGGTAATATAATTACAGTATAGTAACTGACCAAAAGGTGATCACTGTTTTACATATTTTCTGTTGTGCATGGAGGAACCCCACATACATGTTGTCTTTTGTCCCCATCCCTCACCGAAACATAAGTCAGGTAACACTTCCAGATGCAGAAGTCTTAGATATGTTAATTCAAAGAAGTGATTTCTTAATATTTTAAGAGGCAGCTGAGCTGCCACAAGCAATGCTAGTTCAAAAAGAATTGTTTGTGGGGTTACCTTAGGAATAAAAAAAAAAATTAACAACAACAAAACAACCCACAAAAACTTCTTGACAAAAAACCCTTTAAAAATAGATAATTTTGATGATCTATTTTCAGAGTAGCTCCTTACATGATTGTACCAGAACTGAAATGTCAGCAGGGAGGAAATGGGCAGTAATTTGTCAATTGTATTTTACATTTTTGTGTGTGCCTGACAAAAATATATCCTGAATGTGCTCAATAAAGAATCTCAAAATAATAAATCATAAAATAAACAGCTGAAAATAATGAAAGTTGAGGAAATCTGCAGGTGAATATTTTTGAGAGTACCTGACAAAGAGAGGGACAGTGAATGCTAGAAGAGAAGGATGTCTGTTGGAAGACTTCATTAATCTCACGTTTCCCAGCTCCTTAAATGCACAATTAAAGAACTGAAAGTCAGAAGCATGTGGAGACGTTTCTGGGAATAGCTCTGTAGACCTGATGAATGCTCTGTCCGCTTCTGTTATTTTTGAATAAAAGTAATGAAATTTATAGGCCTGGAGGGAGCATAGGTATCTGCAGACACCTATTTCCAATTTGGGAGTATGTTACTGTTGATTAGTTAATGACTCATAAGTATTCTTTTGTAACAGGCAGGAATTCATTAGCAGGATGTTTTTACTTTCTTTTTGAAGAGGAAGTTAATTTAAATAGTGGTTCCCCATGTAGAGAACAAAAAATATAAACGTAAGCCAAATATTTGTTAGTTTTTAATGATGTATTCTAGTATTAGGATGTTCTGATCTCTTTTGCTGATTGTTATGCTGAACAAATTAATAGTTGCAGTAGTATTTTGAATTTGTACAGAATTTTTCTTTTTTTCAGACATTGGAAAAAACCTACCACAATTTAAACTTAAATAGGCTATCCTGGGCTGACATGGTGAGACTATGTATATTATACCCTTGTATATATGCATTATGGAAAAATCTATGCTCTGTACAAATGATATTTGATCATTTATAAAGAAATGTCCTGGTCTCAGCTGGGGCAGAGCTTCCTAGTGCTGTGTTTTGGATTCATTGTGAGAGTAATGTTTTCATTATTGCTGAGTATTTTTTGTCTGCCTACTATCTCTTCACTATTTCTTGATTTTAGAAGGTTTTTCAGAACTCGAAACACTGTATGAAATTATCTCAGAAAAGTGTTTTTTGGGTTAACTGCTACAGGTACAACTGTTTTCTTTCTGCAGATTATAAAACAAAGCTTTTCACCAATGTGATTATAAAAAGATGGAAATGACTGTAGGCAGAGAAAATACCACTTAGTTGGATGAGGGAGGGGAAGTTCAGAGTCAGCATTTTTTCATGCCTAGATTAGGGAATGTACCATAAATCAGTTTAACACCTCTGGTCTCATAATAAGTTCTTGTGCATTCTTTCTACTCTGCATAAAGCTTCCTGCACTCCTCAGTCTCACTGTGTTAGTTCAGGATACCCTCTTCAGCCACATCTCACTGCCTTTCTTTCATTCAAAAAACAATCATACAATCTCTTACTGAGATCCACTGTATTCCCCATGTACTGACTGCCTCCCTGAGATTATTACTTTTTGCCACTGTTTTTTGTCTTCTTTTCCAGTCTGAAGAAGAGGAGTTAACTGCCTGTTGTATATGCTTATTTTCATTCAGACTTGATCTTACTTCCTTATCTTTTAACTTCTCTAGTAAATCCTTTTGTCTCTCTTACTTTTCTTCTTTTCTTTTTGGAATAGCCTTACAATGGTGTGAATCTGGATCTTTGGTATTAAGTGGCTTAATATATTGTCTACAAACCTTGTCTTGCCTCATCTTTAAATCCTCACTGCTACAAACCCAAATAACAATATTTTATTGAATTTTCTTTAAAAATAGAACTACATACTTGTGATCTTCAGTGTTATTCTTACAATGTATTATTGATTTTGTTCCATGTAAGTCATAAGTTAAGCAGTAATATGCTTCATAAAATCTAGCCTTTGAGTCTTGGTTTTCAGGTGTTCAGGGCATTCTGGATTTGAGCTGACATTTCTTGTCAGCAGCTTGTTCTTGGGAACAAAATGGATAAAACAAAATCTCACTGTACATAGTTCAAGATGTTTTACTACAGACCAACATTTTATATAGAAGTTTATATTTGACATTACATTATTTCAGTGTGAACTTTTGGTAACAGTTTTGAAATATTTTCCAGTTAAGGTCCAAAGAGTTCAGCACTTCCTCTATTTTGTTTTTTTTTTCTTTTTTAATGTATATGTAAATAGCAGAAAACACTAATTTTACATTTTATTCCTAAATATTTTGTGAAACTCGTACGTTGCACAAATATCTCTGTTTGCCACTTGTACCTCTCCACCATTTCTTCATTTCTTACTTGTGCTTTATCAGGACTTAAATCTTCTTCTGTAAGCTTTTATATGCCAAACTTACTTCTCTATCCAAGTACATAAATAACTTTCAATAGTAATATTGTTCTTTTGGTTAAACGCTTGACAGTAAACATCTAGCGGAAAGCTTGTAGTCTTCAATGCACTCCTGGCGATGAGGAAAAGTCCTGCTTCAAACCCTGCAGCATCTCTGTGCAGATCTGGCCAGCACTGGTTACAGTGCTTGCATTCTGAGGAATAAGAGTGCTATTGCAGAAATTCAGTCTGCCTTGGATAAAATAAATTGTTTTCCTTTGAGAGCTGTTAACCTCTAGAAGATGCTTCTCCTGTCTCAACAAGAACAGGACAGCACTTGATAATCTTGTGCAGCATTTTTTCATATTGCGTGTTTTCAAATTTGTATGCTTTTTCATTAAAACTTGACTGTATTTCCTTCATTTTTAACTCCTTTCTGTAGTAAATGATATCATATCCATTTCTTTTTCTCTTCTGTGTTTGAATATTTGCAGCAGGATAATTTTTGCCTTACGGTGATTAAGAGATTGAGAGCTATGTATGCCGTGTAGACATGGCAATTAGGGACATTGGTTTAGTGATGGAGTTGGCAGTGTTGGATTTATGGCTGGGCTCAGTGATCTTAAGGATCTTTTCTAACCTAAATGGTTCTATGATTCTGTGCAGATTAGTATTTTAACTCTTCAAATAAGTCTGATTAAACAAAGGCAGTACTCATTTTTGCACATTTATCTCAAGAGAATTGCTGTTTGCAGGCAGTGCCTTTATAGTGACTCTGCTGCATCAGAATCTCATGGTACTTTAAAAATGGCTGTGAAAGCGCAAAGAGCTAAATAATCTACAAAGCTGAAAAAATAGGTGGTAATCAACAGCACTTGCTGTTAATATTTTGTCTAACTTTCTGTTGTCTATACTACTATTTATATATGTTGATTATTGTATTTGTACTCATTTTATATATTCAAATATATTATTACATAATTTTAAAAATTCAAAATAAAAGTTGAGGAGAACAGTTAGTTTGATATCTTACTTGGTGCCTGGTTTTCTTCCTGAGCATGGTGGAGTGGTTTAAGAAGTGATTTACTGGAACTATCTTTAAATGTTGTTATGCTCAAATCCCTGGAGCAGTTTGGTGTACGTGTTATATATGTGTGCATTTGCATTTAGGCATTGTGAGCATAGTTACTGATACAAATTGTGTCCTATGAAACTTCTGTGGAAGCATACAAAGTATCCTTCTGAATAAGGAGGTGATATCATGTACTTGGCAAACCTCATGAGAACTTGTTATGCCTGTTCCAGTTTTCTCAGATCAACAAACCTGTAACAGACCTGTTTAATGCTGGAATTAGGAATTACCCATGGAACTAGGGTGATTCCATAGCAAAGGGAATACTGTACAAGGTATTTGAAATTACTGAGAGCTTTGGGTTAGCAAAGGGGTTATTCCTATAGGCTCCTGAGAAAGAGGAGGGTGAGGGAGGAGACCCCTGGGTAGAAAAGTTGGTTGTTTCCTTTTATGAATGTGGGGGAATTAGTGATCTTGAGAAAAGTTTCTTGACACTAGTTTTATTCACTGTGGTGCTTCACCCCCTTCTCATGCAACATTACTATGCATCTGTCTCCTCTCTCAAACTCAGCTACTAAAAATTCCTTCCTGAGCTCACTATTGTCTTACTTGGTTTTATGGGAAATTTTGGCTCTTTGGGTAGTGTTATGTGCCCTTATTATGTTCCTCTCTAAATAGTTCAGATAGCACCAGAATAAAACCTGCATTGTAAAAATTGACCTGTTGACAGTGTTATTTGAGAATTTACATAAATATATGTGTGCCATGAATAGTTATTTAATTTGCTGTGCAGTTTGGCATTTCAGATAATAACATGGCATTTGGCTTTGAACTTCTGAGGACATTTGGCATGGAGATGCATAACATTAGATTTTTGCTGCAGGCCGGAGATATTCAAACTTGTAGAGCAGCATTTTACTGTTGTCTTGTATTTTATGGATTGGAAAATGTATGGGTTAACAAGCACTATTTATTTTTAGTTATTCTGCAACAGTATAAGGGCAGGTTGGATGTTGCCTTGTACTATTGGAAAAAGGCTGATCTTTTCTTGGAGCTTGAAGAACGATGTACTTTCCTTATTTCTGTCTGACTTTTGGCAGGTGATTTCCAATATAGCATATTAGCTTCCTCATTTCCAGAAGTTTAGAAAACTTTTGCTTCATAGGAATATGAGGTAAAACTAATTTGAACAAGTAAGGTATTCAGTTTATACTTTTTCTGTCAGTTATAGACGTAAGTTACTAGAAACAGTAAGGTGGTAAAAAACAGAATAACTGTGTTAAATTTTGTCTGTAAGCATATAATGGAATTAACAGTCTGGGTTTTAGTTCATTCTGCAAAAGTATTGAAGAGGGGTGAGAGGGTGTACAAACTAAAAAAAAAAACGGGGGGGGGGGGGGGAAGAACTCGGGCCCCNNGGGGCAAGACATCATGCTCCCATAGTGGGTTTGCAAAATAGTTGGGCTGTTAATTACTTATACTAGTAGAAAGAATCTCTTGCATGCAGTTGCTTTTTTAATTGTTTCTTTGCAGAAGGATTCTATTGTTAACATTTTTTTCTGTGCCTAAATATGTCTCAATAGGTTTCTAAGTTGCTTCTCCTAGGAAAAATGAACAGTTTAAGGTGCTTTATGAAAATTACAATCTCTTGGTCACTCAAAGTAGAACATCTTGCCGGTCGCTGGCTCAGTTTTGGGGCCAGCCCTGTTGAACACCTTTATTGATGATAAGGACATGGGGACTGAGTGCACCCTCTGTAAATTTGCAGATAACAATAAGTTGGGCAGGAGTGTTGGTCAGCTCGAGGGTAGGAAGGTTCTGCAGAGGAATCTGGACAGGTGTAATGAGTGGGCAAAGGACAACTGCATGAGGTTCAAGAAGGCCCAGTGTAGGGTCCTGTCACAAGAACCCCATGCAATGCTACAGGCTGGGGGAGGAATGGATTTAGAGCTGTTCAGCTGAAAGGGACTTGAGAGTGTTGGTCAACAGCCAGCTCAGTATGAGGCAACAGTGTGCCAGTGCCCAGTGGCGTCTTGGCCTGTATCGGGAATCTGTTCACTTCAGAAAGGACACTGAGGTGCCCAAGTGTGTCCAGAGTAGAGCAACAAGGCTCGTGAAGGGCCTAGAAAACATGTCTTATGAAGGACAGCTGAGGGAGCTGGGTTTGTTTAGTCTTAAAAAGAGGAGGCTCAGGGTGGGGGAGCCTCACAGCTCTCTACAAGTTCCTGAAAGGAGGTCATAGTGAGGTGGCAGTCAGGCTCTTTTGTGGTGAGAGGACAAGAGAGGACAAGAGGAAATGGCCCTGAGATGAAGCAGGGATAATTCAGGTTAGATATTTGAAAAAATATTTTCACTGTTAGGGTGGTCAGACATTGGAATAGAGAAGGTGGTGGAGTCCACATCCCTGGAATTGTTCAACAGGCGTCTGGATCTGCTGCTGGGTGATGTGGTTTAGGGGTTACAGTGGTAGTGCTGGGTGTACTGGATGATCTTGAAGGTTTCTTCCAACCATGATAATTCTGTAAGTAACTTTGCCAGGACGGTTTGTCCTAGTGTTTCTTTCTGTATCTTAAGGAATTGTGTTTAATAGACAGGGGTTTACTGTTTTTTGTATTTACAGAACTGTGCTGAAGAATAATGACTTGAGATCAAGACAGGAATTAACTACTCACCTCACCAATCAGTGGCCTTCCCCAGGAGCTCTGGATGTCAATGCTGTTGCCTTGGACACTCTACTTTATAGAAAGCACAATCAACAATGGGATGAGTAAGTTCAGTGTTTATTTTCATTCCCCTTTAGGGAACAGGGAAACTGAAAATTATGTGTTTCCCTCAGCATAGTCTGAAACATATCCTATCAGAGTTACCTGTTCCACTGTACAAGGATCAGCTGGTAAATAAAATCAATTTCTTGCTTTCCTTAAAAATTTCTTTGGATTAATTAAAAAAAAAAGAAAAAGAAACTTGCTTTAGATAAAAACTGATTTAGGAAACAAACAAATGGAAAGTGTTTTAAGAGAAAAAAGATTAACAGTGTATTTTTTTTTTTTTTAGAGAACTTTATAAGGAGAGTTGATGATATCTTTAAATGTGTTGCTAGTACATATCACTTGCTTTGCAGGAAAAGTTTTCAAAGTCTGGACCAGCTTTCAGCAGAAGTTAGTCTTTCTCAATCTTCTCTGGATCCAGGTCACTCACAGGATGGGAAGCAGAACATGTTAAATGAAGGTACAGAGCTAGTCTAGTGGCTTCCTTACATTTTGTTTGTCATGGCTCTGAACTTCTGTCTCTGTAAGATGAATTTTCAGTGTGAAGAAAATATGCATTGAAAAGCATGTTTTTCATTGTTACACAAAGAGTTTCAGAGTTCCTGGGGAAACCCCTAAGGATTCTGCTTCAAATAAGTTTGTATTTATGAAGATACTCATCCAACCCCCTCAATAATTGTGATGACTTTGTTCTGTGTTTAAAGCTAAGCTTCAAATATGTTGCATATCTTCTTTTTCCATCACGGAACCAGTGAGCTCTGCTACAAGAAGGATATTCTGACATCTTTCTGCTGTAATAAACTCTTTAATTTTGGTTCTTAAAAGAAAGATTAAAGGCACTGGATTTGCAACTACCACTGTCATTCTTACATCTTCCATTGGGTAACAGCAGCCTGACAGTGTTTCAATTAAAATAAGAGAGAGGAATATGATATGAACTATGTATATAAATGTAATATATATGCACATCTCCTTTCAAAACCTGTATGTTTATCAAAGCTTAGCTGCTCCATCTTGTGGGCAATTGTAAAAGCAGAAAAATGCTGGAAGACTTCTGAAACACTCTTACTTTGGGTATAGAACATAAATTATTATAAAAAGCTCTTTTTTGTATCTCATCAAATGTAAGCTTTAAGAAGACTTGACAATACAGAGCCTTACTATTACATAAGTTAAAATTTCTTGATTTTAAAATACAAAGGATGAAAAATGTAGAATTTTCTTAAAAACTGTACACAGTCTTAAAATGTAATTGAATTCAAGTTAGCTTAGAGAAAGCGAAACAGAATAAGCAAGATTATTATAAAAAGTTCTTGTGCAGATCTGCTTTCAACTGTTTTTTTGCAATGTTAATTTTTGAAGTTATGCTTGTCTTCTGCAAATTAAAGTGTGGCAAGACCAATGTTAAGAATAGTTTATGCTTTGATTTCAACACTGTCTTCTAAATCAATGAGGTCCATCAGAACTTAAGCTTTAATGTAGTCTTGTAAGTCACAGTGGTCCTGCTGGGATATCTCTGGTCTAACTCTCAATATAGCAGTTTTAATTAAACAGTTAGAAGTAGTAAATTTTCGCATTACTCATAAGCCCCCTCATGTAGTCATATTTTTAGCTTCACAGTAGTTGAAATGGAAAGCAATGCTCAAAGTGTTACACTGCTCTGTGTATTTTATGTACTCATGTTGAATGTAGTCTTTAAAAGGTAGGTTTTATGGTAATAAAGATTTTTCTAAAAGCGAAGACTTGAAAAGAGCTAATCTAGTTCATTCTTTAGGGAAAACTATTCAGTCACTTGAAAAAAGCTCAGAGACCTAAAATATATTTGAAACTGTTAATAAGAACCATAAGTGATGCAAGAGAACTACATGCCACTTTATTTTTTTCCATAATGAATTATTGAGCAGGGCATGGTTTGGGTCGTTTTGGTTTTTTCTTATATCCTTCTCACAAGAACAAACCTTTTTTGTCAGGAACATGTCAGGGCACTTTTTAAGAAGGGCCCCTTTACAGGTGTGATTTTAAAAAGTTCTAGTAGACTGGCCTTTCTGGGGTAGTTTTAATCTCTAATTTAGGGTGATTTTCCTATTCTGTAGATGAGCCAGGAGGATGAAATAGGTAGATCAAATTCTTTGTAATGTAATTTATTAGCGGAGTTGGCACAAAATAAGTTAAACAGATATTCTGAGAAGGGAAGATATAAAATAAACAGAGAAGTTGTCCAATACAGTTTCATATGGGTATGTTTTGTTTTAATTGTCAGGTGTATTTAGATGACAGGCCAGATGTTTGCACTGCTACTCCTGCATTGTGTGACTTTTTCCAATGGGTGGAACCTAATGCATTTCAAATTACCAAGGTTTAGAAAACAAAATATGCTTATTTTGATGGAAATAGATTCTGATTTCAGTTAATTCTATTCCTTTCTATGGGATTTAAAATTAAATCTTTAGAACTGACATCGTATTAGTACTATCACTTCCATTTATATACAATGGACAATTTATATACAATGAACTGGGGCTGGAATTAGTAACTTCAGTTCACTGTGTAGTCAGTGGAGCCTCTGGATCTGCCTCTGCAGGAGACTTGGCTACAGCCCAGCTTGTAACGCACAGGTAGGGATCCCGTTACCGCCTAGACAGGGAAGGTGTGGTATGAATTACATATATTTCCAACTACACTTATGAAGAATGCCTGTGCTGAAGCAGTAATATGTAACTCATAATAGTGTAGTTGGATCTGCCTTTTTTGTTCTCTATTTTTTTTTCTGATTATCTTGTCCTGTAAAAATTGTTGCCTTAATTCTTGTTTTTCTTAACAGGGAAGGAAGACACTCCATCATTGCTTGGTCTTTGTGGCTCTCTTACATCAGTAGCAAGCTACAAGTCTCTCACAAGTCTGAAATCAAGTGAATATCTTGCAAGTCCCACAACAGAGATGACAAGTCCAGGCTTAACACCATCTTGAGATACACACAAGGAGCAAGAGCTTTGTGTTGTATGCATTTGGTTTATGTTCCATAAAATGACTTGCAATGAAGACTGCTAGTTCCAAGTTAAAAAATAAGCTGCTTTACTTTTTCTTTTCCTGGCTACCTGTGTAATTCACGAATTCTGTCCATTTTTATTCACCCTTTTTTCCCCCAAAGTACTTTACAGATTTTCTGGTTTAGTTTGGATTTATTTAAAACTCCTAGTCAAGTATAGAATGTATAATCCAATGCTTATGAATGATTTTTAAAATGAAGCAGTTGGAAATCAGTCCTCTACTTAATTGCCATCAGCTTCATTTCTCCTTGCACTGGTCTGGCCCTGCTCTAGTCGCTGTAGTTCTCTGCAGTGCTTTAAATATCTATCGACTCTTGCAGAACAGACAGGGGATCCTTAGTGCCAGTCTTTAAAGCAAATAAATACTCCACCTAAAATTCCAGCTTTTCATCTGTGTGTTATGTAAGACCTCATATAGCATATTTAACCTATCAACAGCTTTTCTCAAGTTGACTCAGTGTTAGGTTTGCATTCCTGTTAGTATCATGGCACTGAGGAAATGTCCAAATCTCACTGAAGAATCACACTGAAACACTCTTGCAAACTCTTGAAGTTGCATGTGAGTAACAAATGTAACTTGATCATATAAATCAAGCATTCATAGCAATTTGTAAATGGTGTGGAAACTCACTAAATGCTTTTGAGTGACCTGAATTACAGATAATCTAACATTATATGAGAAATTTCTTGCTGGAAAGTTGAGGGCTAAGGATGGTGGGGTTAGCGCCTTGCAAAGTTTTTTGTGTTTATTGGCAAGATCCCAAGGAGAGAGAAGAAGGAGAAAAAAGACAATGTAATGACTGTATTTCCATGTTAAAGACTTTTCTCATCCCTGTAGTAGTGCAATAGGTATTTTTCTTGGTTAAATAATATGGCAGATCTTCTAAAATCAGTTTTCTCAAATTATTTGCCACTGATTTAAATTACTGATAGGAAAAAAAAAGGGAGACATTTTTTAAATGTAACCAACTATCCAGATTACACTACAATTTCAAAGTTTGCAACTTAATTTTTGAATTGCAAACTATATTCTTAATTCTTTGTAAGATACGATCTTATCTATCAATTTTGCTAATCAAGGTAATGCTTATCACTATGATTAGTAACTTTTTAAACAAAAGTTAAATGCATGTAAGTATGTTGTATTTATAAGTGCTAGGGAAAATGCTTTTTTGTGCCAAAGAAGTTTCATAAATTGTTTACATGAGTAGCTGCAATACAAGACAGATTTTTAATTATTGCTTACTCTTAGGTGTTTACAGTATGTCACTACACTGTACAGTTTTAGTTGATTTGCCTCTTGTGATGGTACCTTGGCACTACTACTACTGGTCTTGAAAGAAAGAGGATTCATTCTTTATTGAAACTTAAGGAAATGTTTAGCCTTTGTAAGTATGAGGCTACACACTTCTGGAACTCAAGGCACTGTTGGATTTTGCTGCAGGAGGTACAAAATACATCTCCTCAACTCTCTAGTCCATGCTGCTAGAGGTCACTGCATCTATGGCAGGGTACGCAGCTACTGATGCTGTTTTAATCAAAGTTTTAAAGTATTTTAGCAAAATCCACCAGATCTTTTCTTTCAGGCCCTCATGTGCCCACCCACTTAATTTCTCTGTAATAAACTCTGACCATTAAATCTTTTAATACACTGTCAGAATGCTCATTACTTCACATAACTTTTTTTGTTACTACATTAAGCACCTGTTCTCTCGTGACAGTTGAGTAGCATTATTAAATATAAATTTGTAAATGAGAGATGCATTTTTACTACAAATAAAATGGGGGAATCCAGACTCCACAAGTTAACATTCTTCACCAAAGTACAGTGATTTAATCGGTCTTGTTCACCGTTAAACACTTCTCACATTACATCAGCATTTTGGAGGGGGCTACAATCATGATCTTCAGTCATGTTTACTGATGGCTCTTTTTTTGGAGCTACTGGTGTGAAGTTTGTGCATCGTTCTAATTAAGTCTTCTATGTATTCGGACACCACTGAGTTTGCATGGGAGATCAGTTATGTGCGTCTTTCTCAGTTCTAAACATTAATCATTAAAAAAAATCAAATGCCAAAACTGTTACATTTTGTTGCCTTGACGGTCCATAAATGTTGCATGTAAATTAAACATTTTGTATCATCACTAGTTACAAGCTTTTGTCTTTCCTTTAATCACACAGGATAAAATAAGACCGTACAGTAAATTACAGTATTACTGAGCTTACATCAAATTCTCTTCTTGCAAAATGAGTCTAGTTGTGTTGCAGTACATCACTCAGTGTCATCCAAAATCTTGTTACAAAATAAAGCCTAAAAGAAAATTATAAAGTTATGTTCAAAAGTCACAGTGGAAAAAGAATGTTAAGTAGCTTTTCTTGCGTGCACCATATGCTGTAACATGGTACCTAATGTCTTTACACCTAGAGCATTTTTTGGTATATGATGCATTTGCACCAAGACCAAACCACGCTGGGATACCTTCTTCATAGCAGAATAGGACTGAAGGGCATTTCTTGGATAAAGCACACATGAATCTCAGTGTCTTAATGACCTGACTGAGTTGTTTGTATCAGTACACCCTTTGCAAAAAATTCAACCACTTCATTGAAAATACCTGGAAAAAAGGAGGTAGTGGGGGTAATAAAAAATTAATTAAAAAAAAAAATCATACAGAGGGAGCTGATTCAGTAATCCAAGTATCTACAGGCACATGAGATGGTGCAGCTGTTCACACCATGAATGTGCAGCCCACTGTGGCAGATGGGGGCTGTGGCTATTGAGCAAACTAAACACCCTCTTCCCTTAAGAGACATGGCTGAGTCGGAGGCAAAGCACCTGTCTATGCCAGCAAACATGGCCTTTCATGACAGGTGCTCCCAGAGAACCTCTGTATGGCCTGGACCTGCCCTTGGGCATTGTGACAGTGACAATTTGCATCTCCCAAAAACACATGAGGGAGAGTTTCTCCAGAGCACCTTGTCTTCAATGCCTGGATGTGCTTTAATTTCTTAAGAGTATTACCTTGAACAAAAAGCCAGTGCAGGCCCTATCACTGTATTCATCATGCTTTCCTGGTTTCTAACAAATATTTTTTACAGTTTGATATAAACAATTTTTCATTAAAAAAAAATTTTAATTTAACCTGAAAAGCTGTTTTATAATATGCATTTACACGAAATATAGAGCTGGATATAACAGCCACAGAATGAAACATTTATCAAGCATAAATATCAAGAATAAATAAGCATTTATTGAATTCATTCTCTATCAACCTCTTTATTGAAAAATAAATACATCACACAATTGGCAGCTGAAAGTATTTTTAAATGTAATTTTAAATACCCAACAAAAGTGTTTCCTCAGACTGAAGATTTAACACAACAGCAGTCATTACTCTTTATTGTTCTGTCCAGGTTCAATTTTTTTCTCTCTCTAGCTGCAATAGAAGTCATAAAATCTTCAATGGTAGTTAAAGGGTGATGTGTATTTTCTTTGTCTTAATTAAAAAAAAGTTAATTTATGCTTCATGAAACACTTAAAAATGAAGTTGTATTTAGTTACCAAATATAGACACTCAGTGGGAATTCTAGGAAACATCTTCACAGGTTGAAATTTGGCACAACCATATACTTTGACTTCATACAATCTGATGAAGAATCATTAAGGATGTTGAATCTTTTCTTTCATTTAAACAAGAAGAGAAAGATTTTCCGTATTCATATGTGCTGATCATTATGGGACAAGCAGGAGCATCTTTAAACAGACGTGGAATAATATCTGCCTGGAAGAGAAAGAAAGGTATTCACTGTCATTTGTTTTCAGACCAGACTGCTGTAATACAATAAATTGGTCACAATATATTACCATAGTATGTCAGTGTAGAACTGAATTTATTGTCTGCAGGTATTACCAGTGTAATAACCTTCTGTGCTCACCTGTGCCATCCTTTAGAGCCTGCCTGCCTCAATCTGTTGTGTCTCTGCCCCTTCTGACTCTCCATGGAGTTGGAACTGGACCTGCAGGGCTCCTGTGCTCCAGCACAAGAGAGGTGGCCCAAGGGCAGGCTCAATGCCCACCCTGTTGTGCCAGTACAAACTTGCTGCTCATGTGGGACAGGCAGAGGCTTATGGCCTGTGGGGTGGGACAACAGGGGGTTCATGAAGCTCTGAATCCTGAAATTAATAAAGTCAGGGAGCACAGGGCTCAAGTACCATGCTGGGCTCAACCCTCTGGTATGGATTTGTGGCTCAGCCCTTCAAGCCGACTATTAAGTAAAAAACCTGTTTTCCCTGCCACTATCTCTTAAAATCTACAGCGCTCTATTAAAATGGAAGAATTCTGTTCACGTGTATAATAATAGAATTTCAGTGTTAAATGTCTCTCATTAAAATCAACTGTGATCTAGTCAGTAGAGTTGAGAAAGTGATTCAGTTTACCTAGGGGTAGGAAAATAAGGCTGAATCCCCCAGCCACCTACTTCCACTTGAAAGACATCCTGCAGGGAGCTGGTGCAGATGACATATGGATGGAAAACTTGAGTTGCTCTGGAGCAGCAGCAAGAAGCCAGACAGGCTATCCCCAGCCACCTTAGCTATGTGTGAGCAACTGAACTAGTGGCTGATCAAGAGAACATCTCTCAACTCTACTTATCATGTATCAAGACCTAAGTGTAAGACCCTGGCTGCTTGGAGTTTCTCTGTGACGGGTTACCTGTCCTTGCTTACACCCTCTATAGGCTTCCTGTTTGAGTTTGTCCAGGGGCTCCTTCCTACAGGCCTCCTGGAGTTTTTGTCTGACTTGCTCTTTGGATGCATTGTTCCTGAGCCTGGAGTAGGTGATTCTTGAATATTAACCAGATTTCTTGGGCTTCTCTTCCCTCTAGGGCTTCACCCCATAGTATGCTACCAAGCAGATCCCTGGAGAGGCCAAAGTCTGCTCTTCTGAAGTCCTTGGTAGTGAACTTGCTGTACACCCTCCTTCCTGCCTTAAGGATCTTTAAATCCACCATTTCGTGGTTATTGCAGCGAAGCCTTGAGATTCACATTCCCCACCAGCCCCTCTTTGTTAGTGAGAACAAAGTCCAGCACAGCACCTCTCGTCATTGGTTCCTCTATCACTTGGAGGATGTTTTCACCAACACATTCCAGGAATCTCCTGGGTTGCTTGCTAATGCCCAGATGGGTTGTCCCACCAGCAAATATCAGGGTGGATGGAGACCCCCATGAGGACCAAGGCTTTTGAATGCGAGGCTGCTCTACTCTGTCATCCACTCGGTCTTCCTGGTTGGGCAGTCTGTAGCAGAGACCTGCTGTAATGTCACCTATCCCTGCCCTCCCTTTAATCCTCCCACAAATTCTTGGTCAGCTCCTCATCTACCCCAAGCAGAGCTCCATGCACTCCAGCTGGTCATTGATACAGGGAGTGACATCCCCTCATCTCCCCTGCCTGTCCTTCCTAAAGAGTCTATCTCCTTCTATTGCAACACTCCAGTCATCACCTGTGATCCCTCTCCAACCTCTAGGCACCTCTTGTGGGCACTGGCATCACACTGGTGAGAGTGGGATGGATTGATGTTCCTCTCTCCTGGCAACTTTATTTTAAAGCCCTCTTCATGAGATGGGCAAGCCTATGACCAAAGATGCTCTTCTCCTTCTCTGACAGATGGATCCCATCAATCTCCAGGAAACTGGGTTTTATAAACATCTTAAATAATGTTTCTTGTTTGCCAGAAAATCCAAAGGAAAAAAATTCTTGGGGAATGGTAGTTGCATGACCTTGAATGTCCCAAATATTATACAGGATTCAACATAATTACTTCCATCTAGCAAACAAATACTAATATAATTGTCATAGCTTCCAGTCCTCTGTAAAAAACTGCATCAAAATCCAACTTCAACTGAATGCATAATACGACAGAATCAGAATCATTTAGGATAGATGGAATCTATCCTGGGCCTGGTATTCCACAATGCAGTAACAGAATTTATTCTCTAAATTCTTCAAAATACCTATTCCATTTTCAGACTCTGTTCTCAATAATGCATCTTCTCGAAGACTAAGAAGGGAGACAGAAAAATACTGCTGAAGCTTAAACTTTGTTTTTGAGACAGAAAGAACCAAAAAAATTGAGTATAAAAACTAGTATGAGATGAAGAACAAAAATTAGGATGGCTATTCCTACATATGGATGCTACAACAGTAATGTCTGCTTTGAGATTTTTAGCACTGGACTAAAAAGTTTATTTAAGAAACTTTCTCACTTTAGAAAAACCTCTATCCTGTAGGTTCCAAACCTACAATCCATTAATTTTTTTTGCAACAATTCTTTATGAAAAACTCAAGTTTAGGAAATCAACAAATTATTTAAATTTGAAAAAAAGCATTTTTTTAATTGAATCTTTTAGTACCATTTTTCATTACTAGTACAGACATATTTGTCAAGCCCAATCCCTTCCTTTTTAAAATAAATTGTATCAATCTTGGACAGCTATATTTTAGTAACTTGTGAAGGGATTACCAAAGTTCCCTCTGGATATATGCATGCCCATTGCTTTATATATGCAAACTATTCCGTAACTGACAGTGTTCACAGAGATGGAAATATTACACAATGTTAACATCTATAATCACTTGGTAATAATTAAAAAACTCTGTAGTCTGAATTTTTTTTAGAGATATGAAAAGATTTACCAGAATATAATACAGTAACCCCATTTCTAGCTACAATTTTCTTCACAACTGCCCGGGTCAATGTACTGTCCCTCTGTGGAACTCAAAATAGTACAAGACAACAGTGAATTAAGCAATTCATACATAAGCCAATCCATGCAGCCACAGAGGAATATTTTTTAGAAATCAGAGATAGCCACAGACATAATTAGGTTTAATTCCTTTTATGTTAATTTCATCCATCTTACTTATACATCATCTTAAGTTCATGTAGTATGCAAATACAAAAATTAAAAAAGCATGACATGGAAAAACTTGTAGTAACACCTGGAGTAAGATACATGAACAGACACGGTATTCCTTACTATAATACTGTTACAGTTAAACAAACTCAACTGGCTTTCAAATGAGCCAATCCCTCTCCATGTCACTTCATACATGCAGCTCAAAGATCATCACAATTCAGACTTTTAAATAAGAATTTGCCTGTATGGTAAACTGAATCTAAAAGTAAGTTTTGAGAACTGTTGTCATAAGAAATAAACTTAACAGTTAGTCTAACAATTAAGCTAGGACATCACACATTATATCTAAGTCGACAAATATCAAATCTCCCCTAAATTTATGTTAGTTTAAGAAAGTATAGGTCTAAGAGATGTGGGTTGAAGTCCCTTATACAGCTAAATCACATATCATGAGCAACTTAACTACAGCGGCATCCAGAAGCAACCTGCATTCCAGACATACACAATTATTTTAAACAAAGGAAATTTACTGTGCTGTTTCACATGCTGTTTCCATTGACCCAAAATACAAAAATGGCTAATAAATTTTTTTCCTAGATGAAAGTTAAAGCAGTTTCATGGAATAAATTCATCAGGAACATCCCACATCATTTAGAAACTGCAGAATATTTTTGCAGCCAGAGATAATACGTAAATGCATAGTCCCACTCTAACAGTAACTGGATTTGGAAAGAATTAAACTGGTATAAATTAAAGCTAACCATAATGAAATTTTAAATAGATATTAATCTGGTTAATATCAACTTAATTCATACATGGCAGGCACACGTGTCTCTAAGTGATTTTAGCAATGAATTCGTGTATTTATTAGCACAATAAAAAAATTGAATCACAGTAACTATTTGTAAGTAAAGCTTTTTGATATTTGTCTGTTCTGCAATGAAACATTGATGTGTTTTTTTCAAGAATTACATTAGAAAAAATAGTTTACCTGAGAGAATGAAACCTTATTCCAAAAAGCGAGCACTTAGTTTCTAAGTAGAAAGTGTTTGGATACTCAGTTTCTTTACTGGTCTGTAATCTTGAAGTCATGATCTGACATTTACTTAAGTTAATGAAAGTCCCTCAGTGATCCAGGTCCCAAGCAATGGAAGAAAAAAGGTTTTATATACAGCTTGAATTTGTATAAATCACAATAGTGCTCTACTAAAAGAACAGAATTTTCCTCTTTCCTCCTTTAAAGATGTCAGGACATTCACCCCTACGCCCTGAAAAATAATTCTTTTGAAATGTTAGCCTAAATATTAGCCTAATATTTATCAAAAGGATATTGTTATGATGGAGCAAGTGGTAGTGAATATGCAAACATTTTACCATGTAATTTTGAAGTCTTTTTCAATAGATTACTGTTCACCTGCATGCTTTGCAAGAAGTCATTTTTTTGCCTATTTAAATATAAGTAGAATAATAGACTGGTTTGGGTTGGAAGGGACCTTTAAAGGTCATCTAGTCAAACTTCAATAACCAGGGATATCTTAAATTTGCAATTGGTCTGCCTAAATGCGATAGCTTCAGATTTCTTTGTTTCAATTTTATACCACCTTATTAAGCCAAATCATACTGAACTCACACCTTTTCCCTTCTCTATGCCATTAATGAAATATTGTATCATCCTAGGAGATAAAAAATTTGGAGAAGAAAAAGAGGCCTGTGATAGAATTTATAGATAATCTTCAGAAGAGACAAATATTTTAATTTCCTACTAAAAGTCTAGATATCCAAACATTAAGTTTTCTGAAACCCTAATTTTTTGAAACTTTATAGTGTTTTTTTTATTCTTACCAGCAACTTACTTTTTAAGGTCTCTCTCTCCCAAAGTTGGGTCTGCCTATGTGTTTTCACTACATCAGGTGGCTGAGTTATGGCAGCTGCAATCTATCAGGAAAAGGAAACAATTTTAATGTTGTGAACAAATAATTAAAATTTAATTAAAATTTTTAAATTAAAGTGCACACAATTGAAAACTAGCTTTGATATTCCAAGCACATGACAGTATTAAGTCTCATATGTCAGAATATGGTAATTTTATTGAATTTATCTAATTAGCTTGAATGCCAGGCCATGTGTGCTTAATGTATACATACTCCAAAACATACAACATTTCTGAGAATCACCTAAAATCAGACTCTTTTAAACAGTTTATTAGTGACAATAATAAAGAGTAGTAATAGAAATTGAATTACATACTTACAGAGCCAGATGCTGCTCCTGAAGTAAAAGCAATAAAAAATGTAGGTTCATATGCACCAACTTCCTTGCATATCATCTTCCTGAAACGTTCATAATTATACCAGTACAGTGCTATGATTACAAAAAAAAAAACAAACCAAACTTGCATTACAACAGATTTCTATGTCAGATACAGAAATTCTTTAATGAAGCACAGATACAAGAATTCTACTGTGGCAACAGCAGCAAGAAGAAACAAGCTGAAAGCCCAAGTGTCCTTTGTGATAACCCATGGACAGACTGCCTTGTTCCCCTCATCTTCATATCCCAAATTTCTTCATAGGATACAAATTAGACTAATAATTTTGTCATTCCCTTAAGTAACCCCTACTTTAATACAATCTAAGCCAAGCACTATAAAACTCATATTCAATTTAACATAAATGGAAGTGTAGGCTTCTCACTGTTTGTGATACTTTCAGGTACATTTCATAAGTTTCCTAGATCTCACTAATGCTATACAAATGTGTTTCATACAAAATGAAAGATTGGTCAGGACTGCTTCATATTCCTGAGGGACAGAGTGTAAAATTTAATTCTGAGAGAACCAAAAAATACAATTTTTCTCTCTGGAATCTGTGAAGAATATCAAAGGCATGTCTGGCAGAAACCTTTTAGGAATAGCATCTGTTTCTAAGACTGTATGCTGAACTAAACTGCATTCTTTCTGCTTTATAACTGAAATTCCAAACTCTATGATACCAGGCTGAATTACAGAGTAATTCCTTAAGCTGGTCAAATAAATATTGCAAATGATGACTGCATACCATGAAAGGTAAGGGTGCCTCATTCAGTACTGAGTTCTGAAGGTTGTGCCAGCAGAAAAACATCAAAGTGTTTTCTTGCCTTGAAAACTGCCAGAACATGTGCCTTGCCTCCAACATTTTGCCTTCTGAGATACTGACTACTTTTATTTTTGCATTCTCAGGGATTGAGGAAAACCTACTATTGAAACGTACAAAACTAATTTAAAATAAATTATCTAAAACCAAAATTTTGCTTAAGCATCTACAGGACTCACTCCCCTGTACACTGTCTGCCACGCTGCTTAAAGAATGACTCAAATATAATTGTTAACCCAGTTCTTTTCTTTATAAACATTCACAGCTTAAGTTTAATTCAGTCTAGCTGGCATCCCAAGACATGCTTGAAGCATGTGATGAACGCCTGGGCTAGGAAAACAGTAGGATTGTCATTACCCCACACTGCTCGAGTCATGCTGTGCTGCTTGACTGCTCCCAGAGAGGAGAAGCTTTTTCAGTACAAATTGTTACGCTGATTTTAAATCTTGAGATAGCTAACTTGAGATACCTACAGCAAAGCTGGAAACTGTGCTGTAAGAATACCAGAGACCGTGATGCTGTTGAGGCATTAAGTGACAGTAAACACCCTCAACTTTATATATAATCAGGGGTCTGAGGCATTAATTTTTTTTAAAATACATTTTCCTTTACTCATGTCTGCTCACTTTTGCCATCTTTAACAATAGTTCTCAACCTATAAGGCAGTAGCTGCATGTTAACTTGTGCCTCCACCTTCCCAGCATCCCATGATGCCTATGAAGTAGAGACAAGTTCCTGCTGGCAGCTAAATGAATACCAGAGCAGTGTGGAGACTGACTTAAAATGAACAAGCACATTTTGGATCAGTGGAGGAACAGCAGGCACAGGCACAAGAATCTTAAATGGGCTGAGAAGAACACACACACATCACCTTAAGTCCTCTGTTCCTTGTGGACTCCCTCACAGTGCTCTGATCTTCCCACCATTTAAAGCAGCAGAGGGAAGAAAAGTCCAGCCAGACTGCTACAGACAAAAATCAGTATGAGAAAAAGAGTTTCTACTCAAAGTCAGACAACAGGAACTAGATGAAGAATTTGAGAGTTCCCTTACAAGTCTTAGCAGAACAGCCTAAGAGCAAGTTGCATTTGGCAGAGAAGAAAATTGAAAAACATCAAATATTGAACAGGAAGCACTTTGGACAAAAGGTTTGGATGAATTCTGACAGTTATCTTTAGACTTAGTGAAACCATGTTGTCATATGTTCAGAACCCTTCCCTACCACAGAAGGCTAAATTAAGTCCTATCAAGGAACAGGATCCTTAAGCAGGAAATACACTCCAACCATGATTTTCAAACACCTCCCAGTAACTGTGTGAAAGAAAACAGAGTATTATACATTCTGAAATCAGCTGAAATAATTAACTCACCTAATGGACCATTGCAATTTTTAACCAAACATCATAACTGCCTCCCACTTAAGTCTCGTTTTGGTTCACAGCAAATTTAAAACTTACTCTAGGTAGACATCCGAATGTGCTCAAATCCCACAAGAGTCCAAACCAAGTTTGCTTGGAAACACAAATTAAATTGTCGTACTGCCTCAATTCTCAAGGTAGTCAAAGATAGCAGATCAAATACTTCAAGGGTTCTCTGACTTCAAAAATAGGTTTCAAGAATTTTTCTGATGCAACATAAGGTGTCCAAAGGTGTTATTTCTGGTACTACTCAATTAACAGAAAGTGCTTCAAGAACAACTGGTGTTTGGTGAAAAACAGGCCTCAAAGAGACAGGGGGTTTCACCACTGGCATTAACATGCCCCTTAGTAAACTCCTCTGTAATGTCTGTCCCCCTTATCTTAAGGAATAGCCCTACAACTAGTTATGCTCTGAATCAGGCCTAGCTTTGGAGCTTTGCTCATGAGTGGTACTCTGTCTTCATGGTTTTTGGAGCAGATATACAAACTAATTAATCTTGAATTAAAAAAAAATCCTGAAGACACTACTGAGTCATGTTTTCAAAATTAAGTAACAGGGCACTTAGATTCAGCATGTTTATTAGAAAATAGCTACTATACCTATCACAAAGAAAATTTCCTACTGAAAGTCTTCAAAAACAGTCATTGTGTAAGGTAAAGATGAGAAGTAACAGAATAAGGATAGGGAAAGGGAATGTAACAATGACTTCTACCAGGTATCCACGAGCAAAATGGAGGGGAAAAATGTCCTCAGCAAATTCAAAAATAAAAGCACTCAAAAAAGAACAAGTCAATCTCAATCATTCCTAAAGCTAACCATTAAAATTACTAAAACATAGAAAAAGACTAAAATAGTTACACATAAACATGTCTTCTGTCATCCCAAAAAAACTTCATAGAAAACAAACCCTACCTGAGAAAGGTACATCTCTCAGAACAGTGGAACTCCAGCCTCCCCACAGGGAAAACCATCCATCTGCAGCCACTTCAGTGCTGACACACAGGCACAGCTGTTTGTAGGACAGCTTGCGATACTGCATTCGAGTTCTGATCAGCTCCAGGGGACTCACCACAGTGACAGAACTGACTGCACAGGGAAAGGGGGCTTCTTTGCAAATCCACATTTAATAGTAACATTTCCTGAACATTAAAGTCACACCTCATCAACTCCCCCGTTTTTCTCTGCCGTTTTTCTTCCCACAGAAGAGTACCACACCTATTCACAGTAGTAGGCTTTCTGGTTTAGGGTTTGTTTCAATTACTGGCATGTTGTAATTGATGTCACATGTTAAGAATCCTTCTTTTCAGATTTGATACATAAATAGGCTGAAAATTTTGAGTACTCATAAACATTAGTTTTCAATAATTGCCATTTTAAAGCGTAACTTGAAGAAAGCAAGCTTGGGGCTTAAGCCTTTTTTTTGTGTTGAGGACAAAAATTGTAGTTAGAGATTCAGCTTTTATTGATTGCTAAGCACCCTTGTTGTTCTTATTTTCAACTATCAAGAATAATTAGCAAGCAATCTGTATTTCAAAAAGTGACTTTCTTGCAGTTCACACAATGACCAGTGAGTCATGACTCTAACAAGCTCCCATCACTCATAAAACAGACATTAACAATTTTACTAGATTCAAGAACTTTTCTTCTGTTGCTGGGATAAGGTTTAACACATGAATTTAGAATGTGAAACAGCCTAATAAGAGAAGTTTGCCACACCACCATAGAATAACAACTCTTTTTCAACCAGTGAAACTTGTGATGGTTGTCACAAGTGGAATATGGAACTACATCACCTGAGTCCTCTAAGAAAGCTCCAAATTATATGACTTGCGTTACTTCTATAAAAATTGATGAGGAAAAGGATAAACAAAAGTAAGAAAACATAAAAACAAATTCAGTGCACTTCACATCATACAGCAGTAAAACCAGACCAATTTTAATTTCCTTATAACTGTGTAGCTTCCATTATAGATGCTTATTATTAAATTCATAATAGAACAGCCTTAAACTGTACTTGGTGGAAGTTTAGAGGTAGAAATGTAAAATTTTGAACAAGTTACAAACGTAGTGAAAATGTAATAGCAAAACCTCATCATTCCATGTTAAAGAGTTTCATTGCCCAAGAAAACCTGGGTAATTACACTATTCCTTCAATTCCTCATTTAAAGACACAGCAAATTTACTTTAAATAAAAATCAACAAAACAAACCCAAGAAAACAGCACACAAGTATAGTATTTCATTTGTCTCCTTTTTAAACAGCTGACAGCTTACTTCTGCTTAAGGCACCTGCAAGAAATGGAATGTGTTCATCATCTTTTCCCAATCTACATTTCAAAGCTTCACACAGTTGGTCATAGCAGGTAAAATAGATTATTGTGTTAGGAAGAGCCATTATTCTAAAATTTAAGAGAGATAATTTAAATTAATACAAGAACAGCAGGAGAATAAAGTCAACTGTCTTGCATGGATATTTTACTTGGATTAAAAAGAAGTGAAATCTCCAGCCGTGTGTTATGGATGAAGAAAAAGCATTAATCCCATGGCTTTGATTCACCGCCTCAAGTTCAGAGTTTCAATCCACAAATTTCCCAGCTTTTAATTTCATTAGGGAAAATTATAAGTATATGGATTATCTTAGTCAAAACTTACTTCATATCAGCTTCAGAACTATTTTGAAAAAGAAATGGAAATGAAAGATCTGAATAAGAAAAAAACACCTAAACATTACAGAAATGCTACTAGTCTTAAATTTTTATTTCTTTCGCAATTGGAGATTATTTTCTTGATGAACACTTACAATTCCCACTATTTGAGAAACAATGTGGTATCCATAAACATAAGCTTTTTCCATTCCAGCATAGTACAGACTATAATATCAACAGCTAGATCTAAAAACCATTCAGTATAGGGGTAAAGCACCACTTACTATAAAATGACAATTACATTGCTGTGTTATGTCTGAGCCAATAGAGCTGTCCCTAGTGGTTTCTGATCGAACTGATTACTCTGTAATTTCAGAATTGGACAGCTTTTAAAATAATTTAGGAATATAACAATAATTTGTCAAAATAATTAAGTAATTTTTTAACCATAGATTATCAAAAAAAGAAGATACGACTTACAGTGTTGGGGGAAGCCCATTCCATAGTGACTTAATTCCTTCTATTTGAATAATTTTCACAAATGCATCCTAAAAATATAACCAGGTAAAGAGCAATAATTAGCTACAAACTTTTGTAGTCAAGTAGTAATATATTTCAGCTGGTAGGACACACAACGTCTTGAAAAGTATGTTTCTAAAATGGCTCATCATTGTGAGTTCTCAGTTTCATAATTGGTCATGCTGGCTAGGAGATTTAATCACGCAAATAGTTCCACTGAGCTGAACAGAGTAATTTGTCTGATTGAAATTAAGAATTTCCTTCTGTCTTTTAAAGACCAAAGTAGTAAGTGTTTATCAGTGAATGATAGCCCCGTAAATTAGTTATTTTCAGAACTAATATGGCACTGCAGCAACTTGCAGAAGCCTCCCCAAAATAATTCACTATTTTTTCAATACATAACTAAGGTTCTGGGCATGAAATATCAATTATTTCTCAGTGATTCTTCAATACTTGCTCTCTCTGATAGCAGTGTGACAACAGATGTGGAATGTATATATACACTCTACTATCTACTTGGAAGATTGCTGTTATTGCAGCTGTCCCATGTATTCCCAGATGCCTGACAGCAGAGCAACACTAAACCTTGAAGACCATTCAACTGAAAGCACCACTAAAAATATGAACTCCCCAATATGAGGACACCTAATTTTCTCAAACATTTGGAGGAAGAGACTGCCATTTGATGGATTAGAATATGCCTAAAACCAGACATTATCACAGGGGCTTGAAAGATACAGAACAAAAAAAGGACTTACACAAAGAAAAAGGCAAATAGATTTAGAGGAGACAGCACTGATGGACTAATCCACTGAGGTAAAAAATTAAGTGGGGAAACAAAGATTAATTTAAAAAAACCTGACTAGTACAAATGGAGCTTTGAAACAATCTCTATAAGGCCCTAACACGGTTTGACAAAAAAACCCCCAACATCTATATCAGTTAGTTAATATGTTATAATCCAGCTTCAACAAATTTACAGAACAGGAATCAATAGATAAAAGATTGGGCTCATTTTTTAAAAAAAATACAGGAGATTCCATGATATTATAGGAATTCTGCTTTAAGAATCACTTTGTTACAGTAAAAATGGGTATAAATTCACATCAAATAGACAACTGACTTTCTAAAACTATATAGTAAAACTAATTGAAAAAGTCACACTTGTAAAGTTATTAAATAAAAAAATCCACCACTGTAGAAATGCTGAAGACAACTTTTCCATTAACTTCTCATTCTCAGATATTTAATTCAGAAAAATCCTTGATCACATGTTTAATTTAATGACAGAGTCATACAAAATCTTGATTAATGAACCAGCAAGAGAGTGTCTGACAGCAAGTCTGTTTCAAGTAGCTGGAAAAACATAGTCCTACAAGTTTCGATGGACAGAGAACCTGACACATGAATTTGACTTTAAAATGCCATCTCCATTGTTAGTTCAGCTCAGGGCATGCTGGGAGACAGAAGAACTGTAAGGAGGTAACAGAACATCATTACGTGCAATCACCAACTATTGGCAAATGGGGGAAATAAAATCATAGAGCCAGTAATCTGTGAGGAGAGCAGTGCAGCTTCCTCCTTGTTCATTTTAAGGTATTTTATTGTGGAAAGTAAAAGGTACCATTAACCACTGTATAAATTCCACAGACCTGCTGGAATGATGACAGATGCCAGCAGAACCCAAAAAACCACAGTAACTTTACAGTATGCCACTTAAAAATGTACAGTTTTACATACACGCAAAATGGTCTTACCAGAGTCCCTCTGGAGTGCCCAGGTTTTGTATACCAGGCTTTGCTGTTCCCATTTTCACAAACACATATATGATCCATAAGGCCATTGGAGCATACAAAACACTTTCCTAATAAAACAGTGTATAAGAATATAGTTAATGCTTGTAAGATTGAAATTGCTGCTGCATAAGAAGAAATTGGATATAATGGTAACACAGATTTATCTCTGGTTAGTGGCAAAATAACCTCAGTAAGTCAGGAACAACAAATTAGGTGGAAGGAAAGAGGGCACAAATGTGCTCCTAGGAGTGCAGGGCTAAATGGAACTGCCTTCCTTAGGCTCCAGGAGACGTGTTTATGTCATACTACCATCTGCTGAAGGCTAAAAGCCGAGCAAGACTTGAATGTCATTAATGTACGTAAGAGTGAACGTTTTTTAGACTTCTCAATCTTTTATTAAGTAGCCTAAGCAGTGACATTACAAGTGGAAGTATTATATCTTAGACTGGACAGTATTTATACTAGATCATCCTCTATACTTTTTTTTTTTCTGCCTCATGTCCTTTAAACCTGCTTGATAAAATATTATTGCCATTACAAAAAAACATACTTTGAGCTTCACATTTTCAGATTTCTGAAACCTTTAGAATTTATTAAAATCAAGATAGAAGGCACACGTATTTTTGCTAATTTGTAGCAAATGTGACTGCAGATATTCACCTCCAGATTCAACATGCAACACCAGTCATATTCTTTCCTTTTAAAGCCTGTTTAAAATGGTATGCATTGATGGGATTTTTTTTCCATTGTGTCTGGCCATTGACACATTCTTTCTTTAGCAATTTCAGTACAGGTGTTGCTTTTTTTCTCCACCCACTTATACGGAAGAAACACATACAAACACTTTGCAGTTAAGCAAAGCATTATGATAACTATCCACTAAATACACGAGCAAAAACCAGACTGTGTCCCCCCTTACACTATACATTTGTTTACCTTTAGGGAACGGATTGCTTTGGGCTTGCAGCCGAGTTTTGATAACATCAAAAGGAGTTATTAAAGTGAAACAGAAGGCATTTAGAAACACCCTGCACATCCTGAAGGGTACAGATACCTTATCATGAACTGCTACAACGTTTTTTCTTTTTGTTTCCAGAGAGGAAAAAAGAGACCAGTTTTACAATGTTTTCAGACAGACAAACCTGACTACAAATCCTTTATGGTTTGCAAGGGACCAAAGGTATCTTCTCTAATTTACTAACAGTTGCACAGCATCAAATGCTAGCAATACACAAAGCTCACTTAAAAGCCATTGTCATTTTGTCTGAAATTGCTACAACTTATATTACACTCTGCTGTTAGCCTTTCATAGATAGCATACCACAAGGCACACGAGATCAGATTCTGAACTCCAGCATGTAAAAAAGCACAGCATTCTTCATGTGTTTATTCTTTTTCAACAAACTGACCATAATAGCATTCAAAAGAAAACTGTTCAACTCATAGTGCACTTTTCTTATTTTCTGCATGTAGACAATATCTAAAAGCTGCTTCTACTTCAGCCCTTACAATTTTACAGGTCTAGACATGCTGAGCTCCACAGGGGTTGGGCAGCTGGACCAGCCTCCACTGATGACACCTCAGGTCTCTACTGACGACTCGTCAGTTCTCTTAACAGGAGGTGAATATTGGGTCACATTTCAGTATTTAAATGTAGGGAACTGAATGTGACTCCTGCAGCTCAACTAAGTTGCTTCAAATTTGTTATCTAGTAGCACTTTACCCACTCACAGATACTCTCGCTCTTCTCCAGGCTGACGCTTCCGGAAGGAGCCAGTCTCCTACACCTCTCCTTTATTTCCCTTGAATATCAACACCTTGTGCTGCACAAGAGTTGTGTGTATGTATCCACAGTGGGAATTTCACAGGTCTGATGCAGCTTTAGTACTTTATCTGGCATCACAGGGAACATGGTATGAAGACAGAACAAAAAGACTACGAATTTGACAAGCTCCTGGTCAGATCCTGTTTGCACACACTTGGAAATTTGCAAGGTGGGGGCTGGAACTCATGGTTAGAAAATTGCACATTTCCCTGCAGCTTCATCCACATTAAAAGTCAGAACCAAGGGCTATTTTGAAACTAAGAGAAATACAAAGTATGAACTAATGAACCTGGAGAATTCCAAGAGACATGAAGTGCTGAATCTAATTAGCCAATGTCTCCTTAGGTTCAAATGGGGAAAGAGGTACTGAGTGAGATGACTGAAGGTGAAGCAGAGAATTAACTCCATTGACTATTCAGAAGTTTAAGAGTAACAAAAAGCTATTATTAAAAGCAATGTTTAGAAAAGAAAAAAAAACCACATCAAAGCCAACGACAAAAGGCTTTGACAGTGTAAGACATCACAGCAGCATAAATTCTTACTACTGAAGTGGTAACACAAAAGGGACACCTCACAGGAGCAAGCCTTGCACGATTTGTGCCTTGTATTGCAAAGTAGACTTTTATTTAACATATATTTTTAAGCAGCAGGAAGTATAGAAATGAAATTTTATTAATAATTTTGTTTCTTCTAGACAGAAAGCAAATAGTAACTACTCCAAGAAGATAAAAAGAAAAAGTTAATAAATGCTATTCTTATTTTCAGAAATGGTTAAAGATTACCAGGGACAGAAAAGATTTCAATCACACACGTTTTTTAAAACATACAAAAAAGAGAAAACTGTCCTTACTGAACATATTAGTGGAACCATACATGCAGACATCATGCTGAGTTAAACTGAAGAGTAATCACTTCGTAAAGGTTCCCTCTGTGGAAAGCTTGATAGTTTGCCTTACCAAATAAAGATGTAATTATGGCTCCACAACAAGAGGCTATTTCTTGCTGAAAAAGAGTTGGTTTTTTTAAGTTGCTATCACTCATTTCAGCCATGGCTTTATCCCTAGAGAAGAAGAGCATATTAAGGAACAAAAACCATGTTGCTATATAATGCTCAAGACGCGTAGAAAAAAAAACAAGTCAGGGGAAAAAAAATTTCAATTTTTCATTATTATGTATAAGCAGCAATATTAGTTTTCTACTTGTATACAAACACCTCCCTAAGTTTTAAAGAGGCATGTTTTGCAAGTAAGTTTACTAAAGACAATAAATTTTTTAAAGCCTTCTTACATGAGTTACAACATTTATATATTTTTGTAGGACACATTAGATATTTAATACATATTACCTTTTGCTGCAACAAAGCATTTAGGAACACGTAAACAATCCACACCGCAATAAATTTCCAGCCTTTGGCACATAAACTGTGTCACTGCAGAATAATTCATCTAGCCCTCCTCTTGCCCCCGTCACTCCTGGGAGAAAACTCAGGAAGATCTGGTTGATGCAACAGTCAGAGCCTGCTGGTGACGGCTGTACACCCGGGCAACTCCTCCTGTAAGAAACAGAGACTAACCAGCATCAACGCTTCTATCAAGTATTAAATTCCTCCCACAAATCCTGCTTTGAGGCTGCACAGGCACGGTCACAGCAATTTAGGAATGCACTCACAGCACCGGCAACTCACCAGGGCAAAAAAGAGCAACCACAGGAATATTTCAGAATATAAAATCTCCAGATAGAGACGTATCTTTCAAAACGCACATTGTGCGCAAGAGCAGCTTTACGTATCTAAGCTTTTTATTCCCTCTACAGGAACATTTCGGTGTGTTGTTTTCATCGAGTTTCAAGTGAGAGATAAGAAAGCTGCACAAAACCAAGAGTGGCCTCTCAGGTGCCAGCAGCTGCCAGCGGAAGGGGGGCGGGGCCGGGAAACACAGAAATGCTTTATTTTTAATGTACTTTTACCTCAGAGCAAGAGCACTGCCCAGGGCAGGACGTGGGCTGTACCCGCGGGGGAAAAGGTCTCCGCGACCCAACGCGACGCCTCCGCCAGGGCGGGAGGGAAGGGGCTGGTGCTCCTGCCCCACCTCCCGCGCCCACAGCCCTCAGCCCCCTTCCCAGGGCCTCCTTCCCCTCTCTCCCTTCCCTCCTCCTCCTCTCTCTCCAAGGGGAGGATCCGGGTCCCGCCCGCCCCCCGCTCCTCCTGGGCCATTGGCGGGGCCGGGGCGGGAAGGGCGGTGAGGCGGGTGCGGAGCGGAGCGCAGCGGGCCGGGCCGGGCTGGAGTGGGCTGGGCTGGGCTGGGCTGGCGGCTCTGGTGCCCCCGCAGGTGGCGGGGCCGCGGGCAGGGGAGGATGTGAGTCCGCGGGAAGATGAAGCCGAGCGCTGCGGAGGCCGCCGACAAAGCAGCGCGTCCTGGTAAGCGGCGGGATCGGGGGCGGTTCGGGCCTTTCCCAGCGCCGGCCGGGGCCCTTCAGCCTGAGCCGGAGCCGGGGCCCCTCAGCCTGAGCTGGGGCCTGGGCCGCAGCCGCCTTCCCGGCTGTGGCTGTTGGGTGGCTCGGGGAGTTAAACGTAAAAGCGTAGCCCTGACAAAGCAGGTGTGTCCTGTGGGAGCCGATGGCAGGGCAGGGAGGCTGGTGGGGTGAGGGGGTGGCCGGGCCGGGCTGGTGCCGGGGGCGGGCGGAGAAGGCTCTCGGGCCCCGGCGGCGGGAGAGACCCTCGGTGGTGCCCGGAGCCCTGCCGGCTCCTCCGGACTTCTGAGCAGCCCTCAGAAGTTTAATATGCGTGCTCCAATATTAATTCCAGTGTTTGCGGTGTGTTAATTTTTCAACTGCCCTGGCGTGTGTGTTCTGAGTGTACCACCGTATCCGATCCCTGCTCATTGCGGAATTTGGCTTGCCCGCCTGCTTCTCGTCCGTTTGCCCGGAGGTTCTGCATCAGTTACACCGTTCTGTTCCTCCCCGTTCTCCTATTTCTCCACGGCTTTTTGTCTTGTAGGCCCTACAGTGCTGACCGCTGTTCCTGCCTCACTTAATGGGTTCATAAACAGAGAATCTTGCAGCACGAGTGGTGGTTCTGCTCCTTCTCCTATTTAAGGCCCTTTCAGCGAGGGAAAAAATACTTTACCGTGTTCGCTTTTTGTCTCCAGAAGAGGCGTGCTCACTTCCTTTAGCTGCCTCTCATTGTCTTCATTCCAGCAGAGAAGCAGTTAGGAGTGAGTCAGAGAGGAAGAAAAGACAGTGTAAAACGAATATATGCAGGTCTTGGCTGATTCTGTCTCTGTCATCGTAAATGGATTCCTGTGGAAGTAAGAAGAGAGAAGGTACAATTCCTTTCACATAATAATATTCTAGTTTCCAGCAGCGTTTAGCTACAGGGACTTAATGAGTTGTGTGTCACTTCTGTGTGCTTGGAACCCTCTCAAAACACTCCTCTTCATTATACTTGTGCAGCCTTCCCTAGAAATCACATCTTTGTATCAACAGCATTCCTGGGCACCCGACTACACAGGGTTGCCCAGTTGCACAGAGAATCAGTTTCTGTTTTTCATTTTCTACTCGACTCGAAGTTTTGTTTGGTGCCCCATACTGGAATAGGCTCTTTTGCCATTCTCTTTGTGGTCTCAGTTTAGTATATCTGTATTTTTTTCCCCTAAATTATTCACTGAACAGACTGACAAAATCTTATACAACAAGGTCATTCTTCATACCTTTGATCATCCTTGTTACTCTTTTGCAGGCTGAGTCCCATATAAATAAAATAATAAAATGAACTGTTTCATCTTCTATTTCTTGGCAATTTCTCATTTTTTGTTTCTTTATTGAATGCTGTTCAGTATTGAGCTGATGTTCTCTGTAGAACTCCACCACACTCCCAAGATTTCCCTTAAGAAATGAGGCTTATTTCTTACCAAAATTGAGGTGTTTTTATTTGCTTATTTAAATGTCTAGTCTTAACAGTTAGCCCTGCGTGGATGGTACTCTGTTGAGCACCAAGTAACTTCATCAGCACAGTTTAATTGCTTTATGTGGTTTCTTAGTTTCTAGAATTAAAACCCATTGGGACAGAAAGGTTGTTCATAACTGGAATGTTTCTGAGCTTTAAGCTTATTTGTCCTGCTGAAAATTCAGATAAATGGTAGCATCTAAGTCTTGTGTTTTTTGGTGTTTCAGTTACTTTTGACTTTTTATAAAACAGTCCATACGAATCTTTTCTGTTTCTGATGAATAAGGGAGAGATTCTGTTCTAAGATGGTGTTCTTGTGGTTGTCAGTGACTGTGCAAGTACTGTGGTACACAGGCAGCAAATACCTGCCAAGCTGGTGAGAAAATTGTTAGTGTTGTACAGCAACTGAAATAAAAAGTTAATTTTAGGGTATTATTTTAAGTAGAATCTTGTAAGGCCCATATGATGCATTATTCTTAGTGTTTGGGTTTTGACATGTTTAACAGAGAGCTGTTTTTTAAAAGTCCTGTTCAAGTCCAGGTTGGACGGGGCTTGGAATGACCTGGTCTGACAGAAGGTGTCCTGTCTGTGGCAAGGGTTTGAAACCACGTATCTGTAAGATCTCTTCCAGCCCAAGCTCTGTTTTATGGTTCTATGGAAGCTTGCTGTGTCCATTTCCATAATTTAGAAATTTTCCTAAAAAAAACCCCCAAAACAGTTCTGTTTAAATTGCCTTTTTGTTTTTTAGCAGATGGAATACAAGCAAAAACAGACAAGATAAGGCCTTCTCTCAAAAATGTGAAAAAAGATTCAGGACAACCAGAGAGACTTAAATATAAGCCACTCACTGGAAAGGTGTTTTACCTCGATATCCCATCAAATGTGATCTCTGAAAAGTTAGGAAAGGACCTCAAAGAGCTGGGAGGGGTAAGTTAGTCATAGAGACCAGTATGAACCTAGAAGGAAATCTGCACATGTGGAATGTTTCTGTCATGTTCTTTGTGGCTGCCTTGTCGTGTTATTTGCACTGTATCTGTGGGGATTTTATTTTTCTCTGTTTGTGTTAAACATTGGGACAATAAGCTTGCCAGTAAATTATTTTGTGCTTTTTCAAGAGAAGCTGCTTTGCTGATGGTAACAAAAGTATAAAAGTTTGTCTTCAGTTCCCTTTGCCTAAAACATTATCCACATTTTTTGTTTCCTTGTTTGAAGTGCTGTTTTGTGCTGTTTTTGACTATATTGACATGTTTACATGTTACAACTAATATTGTTTACCTGAGCCTGAAAGAGATTAAAGAGTTTTGCATATGCTTACTGTAAGTCAGTAACTTCACTAAGTACTTTTTGCACAGAGTATGTTAAAAAATATTTTTGAATACCCTTACTTAAATAATAGATTAGTAAGATGCTTATAAACTTTTTAATTCTGTTGTATGAAATGAAGTCTTTGATACAAGCAAGTACAGGATCTGATAGTGCAATTTCATAGTTAACTTCAGAGTTGAATTGATGTAGAGAAATCTGCTTAAGTTGCTGGCTGTTCTGAATTCTGCTTTGGCAATACTTCTTTGACCTCAGAGGAACACTGAGCAGCTCTGTGAAATTGGTGCTTGTAAACTAAGGTTCTGTCTGAAATCATAGTAGCAATAAGGAATAGCAATAACATGGTTTGGAGTTAAATGTATCTTTTTACATTTAACATCAAAGAAGTGCATGCTGTTTTTTGTCTTTGTCTCTGAAAGAGGATTTTAGAAGTTCATATGTGAAAGACACAGTTACAAACCAGAGTCAGAAGTTTATTTGGATTATTATAATCTGAGGTGCTCAACACCCTCAAGATCCATTACCACGTTTCATTGTAACTTCCGTGGAGTGCACCCAGAAGTGCCTCTCTCTCTATGTCCTGTTTCTGTCAAAGGTACATAGAGCAGAATTTGAGGTGCAGTTTCAAGCTTGCTGCCTGTGTGATTTGTGCTTTCCAAGCTGATTAGTGTAAGAAAGGAAGATACTTTAACCTACCTAAACTGGTAAGAAATAGCAAGGCAAATACCTGATAATCACACAGGAGTTGGCAACAAAAGACTGAAGGAACAAAATGGAAGAGGATGCGCTTAGGGTGACCACATATTTATATTACTGAGTATGAGAATGTGAACCTACTAAAGACTTTATGATTTTGAGAAGTGTTATGAATTCTACAGGTGTAAAACATAACTATCCTGAAATTTTAATTTTTCTGTTGGTTCTGAACTCAAATTTGTGGCTTCTTTCAGACTATATGTTTGTATGCACATGCCTTTACATAGAAATGCTCAACTAAACTTAATTTCTGTTACATAAAATTACATAGTGGTTTCCCTTGAATTATTCTGTTAATCCTCCATGCAATGTTTGAATTCTTCTATTTGGGAGTCATTACAACTAGATAGTCCAAAATAATATGAAATGATAGTAAGCAAAACATTGCAAAGCTGCTTTGATAAAGGTTACAAAATAAAACTAATTTAGCATTCAATTTTTATATTTATAAAATATTTTCTTGTTAATTCAGTGTTTTGAACTTGTAGAATAAATAAGTTCTTTCACTTTTCTTTAAAGTATGCAATGTAAAGTTGAGTTACTGATCTGAAATAATTACTTGTTTTCTATTTCTAGAGAGTGGAGAGTTTTCTTAGTAAAGATATCAACTATCTGGTGACTAGTAAAAAGGAGGCAAAATTTGCATCAACTCGTGGCCAGATTTCTCCTGTTCCTAGCCCAGAATCTGCACGTATTGGAGGAAATGGTTCATCTCATCCTGGCAACCCAAAGGATAGACGTGATGGAAGTTCATTTAAGGTGGTAGATGTGGTAAGTTTCTTAGTAATAATATTGCAAATTGGGTACAGCCTATGGGACCTGCTCTTACAATTTTTCTTCTATTTCCTTTTGTAAAGATGGCAGCATTTCCTTGGAGGAATCGAGGTTTTTCTTTCAAATATAGTTTTAAAACTTACTTGGGCTAACTTGTGAACTAATTCAAACTAATTCAGCAAAGTTTCAGAAACTTTAGAAAGAAGTCTTTCTTGGAAATAGGCAGAGTACACCAAAATCTGTTGTAAGGTGTGTGTCTGGTGTATAACATTGATGTTACAATGTTTGACAGCTGGAGCAATATGAATAGGCACGTGATGGCATCCAGTGATTCTTCTCTTTTTAGCATCACAGCCTATTAAAGTCTGGCTGATGTGGTGTTGTTAGTTCAGATGTGAACAGAAGCACTCCTTGGTAGTGGTTTAAAAAAAATAATTGAAATCGAATATTAGGAGTACTAAGTTTTTCTGTGCTCTTTCTTAGAGGATCTTGTTAATTGCAACAGTAAGTATTTGAAGTTACGCAGGTTTATGTGGAATTTCTTACGTGGGCAAATCTTGTTTCTTTTTAGAACACAGTTAGAAATAATTAGCTGTACTATGTATGTGTTACTTGTTTAGAAACATGGCTGTGAGCCAGTCTGCAGGCTGGTCTTTGCATTGCATAGGTGAGATCACCTCATTCTGTGTATAACCTGGATAGGCAAAGGCAGCTTAATATGAATAAACAAGTACAAAAGGACTGCTGATAGAAAAGAAGGCAATAACACAGAGGCTATGATTATATTCACGACTGTTGGCTTAATTTGTACAAACCCCAGCTGACAAAACCTCATCTTTTGGTGTGTGCTGCTGGCTGCTTATTCCCACCATCTGTGTTGTTCCAAGGCTAACACTGCTTCAGCCATGCAGTGACCTGCTTTGGATGAAAACAATTACTTGTTGGGTTTTTTAGTTGTTTGGGTTTTGTTTTTTCCCTCACACTTTATCAGCTACAATCATGTGAGGAAGATGCACGTTATTGCCAAGTTAACAGTGGAAAAAAAGGAGACTCTTACAGTTGGCATGTATTTTTTAACAGTAATGTAAATGGTCTCACCTTGCTACAAATGTTTTTATCTTTTCATGTAGGTGCGTATGAGCAGAGGAAAATCCTTGGTTGAAAAAGCAATCAAAGAACAGGTACAACAAGTGCTCAATGAATTTGTGCTTCAGAAACTTTGCTTTTGCTCTTGTAGAAAACAAGAAGTATTGAGAGTGGTCTTGGAGAAAAGTCAGTCAGGGAATGCCCAGGCAGAAGTTGAGGGTTTCTCCTAAGTAAATTGTCAGATCATGCCTTCTGGGTGCTTCCTGAAGAATTGAAAGTCTGTGGAGTCTTATGACAAGTGTTAAAATTTGTAGAGATTGCTAATACAACTGGCATTTGAGAGGTGCTCATGAGGTTAAAAACTGTTTAAATTCAGCGTGTTCAAATCTTACTATAAAATGTGACAATAGAGAATTTTGGCTTTCTGAATGTTTAAATCTATTATTTTGATGGTGAAGTACTGTAATATAGAGAGAAAAGTCAGTTGAGGAGAGCAGTAGTTTTTTGGCAAGAAGCAAAGCATCTGCATTTTAGTCTCAGCTTTTGTACTGCATGTTATTTCATATTACATGTTACAATTATTACATTGTAATTATTTTTAAATTATCTATCATGTATTGCTTAAGGTTATTAATATAATTTATTGTTTGCAGGACTTAATCCCCTCTGGTAGTATACTGTCAAATGCTTTGAGCTGGGGAGTGAAGATACTTCATATTGATGGTAAATATTTTTGTTCAATGAAAACTTGAACTTGTAACATTCATGTCATTATTCTTTCATTAAATTCAAAGTATTAAAAATTACAATTAGAGACACAGAAAAAACTGAGTATAATTCTCTTTTTGCCAGATGTTAAGAATTGCATTGAGCAAAAGAAAAAGGAGCTCTATCTAATCAAAAGAGCAGAGAGTTCTTTTAGAGATGTGGTAAGTGGTTCTTTGCCATTTGTGAAAATGCCATTTGTTTCATTAACTGAGAAAACATTAAAACACTAAATACTGCCTATTACGAAGCTTGCAGATTCTATTTTATGGAAGTCTTAATCATGTTCCATTTTTCACAGACCAGTACATTTTGTGAATTGGTTTAAAAACTATGAAAAACACAAACTTTAGCTCTATATTTTAAAGTTATTAAAAAATAACTTCCTTAGTAGTATTGATTCCATAATGTGTAGAACTTTGCTCTTGCAAAGCATATATAAGAATCAGAAGTGCTGAGCTGTCTGAAGTTTACATCCTGCTTTCCTCAAAAGTAATAAATAATAAAAAGAATTGTAGGGTGGTTTTAGTATGATGTAGATTCCCATTAAGTTGCCTTGTATAATTTTCCCTGTGACACCATGATTAGAAACCTTTTCCCTTTGATGGGCCATTTTGAAAAGTCATAGTGTCCTGGAGAAGCTATCTCTGTAAAGAATCTGCAACTTTTCCTTCATAAAGACCCAGCTTAAAGCATCTTCAAGCTGTTCTGCCAATAATGTGGATTTCACATGTGAAAAATCCCAGTTTCTCAAGTTTTTATCTCTATCATACAGCAAGACATTAAAACTTAGTTGCTGTTGTGCTCTGTCTGCAGTGGCTCTGTAATTTAAGTTAAACACATGAAGCTGTCCTGTTGTCTAGTCCATGCATGGGGCTCTGATAAGTAAATGGAACCAAACTACCTACTGAGCATTATATTGTATGTTTGGAAATGTGATATTGGCTAATTATTGGGGCCACATAAAATCCTCTGCAAAGTCATGAGTGTGTTCATGGAGAGCAGGGTGGCAGTTTTTTGCAAGTAACAAAATATGAATTTGTACCTGTACTAGAATCAATTACAAGTAACAGCTGATGCTTGAATGTAGACTTTACTTTTTTCCTTAAGATCAAATATTCATTTTAATTTTAATCTTCTTTGCTAAAAATAAAAAAACCCCAACATGTTTAATTCATTCAAATGAAAAGAATTATTTTACTTGAAGAATGTAGCTATCTGCAGATTTTGGTGGCATTTGCAGTTAATTGGGATTTATAAAGTGTTGTAAAAATGTTACTTAAGAATCAAATTTCAATCGTGGCAAGGTATTTTTGGGGAGAAGAGAGTACAAATATAAATTGGCCTTTGTCTATTTCTTTGTTTAGTTTTTGTTTTAGAAAACATAAATGGAAATATTTGAAGGAGAATACTTTTTCTTTTTCTGCATTGTAGAAATAAATATTTATTTGGGAAGCATGTTAACATATTTCTGAAGTACTAATGATTTAGTTTCTGGAAAAATTCATCATGACTGTGTATGAAGTCATGATTAACACAAAGAAACCCTCATAGCTTAAATTCCCTGCAGCTAAATCTTAAAGTGAAATGCAGAATATTACAAGGATTTTATACCTTCTCTCTCTTTTCAACAGGGAAAACATGTTACTGCTCAAAAGTCAGGAAGTAAGTATTTCAGTAATTATAGAAGTTTCTGGTTTGCCTTATTTTTTGAATACTTAAAATTATCCTAAGTTCTCATGTGGTCGGATGTGGTGTGGTGCTATATTGCAATTTGTATGTCCAAGAAAAGTAAGTAGAAAAACTTCTAGGAAATTATATGAAAAACATGTATATAATGAGTTCTAAAATAAAGTTTGGCTATTTATTCAACTAGAGTAACTTGCTGAATGAAGAAAAGTGTTTCCCTTTTAATTTCATTTTCTCTCCCCTTGAGCAGGTAGACTGAAAAATCCATTTATTAGGGTGGAAGACAGAAGTCGGTAGGTGTTCTCTTCATGCATTCAATTGAGGTTCTGAAACAGTAATTCAGAATTACTTGAGGAAGTGTGTCCTTGGATCTCAGTTCCCTTCAACTTCATGACTTCAGATGCCAGGTTTACTGTCCTCTTAAAACAAGATACAAATGTGTTTAGCTATGTAGTGTGTCTGAGCAAGTAGTATAGTAGGGAATATTCACAACAGTTAGTGGAAGTGGGAAGTTAATAGGTAGCTCCAATTTGTAGATCATGAGAGAGGGTTCTTTGGGTTACTTTCTGCCAAGGGTCATATGAATGAAAGGGAAACCTGGAAGCTTTGAACCTTTACATCTTAGGTCCAAATCCTGTAGCCCAATAAAACTTCATATACTAAATTACTGTTCTGTAGTTTCAGCTCAATAACTTCCATCTCCTGCTGAGACTGCTTAGATGTAAGGAGAGGGAAGTTACAGTTAAAATCATTCCTTGAAATTTGGTTTAATGTCTTCATTTCTTTTTAAAGGGAAAAATCCCAAGATCTTAAATCTGATTTCAGTATTCATAGTAGAGTGAAATTAGATGCTTTCAACCTGGAAAATGTTTGCATCTTTCCAGTCTCAATCAGACCTGATTGTGTAAGAAAATGCCAGTTTGCTAGAAGTTGACAGAATTGTAATAAAGGTGCAGTTCTGCACAGCATGTTTTGTACCTTTAAATTCCTACCTAACTTATACTTTAGGATGTTGTTTATGAGAACCAAAGTATTTGACCTGATTTCTTTGACACTTTCCTGAATAAAAAAAGCCCTGAGATCTAAGTCTGCTCGTACACTGTGAGTTGGTGTAATAGATATGAGGGACATGAGGATAGTGGGGAGAATTGGACCAACATAGTTCTAAGTACAAGAAATGTATGTGAATTTGCCTTCAGAATGTAGTGGGGTGCTAAACACCTGAAGCGTCTTTAAATATTTATATAACATAATGATTTTTAATGTTTATGCAACATAAGTAACAGTAAAGAAGCAGAACAAGATGCTTAGCTGTCCTTCTTATGTTTTCCAGACTTGCTCTGGTAGTTTTACCTGGGTAGCTTATAATAGTGATGTGGGGGAAAAAATCAGGCTGAACTCTGGCATCAGCATTTCGGTCAAATGGTTCAATATGTGAAATTTCAGCATGCCCTATTTTAAACATTTGTAAAATATTCAGAGCATTGGTATGGCTTCTAGTTGTGATATCGCTCCAAGTATAGGGGTGTACAGGAAAATTATCTTCCTGGAAAATGAAAAGATCAGTTTTTATATTTTGAATGGTGAATTGATTGATTTTGTTTTTTCAAAACTAAAATAGCATTGGATATTAGGAATTGCTGTAGCTACTAAATGTACTGTTGTCCAAACTGATCTTGGTTTATTGGCTACCCAGCTCACAATGAAGTTTATCCCAGGAAATGTATAACACAGCTGTAGAAACTGAAGGAAAGTAAAAAGTTTATAGAAAGGAAAGAATTACTTACTCTGGGATATTTATCTGCTTATTTATCTGTGTATATCATTTGTAAAAGAGAAACACTTCTTGAAGATTTTTCACCTGATATAATATGTGCTATGAATTAATTTTTCCATTTCTGATGGTTCTGATGCCCTTGTTTTGTCTAATGCAGCCAATACCGACCATTTTACCTGCAATTACCCAGCTTTCCATTTCTGAACTACTGTGTTCCAAAGCCATATAGTCCATTTGAGGTGGATAAGAAGTATCCTTCTGGTCAAAAGCAAACTCAGTCTAAGCAAAGGTTTGTTGAAAACTTGTTATTGAGGTGTGGATAGAGGAGTGGGCTGTTCTCTCAATTTTTTCATAAGTAATTGTGTTCTAAAATAATTGCTTTTCTAACTTTGTGTTCTATATAATACTACTGGCCATGTCTCAGCTCATGTATTTACTGCACTGTTGGTGTCTTTCTATCTTTCTGTACCCTCTTTATCCTGTCTTTAGTCCTTTTTTTGGACATACAGATGCATACATCCAAAAATGAGGTCTTCTCCTTTCACTGGGGGTCAGCATAAGATATTTTTTTCCTTTCTACCACTGGTTTCTTCTTTGTCCTCATCTTGGATGGCATTCAGTAAGTATTTTACAGGAGGTGGATTTCTTAAGACTTGGTTTGTGTTTGTCCATGTAGCAGTTAAAATTTTTAAAGCAGTGATGTTCACTCATAGTGCATAATCACTGTGGATGAAGAGTGTCTATTGTTGGTAATTTATAGAAATCAGATTGCTAATACTACTTTAACTCCTGAGAGGTGAAAAGCGGATGCCGGCTGCCCATTAGAATTGTAGTTGGTCTTACAGCAAATGTTTATATTATATATTTTGGCATTCAGGCTCTACTTGAGCACTACAGATGCAGTTAGAACTTTTGGCAAATCAATTTTATGATTTGGAACTATTGAAGTGTCTCAAATATTTGTGTTTTTGTGAATTAAACTATTGTTTTGAGTTTCTTCTATCTGGCATATTTCTTTGACTTCCAAAATTGATTCACATGAGAGACTAAAGATACTTAGGTGAAAGGTAGCTTTGCTGTATGTGGAACCTTCTGTATTTAGTAAAACTTGCTGCTTTTCTGTTCTTGGGTCTGAAGACTTACTTGGGTGTGATATCTGTTTTCTTTATAAAATGGCTTCTCCATAGCTCTCTCCTGGAGGTTTTCAGCTGATGTTGCCATGATACTTTTTTTTGGTTGTTTTTGTTTATTGATTGATTGTAATGAATTTAGCAGTATGAAAAAGTAAAAAAACAGATATTGGAAGGGTAACTGATCTATTAATAAGACAATTTCTGACTGTGTTTCTTCCAAGGGGATTAAAAAGCATTGAAAGCATTTTAAAGCAATAAAAACCCCAAAAGGCAGGTTTTATTTATATGGATTAAGGAATAGGATATATTAAAAATGTTAGGAGTTATGTTTGAATGAATATTCCTAATTAATCTTTCAGGTGGCACATACCAAATAGTTATTTAGGGGGGAATATTGTTTCATACTGAGTAGGCAACTGAGGAGTGCCTGCTTTGGGGGAGAGAGAGGGGAATGCTCACTTGTTTTGTCTTTATCTGAGAGAGAAGCTTATTGAAGCCAAGTTATCAGTTCTACTTGGTTCTGCATTGGGCAAGACCTGCAAACATTATTCAGTCTTCAGATGATACATTCTGTTGGGTATATCCTGCTTTGCTGATTCTCTGCGACCTTTACTGTTTTCTAGAGGGAGGGTATGAAGCCTGGTGTGACAGTAAAAGCACACAGCTGGATGGAGCCTGTCCTGGGGAACCCAAGAGATACTGGGACAGGTGTTAGACCAGTTTAGATTTGTGAAGTGACAGCAGGAGTTGATGTGCAGAGCAATGCGTTGCTATGCTTTGTGAGCTAGAGATTGTTCAAGACAGGGTTGTGATGTCAAGTCCTGTGCTTACAGCTATGCAGGTATTTGGTACAGTCTGTCAGAATGGGTTTTGGCCAGGCAGGGAGATGGCACTATTCCTTGAATACAAACAGGAAGTGGAGATTGATGACTCTGCTCAGTGCTGGTATATCAACATCAGGTGGTTTGACAGTGAATTGCAGCAAACTGTAGCTCTCCCCAGGTGAGGACTTAGAAAGTCATGGAGCAGTTATTGAAAATCTCTTCATGTTTTAATCTCCAGGAAGAACTTGAGGTTCATTTTCTCGCATTCCCATTTAGCCTTTACCTAGAAAAACAGGATAAAATGGCATTTGGTCAGCATATTCAGAATCTATGTATAACCAACAAATACGACTGTTACTTTACCAAAGAGCAAGAGGTTATCTCTTAGACGAGGTGGTCTTGCTGTATGTTTTCTAGACATCAAAAATACTGATAGTGAATGTTAAGACTTTTTATTTCTAGTTTTGGTTTTATCAGCTATTCACAGAGATTTCAATATGTTCTTTGATTTTTCAAGTGAGATTATTTATTTGTTTAGTAGTTTTACATTCTTTATTCTGAGACAGTGATAGTAGTCCATCTGTACTAAACTGGGTGTTTTATGCTCACATATAGTTCTGCTAGATGTGCCTGTCTTCTTGCAGTAAATGTTTTTGTGTTTTGTTTGTTTGATTTTGTATCTATGCATGAGTTTTCTCTTTATTTTTCCTAAGTGTTGACTAACATAATGTAAATAGTCTACAGGGAAATAGAGGTTTATTTGGGATTGTTTTTTTAAGTGATTAAGGATGAATATATTGGAAGAAGAAAGTTGAGAGCTCAGTTCCATGTTTGAGACTCATTAATATTCTCTTAGCAGAAACAAAATAAATAGTGACAAGCACTGTGGAACGCCTGCTCAGCTTCCCCAGAAGGACAAAAAAAAGAGAGGATATTGTGAATGTTGTGGGAAGAAATATGAAGATCTGGAAACTGTATGTAAAATGTCAAGTATATGCTTTGATACTGTCATATCTCTTTAAGTTTGGTATCAGCAGAGGTTTCTATATTTTTATTTTAAAATACTTTTCTGAATATGTCTCCTAAAAAGCAGCAAGTATTTTTTCCCTTGTAGGTTTTAATTCTTGATTGCTGCTTCTATGTGTGATAGCTGAAGGCACGAGGAGTTCGTGTCTTGGAGATGCTGATAATAATGATGTTTATGTGCTGCTCCATATCATAATGTTCACCTTTGTATGTTCATATCTGTAGTATGAGATTTGTTTCATGTTTTTTCTTTAATTGCAGCATCTTGAAAGTGAACGGCACCGAAATTTTGCACAAAGCACACAATATAAAGTTGTTGATAATATAATCTCAAAGTTAGTGTATGAGTTTGTTGCATACAAAGATGATACAACAAAAATAAAAAGGTGAGTTCCATGTTCTAAATTTTAAAGACTGTATGAGTAAAGACATTGAACATAAAGATACTTAATTCTGAAATTCTGGATCTAAATAGAATGGAATAAATTAATTATTTTCAGTCTGAAATAAATCATGAAAATTTGCAATGCAGTTGTACCTGGGAAATTAGGAAAAAAAGATATCAGAAGTGCAGATGGCATCACAGAAAGATGAGACTGAAACGAATTGCCAGAAGTTGTCCTACCTATCCCTAAGCAAAAGGATAGCAAAATCTGTAAAGCAAAATCTATTGTACTAAAATACTGCTGACAGAAAGACAGCAGTGTCTGGGCATCGTGCATTGAATGCTTTCTGTCATTCTTAGTAGCCTAAGAACAGCAAATTCTATCCTCCTTAGTCAATCTGATCTCCTTACTTGTGGAAAAATTTCCTATCTATATTCTAAGCATCTTCTGTGCTGGACAAAGAAAGCAAATTTTCCTTTCATCTTAGCTCAAGAGATTGAAAGGGTGAGAAAGGCTTGTTTCATGTCTTGGAATCTAGGCACCAATGTTTTTGTTGCTTGAAACAGTAATGCAATTCAAGGTTGCTCCAGTTTTTTGCAGATGAGTTAGGAGATAAGAAAGAACATTCTCGTTTATTTATTAAAAAAGGGCAAATATTGAAGAAATAAAGATGTTCTTAGTGAAAAGAAAATGCAAATAGAGTCAAACAACTGATAGCCTAATGAAGGCAAGCCTTTATTTTTTGATTTCAAAATACTCAGAGTGCTTAGGCTTGAAATACTGTCAAGAAAATCATATGTTAATTTTGTGCATATATATCACAGAATTTATAGTCATTGCATTAACTTTTGTTCTTAGTGCCACTGTGAATTGAGATTACTGAAGTACTAAACTTTCATGTATTTTAAATATAATTTTATGTGATGTAGCAGTCAGTAAGAAAACATCAAATTCAAACATAAAGCACTTTGTTCCTGTAGAAATAGCATGTTGCTATCCTAAATATATCTTTCCTTGAAAAGTATAAACAAAACTCCCTTTGTCAATTCAGTTGCTTTTCTAGAATCAGTTGCATGTGGAGTTATGATACATAGGGAGTTTTATGTTTGTTGATACATTTAAACAATTTTGTTGCAGGATAAAATGTAGCACAGGATGTTTTTCTCCTATTATTGGAAAGATAACCGGACCAGATGAGCTGAAAGAACGACTGAAAAAGCAACGCATTTCTTTGAAAACTTACTCATGGAAGGATACGGCAATGCAGGCACTCCAGCTGGATCTCCAGCCTGCAGAAACAGAACCAAAGTCTGTGCCAATACCTACCCCTGCTTCTGCATCTCTCTGGTCACGTCTTTATCGTCACCCGTCGCAACCTTCAGAACTAAAAAGTAAGTTCAGAATTAAGGATGGAAATATTAAAACAGATTGCTCCAGTGCTGCAGACTTAGGAGAGACTGTGGTATCATCGAATTCCACACAGCTGCCCCCTCAGAAAGATTACAAAGCACACACAGAGAACTCGTCTCGAGCTTATGAGCCGTTAGGCAAGGAAATACTGGAACCAGATGCAGATAGGAAGAATTTATGGTGTTTTCAGGAAGGCATGAATTCTTTAGATTCTCATACCCAAGTTTCAGATCTTAATGAAAGAGACAAAAACCTGTTGCAGCCCAAACGAAAATTAAACAATGCAGGAGTTCTACCAGCAAAGCGTTTGAAAAAAACAGATGCCGACCCTACGTTTGTAAAGAAACATCCTGATTTATGTGATAATCGTCAACAAAGGCAGCACAACGTCCTGCTGGAGGCTGGGGTATCTGAGACTGCTGCTAACACAGAACTGAATGCGTTGGCTGCCAGTGCTGCCTGCACTTCACCGGCTGGAAAGCTGCACAGAAAAGTGAAGCTTAACTTGGGAAGGGATAAAAGAGAAACGGGGAAGCAGAGTATGGAGTTACGCATAAAATATGCAGACGGACTGTCTGTTCCTGAAGAGGAGAGAAGCACTTGTAGCTCACCATTGCAGACCTTACTGGAAGTATTTCAGACAAGTGAAAGAAACTCAGAATTTGGAGGGTTTTCAGGTTACTCAGAGAACAAAGGTTCAGCAACGAGCGTAAATGATGTATGTGAAGAGCAGAATACAAATGTTATATGGGCATTATTTTCCTCTTCAACCTCATCCTCGTTTGTTGGATTTTAATGCTGCTGTATTTAATATAATGATTTTTAAATCAACTTCCAAATTTGAGATTCTATTCCTGAAGACTATATGTACAGGTTGTTTGGTTTTCAAGTGTTTGTAATGCAAAAAGTTCCACATATGTAAATATGAACAATAAAACTTAAGTGTTGTTTTAGTCTTGTGGGTTTTTTGTTGGTTTTGGTCCTGCATTGAACAAAACCTGCAAACATTTTAAAGGTACTGCTTTATCATATCTGGTAAGAGGCTCTGATTCCAGATTTGGGTTAAATGAATTACTAGGCAAAACCAGTAAATATGACGCAGCTGCATTTAGATGGAGAATTGTCTAAAATCATTGATTATGATACATTCCAAATAACCATATTATAAATAACTGGATGTTCCATTGTAGGTAAAATAGTCCATTACCCACGAACTACTGATGTTTTGTGGTCATTTGCATGCTTCCCTTTCTGTTTCTTCTGCTGCTGCTGCTCTAAGAGAGAACACAGCAACAAAGATGTATTACATTCTTTGACTCTTCTGACATATTTTTAAACTAAAACTAGCTGTATTGCATATTTCAGCTAATTGGAAAAATACCTATTGCTTTCCTTGGGGAAAAAAACAAATGAAAAACCAACAGGGCATCACAAAGGGCCACAACCAAACAGCCAACAGGTTTCTGATTACCTTGAATTGTTTGTTTGATTTTTCTTTCGGAGTGATCAGACTAGCTTACTCAGAGGCAGAGTGAAAGACACAAGTAAGAGTTGGGAAGACTTTTTTTAATACTTCAGATCTTTACTAGAGCTGATCTCTTTTAAGAGTTTCCGTGTCTGTAAAACATTGGAGGGCATGACTATGAAATTACAGGGAGTAATTGCAAAGCTTTATTAATACACGTAAGTGCCTTAAGGTCATCTAAATCAGCAGAAATCACTTCCATTCATTTTTGCATAAATTTCTTGTTTGCATTTTTATCTCTTGTCTGTTCAATAGTCTCAGACTTAGTCAGTGCTTACAAGGTTAAAGTGCTTTAGATATTTTGTGCTATTGTCTGTCCTTTATGGTCTATTTTCTGTGAGGGGTAGGTAAAGCTTGGAGTGCAGAAATGGGCAAAGAAAGCGACATAAAATTACTTTCTTTTAGTGAGCATATAAATTGGAAACTTGATGAAAGTAGCTCCTCAGGGAGTTGCTATCACCTTAAAGGTAACACTCCTTGCTCCACTGTTCGTGTAATTGCATGTACAGTCTGATAAGAACTGCTTTTAGTCTCTCCATCTTACTGGCCACTTGTGGTTTGATGTGTAGCTAACTCTGATCTGGATTCACATCAAGAAAATATTACAGAAGGTCATTAGAGAAATGAGTGAATTTAGCATTTTAAAAAAAGAGTTGATCTTGAATGTGTATGTCTATATATATTTTTTGTTGGTAAACTACCAGTACATAGTGTTTTAGGAATGGGACTTTAAAGTAGAACATTGAAGCAATTACTTTGTTCTTCATTTTGAGTGACACTAATGTTAGAAGGATTGCTCTCTGATTCGATGAATGCAGTATATTTTAGGAACAAGTGTTTTTCTGTTTTTCTACTATTGAGATCGTGTCTTTGGCGTTTTGTAGGGTTTGTGGGATTTTTGATGGGGTTTGGCATGGGGGTTCAGTCTTAAAATAAAATAAGGAAAAACTTGCATTTTTCCCCTAGCACGTTGCAACAATCTGTCTGTAGGTATCTTGCAGTCATCTCCCTCCTGCCATCTCCAAGACACACTCGTCTTAGTTAGCATGGTGGCCTCCATGAACGTATATACATCATTATTTATAGACATAAGGATTATTGCAATAGTTAAATGTGAAACTTAGAAGAAGTCACTGTTAGTAAATCTTCTTAGCAGATAAACGATGTGTGTTTTGCACATGATTAGATGTAATATTAGAACGTGCTAGTTCAATGGGCACTGCAAAGAGGAGATTTAAACACCTTGGTATCTGCCTTTTGAATCTAAAGGGGAAAAAATTCAGAAGTTTGTCATTAAAGTTCAAAGGCTACTGATTGTAATACAGAACAAGATAGGAGAGTCACTGCTACTGGTTGCAGAAAGCACTTTTAGTCATGATGCACATTTTGTTCACTGGTCACATTAGTGTCTAAGAATCCCCTTTGTATGTACTTATATTCAGATAGCATCATATGCCACACTGTCCCTGCTAACTATTTCTGAAACAGATTTAGTCAGCATATTTAATTAATTTATTTATTATTGTTTAAGCTTGTTAAAAAAAATACAATGGTTTTTACAAAAATTTAAAAGTATTTATATTACTATTTGAAAAACATAATTAAATATGGAAGGGTAGTTACTAGAACATCTGTCTGTCTCTCTGACTTTCTCCCAGAAAAGAGAATTGACTATTTTCAAAACACATGGCAGTGATTCTGAGAAATGTCAAACTGTTGAGATGGACACTGCCACAAGTACCTCTGTGGTCACTAAAATAAAGGGTTTTGCCAAGAAGTACAGTTTATCTGTAAGTATGTATTTGTGATAATTAGATATAATTACAGTTTGAGCTCTTCACAGGCACATGAATTTCTTTTAATGATTTCATTTTTGAATGATCTGCTTTCTGTGACTGAGAAGCAGGTGTAAGTAATTTTTACATTCTATTCAAAACCAGATGTTAATATTCTAACTGTTGTTTCTTTTTTGTGGTAGTTAGAGAAATTTGGAGCTATATTCCCATGCTGTCTGCAGTATATACTTGTACATAGCGTGGGATTGAGAATTTAAATGAAGAACCCAAATCTTGACTGTTAGAAAAAAACCTGAAAGCTTTAATCCTTGTGTAGAACAGACACTACTTAATTTTAAAGTCTGATTGAAAAAATATCCCCTAGACTTTTAGATTATAAAGGCATTGTCATTTAAGTGATTATCTTGTGGCCCAGTGATCTTCCTTGTTTCTCTTTCATGGTGTACCTAGCATAGGGATGTGAATTATTTTATGATAATCTTTAAAATGTTAAAATAGGAGACATCTGCTTGCACAAACACATGCTACTGCTGAAGGCCTGTGCAGACACTGGTTTGGTATTTCAGTGTAAGGATCAGTTGTAACTGATTTGTTCAGACCAGGGGAGAGAGCAAAATGACTTCAGTAAAGTTTTCTAGCTTTTTCCTCATGGCAACTAGCTAGAAAATGCCAAGCTGGGATGGTAGTAACAACATGAAAAGAAATACAAGTCTTGAAACTGCTTTTAGAAATAAAGCATTGGGAAGAGTAGTGTTTTGCTTTGGTTACACCTATGCCATAGGTGCTTTGTGGTATGTTTATCTGGAACAGAAATGTTGTGTCTCCTCAGGTAATGTAGTTACAACCTGAGGAGCTGAGTTACAACTGAGGAGTATCAGTTCTGTCCTTCAGGGGGTTGCCAATGAGGTGATTGAATCCATGTTCCACCTCAAGCTTGCCACAGCAGAGGATGCTTGAGTTATCTTTTCATACTATCATTGGTCTGTGTTACCTTGCAGCCTGTTACCTTCAACCATGAGTACGTGGTGTTTGACTCCTTCATCCTGCACTCTGGAGAGCCTCAGCTCTGAAGCACTCAGCTAATGTAACTGGTGATGGTGTCTACGAAGCTCCTGTGGCAGTCTCTGAATGCGGGAAGGATGAAAAAATGGTAGCTGTTCTAACTGATGTAGTTATAGTGGGGTATGTGGACATGGGATAAAAATGTGAATCCCCTGCTGGGGAATCTTTCTGAGCTATGTAGTCCATGTGACCTCGAGGCCATTGGCTGATAAGACCAGCAGCTGATAGAGGTTGCCTATGCTGGGCTTTTTGATCACATTGGTAGTTGATACCACTGTAGCATCAAATCACAGTCTACCTTGGTCTTAAACTGAGTCTACTCAATGGTGGAAGTAATTTCCTGGCCCTAGTTTCGTTCTGTAGATGCTCAGTATCTGAGATCTTCAAGACATGCAATTAGACCATATGAAGAATTATGGGAAATTCCTGAAATAGCCAAGTGTGAAATAAAGCTATGATCCAATGTGAACAAGCATTCATATCCTTTTTGGGTGACTAAGTAGGTTGGATGTTATTTGCATCACAGCAGGAAATGGACTCCCCTTTATCCCTCTCATTTTTTCTTTTATGTCTCATCTCATGAAAACATTCTTCCGAAAAATAAGCTATTTTCTTTCAAGTGCTTACTGCTGCTCAAATTTAGCTGTAACCTCTGTATACCTCTAATCACCACTCTTGAAGACAAATTAGGGGAAATTTTAGCAACCAATTGATCTAGAGGAATTGTGCAGCTTATTTGCACAGAATATATGTAGGTGGACTAGAAACTGAATGCCAAAATTTATTTCTTAGCATGACTAGTCCTCTGAGCCATGTAAGGAGATGGTTTATGCTATCAAATGCAAGCATAAATAAAGGTAAATCCCCTTGGTAATGCCAACCAGTAATAACACCAGTGGTACCTGTAACTGGGTGAAGGCAAATGTGAGTAGAGTTCATTAACCAGGTTAACATCTCTGAAGGTGATATGAGAGAAGTATTTGGGTTTTTTTTTCTGTGCATTCTGCAAATGTTGCTTTCTGGCTTCTGATATTCAACAGTTTATTCAACAGTTTATTTGCTTTAGATAATGCAGCTGTCCAATAAATGCTGAGCACTCCAGGCATGGCACCATAAGAAAGATTTGGGATGCAGGTGTTCAGGTGGAGTCCAATTTTACTTGGGATAAAGCAGCTGTAGATTCAGGTGGCTGATACAATCATTTTTAGTTAGTTAGTTAGTTAGTTAGTTAGTTAGTTAGTTAGTTAGTTAGTTAGTTAGTTAGTTTGTTTGTTTGTTTGTTTGTTTGTTTGTGATCTCACGTCAAGATTAACTGTTTCAAATATTTGTTGATTATGTAGATAGCTGGACATAAACCCCAGGCTTCCTCTGTGACCTGCGGAACCATTTTGCAACATGGTACTCCGGTAGAATGAAGATTGAGCGCCACACTGTGGAAGTCAATTGCCAAATGAGGGTAGTCACTTCTGTGATTCAAGCGGCCTGGCAAAGTAGGCATTTGGATATGGGTCTCACATACTGCAGGTGCAGACACATCACCAACAAGTGTCAGATGCAGGTACAAGATCTGCAAACAGGGCCAGAAGTTTGGAAAAGGAGAGGTCTCTGGCCACTGAAAGCTGCATGAATCTTCTCCTGTATCTTACATTCACATTGGTTTAATTGAGTAGCTCTTTAGCTTGTTTCTGAGGATAATTTTAGCAACTAACTTGCCTGACATTCTTCAGGAGTAACTACAGAAGGTCTTACCTGGAAGCTGAAGTGAATGCAAGTTTTTTTTATATTATGAAGCATGATGAGATTTCTGAACAATTTTTACTTCGCTGATGCCCTGATTTCCAAACCACTTGCCAGGCAATTTTTTTTTTTTTTGACAAATAAAAATCTTGGCTTTCTTTGTTACCAGATTTTCTGGGAAACTGCCAGTGCTAAGCCATACTTGTAGTTAGCGAGCCCAGTCTCCTAATTCCAATAGTGGTGAGCAGTAGTCACAAGAAGCGCAAAAAGGATCCTATGTCACAACTAGATGCAAGATGAAACCACCAATTTAAAAAATCCTATATGTCAATTTGAAATAAAATAATTAACAAAGCCTGAAGCACTTTTGTTGAAAGCTGGTTGCTCATCATTGCAGGTCCTATTGTTCTTTCAATGAATAAGAACATCCTGTCCCTCTTGACGCTGAGAATTTTGAAAATAATTTGAAAGTAACAGCCCAAGTAAAAGTTGAATAGACTAACTACTTGTTGAATGAAAACATATTTATGCTTATAAGCTTTGAATTCACTAGGTTTTAATTAAGTTGACTGTTGTGTTGTTGCCACACCATACTGCTGGAAGAGCAAAAAGCACTGGCTTACTTCCCCATACCACCTATATGATATTTGATTGTGTTCCTGCCTGTTCATCGCCATCCTGATCGATCTTACCCTTCCTGGCTTCTGTGTCTGTCTTTCTCTGAACTTTGCAGTGCCCTCACTGGGAAGGGCCAGTGCCCTGCTCCAGATGAGGCTGAACTGCAATGGAAAGTCAAAATGGATTGTGTGTGATGAGCTCTATATTTAGATTACACTAGCACATGCTTCCTGTTTCACGGTAGTAGTTATGCTCCAAACTAAATAACCATCAGAGTCAAGTGGATTTTACATACATGAGTCACAGTGTCACTGCTGTACAATCGTGCAGTAAAAATGTACTGTTTCTGCAATTGAACATGTAACTAGTAATGGTACAAGAAAATTTCATTACCATATTTTGAGAACATAAACATGTTTTTCACATGGAAACACTTATGGTAATCGGTGGTCTGATGAATAGAGACTATTAGAAAATATTCAGAGATCTGCTTTTCATCAGTGAAAAGTCTTAATATGTTTTTTATAAACTTAATAAATCATGATTGAATATTGACAACTGAGAATGTGTTTGTTAAGAAGTGCCCTAGATTTCAGTTACAATCTATTATATTTGAGAAAACAAAAGTGTCTGTGTGTGTGTGGGGGGAAAGTTAAACTTTTCACAGTATTAAGTCACTGTAGTGTTCTGTGATTGGAGTCAGTGTTGTTTTTCCATCATGTCTTTGCATACACAAGGCTCTATTGTCTAGTCTTCAGAGCAGAAAATCCAGATTTTATCAAAATTATAAAAATATAAAGCAGTTTCTGTAGGGGTATTTAGCATTTCAAAATATGTTACTCTTTCAGTGTTTTAAACTAGGCTAATTTCTGCAGAACTTCAGGCAGTTTAAAACTGTAAATCATGACTGCAACCAGCATAGGGATTACAGCAAAAATTTAAGATGTAAAGGTGAGAGATAATTTCCAAGAATATCCCATATACGTTAGAAGTACAAAGTCAACAGGACTGTATCCTATTTTCTTCAGGAAAGAGAGAAGTGACATTTAGATGTTAAAGTGTTAAATTATGACTTGAAATTAATTATGCTTTTAAAAACTCTTTGAAATACCTATAGTATTTGAGTGTGTCCAGAGCAGTGTGACCAAGGTGGTGAGAGGTCTCAAGGGCAGACTTAGGGGAAGCATCTGAGGCCACTTGGTTTGTTCAACCCAAGCAAGAGAAGGCCAGGGGGCGACCCCAGCACAGTCTGCAACTCCCTCAAAAGGGGCAGTGGAGTGTGATGTGCTGACCACCCTCTGGAGACCAGCAATAGGACACAAGGAAATGGTATAAAGATGCATCAGAGAATCTTCACATCCAACATTAGGAAAAGGTTCTTCACTGAGAGGGTGGTTGGTCACTGGAACATGCTCCCTGGGGAAGCTGTCCCCAACTGTCTGAGTTAAAGGAGGGTCTGGATGACACAGTTGTATGGTTTACTTTGAGGTAGCCCTGCAAGGAGCAGATCTCTTCCAACACAAGACATTCTGTGATTTGCTAGAACAAGGAAAAAATCTGTGTCCAGATGTGAAAGAGCTAGTTGTTCAGAGGCGGACATTATGCCACAGTCCTCAGCAATGTCAAGGAGATCCCAGAAAAGTAAAACTAGGAAATGAATATTGGTGTTCTCTGCCTGATTTCCCAAATGAACCTGAAAACACAACAAATATAATTAAAATATTAGTTCTCTGAAGGATTAAGCCTGTCAAATGACCCATTTCTAATCACCTGTTTTTAATCAATGTGGACAAAGGGCACTCTAGGCATACCAGGTCAGGATTTCCTTCCTTGTAGGTTAGATCCTTCAACATGATATAGAATATTTCTGCAATTTACTGGAGTCTCCTATTTAGAATTCATCTTTAGTGTTTATCACTGAAGTGTTTTCCTAGCCAAATGGTAGAAGATGTGAACAAGAAAGTTTTGCAAAGAGAGGGACACAAAACCTTTTTCATCTCTGTTTTGGCTAATCACTTTTAGCACACACGCTTTTAAAATGCCTTTATCTTATTAGTTGGCTGTATTTAAAAAAAGAAAAAAGTTTTTAAAAATTACTCTTAAAAGTAGTGAAGGGTTTGACCAAAGTCAAGTTGGCACACTAAAAAAGAACTGTATTTATGAAGCATATGGACTATACATCATTCTGTGAGCACACAGACTGGAGAAAACTCTGCATTCATAGTAATTAGTTAAAAGCAGAGAAGCCTTGGCTGATGCTGGGTTGATGAACCTTCCATGTGCGACATCTACACTAGATCTCAAGAGTGGTAATGGCAAGAGAAAAAAGTTATATATGATGTACAGATACAGGAAATGAGTGTATAACTGTACTGTGTATCTGCTGCCTAACAGGTATAATATATACCCAATGTCATGAATTTCCACAGAAACACTGGCAGAAGTAGCTGTGAAATACTGTGCCAGTGGGAACAGTTTGGTCTAACTGAAATAACTGTAGGGGTTGCCTGCAGCCTGAAATGTAAGTATTTATTACTTTTTAAAGAAGGTTGAAACACCACATTATAGTACTGATTTGTCTTCCTATAAATGGCACTTCCTCATTTTCTTTACCCACCCCACCCATGCTCCTTTTGACACCCCACAGCAGAGTTTTATAAGCTAACTGTGCATGCTTTCAGTTGCTGCTTGAGGCTTTAATGGATGTATCTTGCAGTATAAGCAGGACAGCACAAAACTTATTAGCCACTGTCTCCTCTGAGTTAATATATACTTCCAGATGCAATACTGTGCTCTTATCCTCAGATTGTTGGACTGTCATTTTCTCTGGTTTCATATCGTGGAAACAAACTGTGAGAAACTGAATTTCCTTCTTCTGTCCTCTGATTGCTTCCTTTAATAGAGGGTCTGTGTAAGTAAAGTAAAATCTACACAGAAACTGTGCCAAGAGCCCCGACCTTCCTCGGCAGGTGGCTCAGAATGGGGGGTGCGGCCGCTGTCGCGCCGCTGGGAGCGGAGCCCGGTCCTTTCCCTGGGGAGCCCATGGAAGGCAGCCCGGTGGATTGAGAAGCTTCTAAGAGCAGAAAGGGTCTCCAGGTGTTCTGACTGTTGTCAGTGCAAGCAGAGCAATTAATATTGATCTGCACAATGGTTTTAGGATTATGAAAATAAGTATTTTGTTCGCTCGTTTAATCTTCGAGACTACAACGAGCAGCGGCTTTCAGTACCATATACTGTGATGCCACCTCCTCCTTTATTATGTGCTTTACAACTGGTGCAAGCCTTGCAGTGGGTAGTTTGACCTCATATTCTCTTGCCTGTGTCGGTATTGAGCTGCATCTGCCAATGTGCTGCTCTGACATCCCTCTTCTCTCCACTCTCCTCAACTGCGTGCCGTGGCAGTTCTTGCTATCGCCCCTTCTGAAAACGACAGTGGGAGGAGAACCATAGGCAATCGCCACTCTTGTCCCATTTTCAGAAAGACACGTAGTTAAGAAAGGGGGATACACAGCACTGAGAGGCAGCACTGCTGCCCTCGGCTTCCCGGTAGGTGGGAGTGTAGAATTGGGTTGCAGATGCAGCCATCCCTCCGCCGAGGGAGAATAATCCTCGCATTTTGGGGAGACGACGTCGTGGGGACTGTCCGACACTTCTGCCTCTTCCTTAGTCCAGGAGAGCGTGTCGTAATGTGAGGGGCACGATTCTGCTTTGTAATCCTTTTCTACCCTCTTTGTTAGCCCAGCGGAGAAAGCGGTGAAGGACTAGAAATTTGAGCAAGGAAGAAAAAAGGTCATAGAGAAAGAAAATGAACGCGTAAGGGAAGTGGGACTGGCAGCAGTACAGACAGAGAGGGAGGGAGGGAGGGAAAAAGCTCCGGCTGACTCCCCAGAGGGCCCCCGCCCTCACCCGTAGGTCGGGCTGTCAGCGAAGGCAAGTTTTGCAGCGGGGGTTCCCTTAGCCCGGGAGCAGTGCGGCACCGGCGCGGCGCGGCACCGGGGCGGCCCCACGGGGCGGGGGCTGCGGAATCCCTGCAGCGCTCCCCAGGATCCGGGGCTTCCCCTGCGCTCTCGCCCCTCTCCCTCTACTCCCTGGCAAACGACTACATTTCCCAGCACTTCCCTCTTCCAAGCGGACCCTGCGGGGAGGCTCG